>VZTX01014869.1:0-56289 GCA_013400915.1 Pardalotus punctatus
CCCGTCCCGCTGCACCGCCCGCCTGCTTCCCGATGCACCGCCATAACCCGCACCCACAGAGCTGACCGCGCCACAGCGCCCCCTGCAGCTGCGCGGGAGTCATCGCACCCGCCCTGCCCGGCCGGGAGCCCGACAGCGCCCCTGCCGGCTGGGACCGGCACTGCACCGAACGGGACAAGCACTTGGCAGCTCAGAGACTTCTGTCACCGCATCTTCTGGTTTTTGTTTGTTTGTTTGTTATTGCCACGGTTGTTGTTGATTGTTTGCCTTGCTATACATACTAGTAAAAAACTGTTATTTCTTTTCCCCTATCTTTGCCTGAAAGCCCTTGATTCCAAAGTTATAATAATTTGGAGGGAAGGGGGTTCACACTTGTGGGTTCTAAGGGAAATTCCCACTTTCCTTAGCAGACACTTGTCTTAAAACCAAGACAATGTAGAATTAGCATCTGTTAATGTAGAATTAACAGAGATGTATGCCAAATATTAGATTTTGGAAACACAGCAGAAATTGTTATTAAGGGGAGACAGGAAAGAATTTTCCTATACCATAAAGTAATACAGTGATGGCAAATTTTTTTCTGTTTTTCACAAGAATAGAGCAAAGAGCCTGTGGAGATTCAGCAAACAAAATAATAAGAGAAAATAAAATAAGGAGGTTTTTATGTCTCCACATTAAAATATGTATTACCTTTGTGATTACTGATAACAATCAATACAGAGCCAAATTGCAAACATACCAGAAACAAAGGTCTAGATAGTCATGACTCTTAACCATGTAGAGATCTCTGTCTAAGAAAGTCTGGAAACAAGATAAATCAGAACCCATAAAAGGGAGTTATACAATAAGGGAAAAAGAAAGAACATAATAAAGTATGTTTTTATGTTATGAAACACCTCACAGTAGAAAAAAAAGGAAGAGCCCTCTGCAGAATAAAAATGGAAATGATGGAACATAAATAAGAAAATGGAAGACATTGGAGATGTAATCAAAGTAAGTCCTAAACAAAATAAATTCCAAAGGTATCTGTGCTTTTCTGGCAAAGCTTGTCTGAAGTAATTCCACAACAAACCAAAGAAAGATTCTACTCCAAATCATTTTGCAAAAAACATATATTTTCGTACATTTCTTTGCTTCAGAATGTTACTTTTTTCCAATGAAGACCTGTTTGCCAATGAATTCGCTGGTGGCTTTGGTATCTACAGCCAACAATTACCATATAGAGAGGCACCTTTTCTAACCAAACTAAAACGTTGCCCCTTTTACTGAATCACTGGTGGTTTGACCACTTAAGAGTTGGAAACCTGACCACAATACTCTTGATCCAGCAAAATGTCCAATCATACGCTCAATTTTAAGCACACAGACTTAAGGAAAACAGGAGAAACTTGGGTTGCTCTCTGCTAGAGCCACCAGTTCTAATAATTTTTTCTACACATTTATGACAAGGCAATTTAAAAACTGAATGCTAAGAATATGTTGTCATGTTTGTGTTTCTCCTTTAAAGGAGAGAATTTATGGCTGCAACTGGGTGAGTAAAAACCCAGTTAAGAATGTGTAGGAGAGAGACTGCCTAATTTCATTTATATTCCTACGTGTATTGTTTAACTTATTTTGACACAGTAGATCCCCATTACTGCCTTTTACAAGTGCAACTCAGAGAAAACCAAGGATCTAAGTAGATCAACAAGATGTGGCAGAGATAAGCCATTTTTCTCCAGGTTAAATATATTTTAATGACAAGAAAAATAGGGGAGCAATGGGGTGCAAACAATACTGAAAACTCAGCAGATAAAGTAAATATTGCATAGCTTAAGAACAAGAAACATAAGCATAAAATTAATATTTGCAGGTGTTCACTGATTCAGTGGCAAAGATGGAAAAATACAATAAATGTCTCTAAGAAACTGTTCTAGAAGAAACTGAACAGATATCGTGTTAACCTGAATTACCTTGTCTCCTTGTATGCTGATGCCAGGGGGGCCAGGTGGACCAGGCAAGCCTTTACGTCCCATAATACCCTATAACAGTCAGTGAGGCAAAAAAAGAAGGATTAGGAGGTAAACTCTTGGTAATACTAAAGAAATAATCCCAGAGCCACTGCAAGCAAAAGAGTAAAACCATGTCAAAGGCTCTGGTTCTGATTCTTCTCTGGTTTATGGTTTTTCACTGTGAGTCTTAGTAATTATCCATGGCAAATTCTCAGGAAAGGAAAGGAAAAATAAAGCTGAAAATAATTAAAGAATAAAATTTACTCATGACACAGTGTGATATTTTCCTCATTTTTCCCCATAGAGAAGATAAGAGAAACCACATTTACAGACCAGCTTCGTGCAATCACTCCACAGAAGGGAGGCACAACAGTAGAAGCACAAAGGACCAGAGCAATAAAACCTAGTGTAAGCAAATCTGCCAGGCATGTTAGCTATTTCTTGGGCACCATGGGTACAGGCCAAGCCCCTGTGGTGCCAAAGTCTCTGGGAGCACCAGTCATTCAGAAAATCCTAAGTGCGAGGGGAAGAGTGAAAAGCCAAAGCAGCACATGCTGATCTGTATCAATACAGTCAAAGTCAAGGAGACCCCTTGTGCATTGCAGGCAGGCTAATCTAACATTTCAAAGTGACAAAGTGAAGTATATCCCTTTGATTACATCAAAATTAAATGACTGATTTTCTTTTTTTTGTTTTAGTTGAAAAAGTTTTCAACATTTGATCAAGCTTCATAAAAGTTTCTGTCAAGTTCAGGTTGGACTTTTGGTTAGTGTCTTGTAATAAATAATCACTGTGCTCCAATACAGTAAATGGAAATAATTCAGTGGTATGCATAGATTTTGCATATGTTGAGTATTTAGGCAGAAGTACAAGAAAAATTGGTCATCATGAGAGAGAAATTTATAGTTCTAAATTTTTAGCTTCAAGGTATTAGGGATGTTTGAAAAGTCATCATTCTCATCTGTGCAGACAAAAAATTTGCCACCAACTTTCACAAAATCTCTTGTGAAAAATATTATTTATATATATATTTGTAAGCAGGAATTCTCAGAAAACAGTGTGCCAAATAGCTTATCACAAGAACTAGATCACAGAATCATAGAATTGCTTGGGTTGGAAGGGATCTAACTCCAACCCCATGCCATGGGAAGGGACACCTTCCACTAGACTGCGTTTCTCAGAGCTCCATCCAACCTGACCTTGAACACTTCCAGGGATGGGGCACCCACAGCTTCTCTGAGCAACCTGTTCCAGTGCCTCACCACCTCACAGTAAAGAATTTCTTCCTAAAATTTAATCTAAACCTTCCCTCTTTCAGTAAGAAGCCATTGCCCCTTGTCCTGTCACTACGTGTCCTTTTAAATGGTCCCTCTCCATCTTTCCTGCAGGTTCCCTTCAGGTACTGAAAGGCTGTAATTAAGTCACCCCTGCAGAGGCCCAAAGAAGTTAACTTCAGTCACAGGGTAGATTGCGGTGGTGCATCCCCCCTGCTCCAGGCTGCACCAGGGGGTGAGAAATGCTCATTAGACCTCAGCCTTGATGAACTGCACTTGGACTAAGCCCCTCTTGAGATTATCAGCAACCCTGTCTGTTCCCAGGAATTAGCAGGTGTCTAACAAGCTCCTGTTTTTTAACAAACAGCCTCGGAAACTTATCTTTCTTGCCTGAATAACAACCCAAGCAAAATAATATTTTTGTTACTGAACCCTCAAAGAAAGTTACACACTCAAATTTTGGGCAGGATGGAAAATCACTATGACTAAAGCCCACTCTCTTGAGACCCTATAAACAGCAGTCCAAGGTGAGAGCCCTTTCAGCTCTCGATTCCCAGAAGATAAGGAGATCATGTGTATGTCTAAACACTGACAACCAGATGGCTGTGGAGCCAACCAAGGACTGTTCACAATAACAGACAAGAACTGTTGGTAATAACCAAGGACTTGTATTAATACACTGTGAGAAAGGGTGGGTCATCTCAACCACAAAGCCTCTTTTTGCCAGGCTGAGCAATCCCAATCCTCTCAGCCTTTCCTCATAGGAGAGGGACTACATACAGGTCCTCACCCTTGAAAACAAAATATTGTTTCCCCACAGAGAACACATTTTTCATTCTCAAAAGCTTTGTGGAAAGAGCACATAGTGTCACACATCTGTAAGATTTTGACAGTCTAAACTTACTCTTTTCAAACTGGATGTGTCAGTATGATTTACCAAGGTACTGAGATGGCTGCAGCTTTCAGAAAGCAATGGAAAAACAGACAAATCCTGAAAAAATATTCACATCCTGTCACCTATTGAGTATCTGGAGTTGGTAATATAGCAATGTTTCTTCATTCTGATACTTTTTTATACAAAATGGCAGTGCAGAGTTCTGTTACTCTCTACTATGATGCAAAAAGTTACAAAGGTGTATCTATCTTTAAACTAAAGGAAAATGGGAAAATATACACAATGTTTCTCCTCATTGCCTCTGTAAAAATAATTGATGCATAAACCTGTAATAAATACAGGCAAGTACTGAATTTCTTTTCTTATCAGTATGTCTTTTTTGAATTATAAATCACTTTAGTGGAGGGAGGAAAAAATTGCTCAGATGTTGCATGCTGGTTGCTTATAGAATTAGCTTTTTGTTTTCATATTTCTTTCCTAATGGTTTTACTAACAAAAATTAATGGGATTTAATTTGATTGAGCCAAAATTGAAAACATAAAATTCACATTTAACATATTTTCCAGTACAAAAGAGTATCTTCGAAACAAGATAGATACAAGCAGAAGAAATGCATCATTTAACAAATTTACCAGCCTGATAGCTCTGTTCAATCTCCAGATGTAATCTCATAGTTTAGCTGCAAATGAAATTTTCATCCCATTAGTATTCTTCCTAATCCAGTTGGTAGAAGTGTATGGTTGGTGACCATGTTTATATGCTTGATTTCTCCTGAAGCTGTAGCAAGGTAAATCAATAACTGATGAAGATCTTTCAGTGTCTGAGGGATCAGGATCTGGCAGCCAGCACCACAAAAGAGCACAAAAACTTCAACATGGCATCATACCAACCTTGGGACCCATGCTTCCTGACCCTGGTGGGCCCGGGGGACCAGGATCGCCTCTAATTCCACGGTCTCCCTGAAAATAGTCACAGAAATGTCAGTCATCACCTAGTAACTGTTACATCGTTTATCCACTTACAAAGAAGTGAAGCTACTGAGTTTTAAAAAAATGCTACATACAGGCACCCATATAATTTAAGCTCTAGGTGAAGAATATTATTTTCCAAGCAAAGACCCATGTGATCAAAATCACCACCAGAGTTAGGACTCTACTTTGCAGGCTTATCAGCTACCAAAAAAAAAAAAAAACCAACAAAACCCCAAACAAAAAAAAACAAACAACAAAAAAATAAAAAAAGGCAAACCCATTTGGAAACCACCATTTTCCTACCACTTCTTGCAGGGCCTTACCAGGAAGGGTCAGGGAGCTTACTAGTGGAACCGTGACCATGACCTTTGCTGATACTGTGCTTGTTCTGACAAGACATTTTGATAAGACATTTAATTTCCAGAACTGTCAAATTTAGGCATTTACAAAAACTAAATTAATTTTAATATCGATACAGAAGAACAGCTCCTTGGTTTTTCAAAAAGCCTTAGTGTACATTTAGCTTGATTTCTGAAGGAAATGAGGCTTAAGTGACACTCTGCTTGTGCTTCTGCTTGTCGATTTGGTTATCCTTTTTCTTCCAGTATATTTTGAACTCCTCGGTTGATTTCAGCCAAAATCATCAGACATGTAAGGGCCTTGACCATATTAATTTTCAACAGTTTTGGTGATCGTTGGAGATTGGGTAATGGAGAGAGATTCAATTTATGCTTTTACTGAAGAACAAAGAAAACCCAGAGGGGATTCATCCCTTAACCACCAGGCAGAGAAACGGCAGCAGCTGTCTGGTCAGGGGAAAATAAGTGTAACACAGAACCTGGTGCTGCCCCTCATGCTGCAGACAAACCCAGCAAAGGAGATGGGGGGTCAGGGACATTAGTGATAGGAGGAATGTACAGGGACAGAAAAGGCAGTTTTGTTTTCCTCAGACCGTAATTGTACAAATGAGGGAATAGGCATATATTCAGCACATCATTACTAGAAAACTCCCATCCATTCTTTGAAAAGAAAAAAGAAATCTGATAAGTCAGAGATGCTGAATATTCTGAATCATGTTTAGCTTGATATCCCTAAACCTATTCCTGTGCAAGCTAGTGCAAAAGAAAGAAATGCACTGATAAGCTATTGATCATCCAAGATATTAATAAAAGAGCAGAAGAAATTGTATTTCTTGACAAAATTAGAAAGAAATCATTATAAAGACTCTTAATTGTACTTCTTTTTGCACTTGGAAAAGCTGTAGAAAGGGCTGTGTCTGCAGAAGGAGCATTCGATCTAGGAGAGAGGTGCAAGTATAAGTCACAAATCACAGATGTCACTTCAGTTGTGGTAGGTGAAATGAAACAACATATCAAAGATAAAAAAGGAAAAAAAAAACAAACAAAATCTTCTCCTGATTGTCTTTACATTCTGGGAGGAATGTATACAGTCATAGTGACTGCTTTTAGGTGAAATATCCTAGCAAGATACCACTCCAATTTGTGCTTTTTTATCTATGGCTATGATACTCTCATGCTAAGTCCCAACACATGTACTACTTATGCCGACATACTAGGGCCCAAACTGTGCTCAGGTTTGTGGGATTTGGACAGGTGGGAACTCTGAATACAAAGGCTAGGGCTTAGACTAAGCTTTTAATGCTCTTCTTCCTGATGTAACATTTGGCTTTTGAATTTCATTTCCTGTTTCATCCAAAGCACTGGAGACTTGTCAGTTTGAGTCAGGACAGAGGCACGGTACATGGATGCTCTTAGTTTTAAATTGCCGTGTCAAGGCGATTGGGTTAAACTCAGGGCCATGTTCTGTCAGGAGGAAGCTTTTCCCTTAGATGACCTAAGGCTTTTATATCAGACCTTCCTTGCCAGTGCAAAGAGCCAAGACATTGGCAATGTATCCATCTCCTACCTAGTACCATCTATTACCAAAGGAATATTGATTTGTCCTCAATGGCCCCACAACCATAATACAACCTTGAGCTATTTGTAGGACAACTCTTCATGAGAAGTTGTGCCGAGCAGCGAAAGATTTCCCTGCCCAAGCTTCACTCTGAAATCTGACAGAGGTGCCAGAGCTAAGAGATATAGATATTGCATTAAAAGGTATTTTTTAAGGAGATCCTGGGCTGCTGCAGCCTGTGAAAGAGCCTGTGAACTGCTGTAATGGAAACTGAATGGGAGGTTACCAAACATAAATGATTCCTTATGGCCCAGTATCCAGTATACCTACAACCCGCTCTTAGACCAGCCCTGACCACAATGAGCCTAAGGGTGACCTGAAGTCATCTGCCTCCTCCTCCCATGGGTAACACAGTCTTCCACAGGGTCATTGCAGGTGAAGGATTGAATTTTAGCCTCACATTCTTAGTTAGTAACAGATGTCTCACTGAACAGCTCTTTTGTAGAGCTTTATAGTAATCCTCACAGTTTCTGTATTTCTTGGCTTAAAGAAAAAGACTTCTATTTTGCTTTATGAGTTGTGAAGTGGAGCAGTTATTTTTTCTAAGGTGTCATACTAAACTGTCCTACAGGGAATTAATTTCAAAAATTATTAATACTGTTCTTTGATGAGGTCTAATTTATTTCCTGTATTGTGCTTGTAGACAACCTTGTCACCATCAGCAAAAGTGTGAATTAGGAAAACACTACTGAAGCAAGAAATAAAGAGCTGAGTCAAGACAGTGTAAAGTGTGGGATTCCAATGTCTATTCTGTATACACAAGTGAAGAGAAAAAGCACTAAATGACCTAATGGTCAACTGAAAAGTAAATCTTGGATTTCCAAACATATATACCTCATTTACCATGAATCATGTGTATTTGATCTTGAAACATGCTGCAGACACTGCAATACTCTCTTCAGTGAGAACTAATGGATATAACAGTATTTGTAAGAACAACATATTAGAAAGAAAAAGATATTACATCTCTACTTTCCACATTTTAGTTCAAATAGGCAAGGCCCAAGCTGCAAAAGTTGTTTATATTGCAACTGGATCCAGCCTAAATGTTCATGCACTAGGGACTGTGCTAAGGATTTTAATAATCTTTCTGCTATCCAGTTACTTGCTTTATTTCTAGTGCTGGCCTCTTGCTCTGGAATGTCTGTAATTCACCTCCTATTTGGCAACAGTGCTTTTAAATCAAATTTTTATTATATTCTGACATTATGTGCTTCTGTTTTAATGCTACAGAAAATAGGGTTCTGCCAGGACTGAATGCATCCCACATGTTCCAATTTTGTTTTCATGTGAATTTGACCTCTGATACATAAAATTCCTGTCTAGCAGTGTGCACATATGTGAGCCATTTCTGAAAGCAGAGAACAGAGTTTTGATTCAGATGAGTGGAACATTCCTACATAATGATCCTCAAAGGAATTTTAAATTAACTAGTGTGTAAATTTATGAGCCTCTTTTATCAAATAACTGTTCTTTTTTTATATGCAGAGCTTGCTGCTGTTCTTACATTCCATTGTTTTGTTTTGGGTATTTTTTGTGGGAGGTAAAAGAGGTAGCCAATGCATTTACATTTTATTTGAAAAAAACAGAAGATTTTCCAATTATGAACTAAGTTCTGGGGGAATTCTTGCAATTCAAGTGAATTCTTTTTCCTCATGGCACCTTTGCTACCAAGACATTAAGCAAAGATTAAAAAATCAGAAGGAAATATGGGCAAACAGGCAAAAAAATCAGGGAATGAGAAGAGATGGTTATATATTTAGTTTCTTTTTTCCCAGTGCACTCTATACTATGTCTGGTGTGGATAAACAGAAGGAAATCAGAGATGTTATATCTTGTTGGATAATGCTTGCTTTGGTGCACCACTTATACACTGCAAAAGCGACAGCTGCTCACTCTGCACAGAACAACATACATTTCACTCAACATGACTAACACACCAATCTAGGGGCATCATCAAAAGGAAACCTACCTATTTTAAGGAAAAAAATACAAATTACATTTTTTACCAGGTGTTTTTAACTCTTGATGTATTTATTATTCTGACAGAGTGCAAGATAAGCATTATTCTGAGCAGGCAGGTTTGGTGGGCAATATCTCACTGTAACACAAACAATATCTGTAGATTCATGACAATGTAGGTTCACACAAAATTTGGTGTAAGCATGATTTGCCCTAATTGTGTTGTGTTACTTGCAAAGTCAGCTACCCTAGGGTTCTCTGTAATGCAGCTCCTCCTAGAACAAGATGCCACTTCACAACCCCTGAATACACTGCATTCAGAATCTACGCCACGAATCTCTCCACAGTTGTTCTGAGTGGAAACCTGTTGATAGGCAGCTTCTAATGCCATGTGCCCATCAACACACAGAGCTGCAAGCACAATAGCAGTGAATTTGCAGCCCATGGCTACACCTGGGCCATGTGAGGAGACCTGCCCAGTCTGCTCCCCCGGACTGACTCCCACTCAGGGTAGAAGATGTCAAGAGCACCTGCAGATCACATCACCTAGTTTAGCTTCATCTGAAGGAAATCCATTTCCTGGCTTTTGGGATCACTCAAACCCCTCTTTGGTCTGGAAGCCTAAGTACAGCAAGTGGGCCCATTAGGAGTTTCATGTCAACAGCACACCTCCAATCCAGCACACAAGTGGATCAGCTGAAAATCCTCTGAGCTTGCACGTGTGCCACCTAAACTAGGCTGACTCACACTGAGGGCTTGCTCCATAGGCTGGATCATGCCCAGCTCCCATGATCACAGGAGGTCCTGCTCTGTGAACCTGAACACACATGTTCTTTCCCATCCATGTTTCAACAATTTGGATCTTAGATTCAAACTATCTAATTCTGGCAGTTTTTGTGACAATAGAGATGACTTGATGTAAATAAGATACTTTTAATTTGCATGACAACCCTGATCTGACCTGGAATTGCCAGGAAACACAGGAGAAGTGACAACTATTTATCAGTTTGGTTTTGCCTAAGGACAAGAGTTTCTATTACTAGGTATTCCATTATACTATTAATAATATTAAATATAATTAAATTATTAGAGCCTCACATCTTGGTCTCAGCTATTTTACTTTTGCTCAGTCAAATCCAGGTCAAAGTAACAGGCCTTTTGCCAAATTTATTATTAATTGATAATGTTCCACTAACACAACACAGGTCAGATTCCCCCACAAAAAGATACTACCAATAAACCAGCTTTACTAGTACCATGAATATAATTCACTCCACACATCTTGAGAATGGTGATACTTTTTATGCTGTTCATGGGTGGAGAAAGGACCAACAAATAAGCATCTTATGTGTTTATAAAGGAAAATTAAAAACTCTCTTCAACTGGCAATGATTAACATTAGTTAGAGCAAAAAGTGGAAACTAAGTACAGTAGAATCATAGAATCATCATGTTTGGAAGAGAACTTTAAGTTTATCAAGTCCAAATGTCAACATGGCACTACCACAGTAACCCCTAAACCACTGAACAACATCACCCAGTGTCAGATCCAGACACCTCTTAAACACCTCTAGGGATGGTGACTCCACCACCTCCCTGGGCAAACTATTCCAATGCTTGACCACCCTAACATTAAAAATTTTTTTTCTAATATTTAATCCAAATCTCCCTGTCTCAGCTTAAGACCATACAACAGCCAATTTATGATTTAATTAAATATATATGTTATTTTACCACAAGATTTACAGTGATTTAAGAGTAACTGTGATAAAAAGACTAGATGCCATGTTCACCACTGCAAAAATCAGCAAAAAACAGCTTTTACCTCTTCATCCCCAATGAATTTTATGACTCCACATTGTATTTCCATCATTCATGATCTGGATTGGAACTTTTCTAATAATTATACAGCTGAAGAGTTGCTTGTCCCAGCAATTTCATGAATTCACGGTTGTAAGAACAGAAGGGGCTTGTGACCCACTTTCTGATCTGTGATATAAACCAGGCATTATGATTTTCCTAAGTGCATTTCTGAATAATTGTATTATTGTGATACTTTTCAGAAACACAACCACAAATACTGATTTTAAAACTTCCAGTTGCGAGAAATTTCACTGTGATTATTCTAGTGGCTTCCTTTAATTAAAAAAAAAAAATTTGTTTCCATTTTGGATTTAACTCAAATTTATTTATATTAGCCCCCTATATTCTCACTGAAATTCTGATTTATATTTCTGGACTTCATAATCCTTCAACCATGGCATCATAGTGGGAGATCATCTTTTTTGATAATGTGACTTTCTAATTCCTTTTCTTTAGGAAATGCAACTTTCCAGAATTATGCATTTAGGAAGCAAGTGAGAATTCAGACATCATGATATCTTTAGACATTCTTTAGTCATAAGTCTTTATCAATATCTGCCTTGATAATTTTGTACAAGGTTCTAGGATTTTAATGAAATGCTTTCCTGTAATATCAAGAAACATGTATGATAAGACTACATTATATCAAGCCTGATATTTCTATTTGGGAAGATTCAATCTCATACAGAAAAATCTAATTAGTTTAGCCATATGCATTCTTTGTAAATTTGTATTGAATAACATAATTGAAATCACTTCTAGTTCTTGCATTACTTGATGTGAAGTGTCTTGTATTGATAGGCAGTAATTCAGAATAGGAGCACAAAGCCAGGTTTCCCCAATCCCAATGCCATTGGGACCATTCTGTGGTAACTCTAAAGTCAGGTCATTCTAAGAATGAATGTCCTTCAATTTTTCCTTTATTGTGGATGTTTTGAGAGGTTATTGCAGTTTATTTTAAATGTGAATTCTCCTGTTCTGGGAACTGAAGTTGAAAGTTCTTTCTATTTGGGAAAAAACTTGTTTGAGCAATATTTCTTTTGCTTCCTCTTGCAACAGGCTGCCTGTTTTGCAATGAGGAAATCATTAATAAATTCACTCTGGGATATTTGAAAGCAATTTGTTGTATGATTTTAGTCCTAAGTCTCTTCTTCTGACTTTTTATAACATACAAATTACAATGGGATTTTTTAGGTGAGTTACATACTGCTTACAGTTTCATAAGACTTCAGTTGTTCTATTTAGAAGTGTTTCAGTGTTGTACTTCTAATCCCTTTATCAGCTTTTTTGTTTGTTTGGGTTTTTTTGTGAGTTTTGCCTCTAAGAAAATACTAATTTTAAATAGAGGTTTAAAGTCTTCTCCTAGGAATCCAACTTCAAAAATATCTCAGTAGTTCCATGTAACCCCTAACTCATTCTTTGGCCTCATCCCTAGCCCTTCTGCCAGAGAAAGGAAGGGCGCAAATATTAGGCAATACTGTGCTTGTGTTAGATTCTGACTTCCACATGGGAACATCAGCATCTAGAAACTTCCTGGGTCTTTGGATGTATGGAAAACCTGCAGATTTGCCTTAAGTCTGAGGATAAAGCAAGGACTAGTTTCTATCATGTCAGAAAAGTCTATCACAAGCTATTCTCATAATGGAAATGAAAAGTGGCAGATGAGAATGCAGCATTTTGTCACATATTTGTCATTCTAATCTAATGCATAATTCGGAAGATGTTTGTCTACCTTGTTTACAAGTCAGATGCATTGGTCTACCATTGGACAAGTACCTTTGGTCCAGCATCTCCCACGCCTTTTGGTCCTGCTGGTCCTTCAGGGCCTGCTGGTCCTGGAGGTCCCTGGTACAGCAGAGGAAAAAAGCATGTCAGTATTCGTCCTAAGGTACTTGTGTTCTTCAACAGAGAAGAGAATTTCTTCACATTTCTGAAGTGTACGGAGCAACAGCCATCCTCAGTCCCAGGTGGAAACCTAAAAAGACTAAGATTGGTGGAAAAAAAGTACATCTCTTGACTTAAGAACAATGTTCTCAGCTCAGAGAAAATAGTGAGAAAACAAACATTGCTCCATGATTAATATTCTGCAAGCATTAGACAACAGAAATACCAGAGTTAACACATCTAAATTTGGGGGTTAGGTAACCCTAACATACCTGTGTGTATTTGTGTTTGATAGTCTGTTCTCCTGAACACCCTGCTCAATTCATCTGCCCCTTCAGCTGCCTTTCATCCTGTAGGAGGCATTTCCAGGCTCCCTTCCAGCATTCACAGGGCAGAAGGCTTTGACCCATCCTGCTACCTACTTAGCTACATAAATCCTGTCCATGTCTGCCAGTGGTTTATTAAGTTAGTCTTTCCAGCTTATGGAGCATAGAATGGCAGGGGAAAGATGTTACCTGGTGCTGCATGTGACAGCACAACAGAACCTTTGCACATTATGTGATGTGAAATGTGTCAGGTATATGGCATTACACCAGGAATTCTGAGTGTATGAACCAATTCTGAGCCTTATGAACCAATTCTAATCCCAAAGAACCTTCTCAGGATCAATTTGAATGATAGGAAATTTGAGCTGAGTTGGGATTTGGAAGCACTCAGGTCCCACCTCAGTGCATTTGGGAGCGCTTGTGTAGTTGTAGTTTGTAACAAAGCTGGATTAGAGACATAAAGAAAATAGTGCTAGTGGAAGTTTGACATATGGTGGTTGAAGGATGGCAACAGTATTTCCACTTTCTAGTTGAAAAAAGAGAGGCTGGTCAAGCATATCTGTGTGGCTTTGGGTGACTGAAATTTAAGATGATAAGTCCTTGGAATGTGCCAGCTGAAATACTCAGGTATTAATTTCCTTTGAAGCCAAACATCAGAAAAGGAAGAGGTGGAAAATCTTCAAATAAGAGTATTTAACTTCCCAGTATGAAAAACAGCTAAATACCCAATGAATTGAAACTGCAAAATTTGGTCAAGCAGATGTTATTAAAAACTTCAATCGGAGAACAATAAAGAAAAGGGAGGAAGGAAAAATAATTCAAAGCAATTATTATATTTAAACACATATGAGCAGTCATAAAGATTTTTATGGAATTACATGGTGTCCCATTCATGATGATGAAATGAGAGCCATTTATATTTAGTTCCAACTGCTTGTACAACTGGTGCTGTATCTAGGACAGGAAAGGTCTTCAAAATATCCATGAAACATTTAAATTAGCTAAAGGATGATTAATTGCACTAGTTATGTAACCAAATTAAGTAACTAAATATTTAGTTATCACACAGTAATTTTTGTTTTATTTTGTTTTTTGTTGAACACAAAGTACAGAATTAAAATTGTACTTACAGCTTCACCTTTGTCACCTTTGTCACCTTTTGCTCCTTGGGATCCAGGTGGCCCAGCTGGTCCTTGGTTCCCCTAAACACAAAACAGGAGTCAGAAATCATGTCACTACCTGGACTATCACAGTGTAAAAAATATTAACAAATATGTAAGGAAGCTATTTAATATCCTTTTGGAAATATAGAATAGCAGTTACCAGCTCTTGCAATTTGTTCACAAAGTTCAGGAATTTCTGTGCTTTTTTATTTGTGATTTCAATTGGATTAATTAAGATTTTAGAAGAATAAGAATTCTTACTAAAAAATTGCCCATTTCTAGATTTGTAGTTGCAGACAGAAATCTTCAGAACATTGACTTCATATGCAGTCAATACAAAGTTAAATTTATTTTTAAAAACAAACTTCTATGAATTTGGGAGTAAGTTTGAGCAATGAATACTGAATTTCGAATACTGAAACATAATATGCCAGCCTTAAGTTATATGTTGCACCTTTTTTGCTTCCAGGTAATCACAATGGTTCTCGCATACAGTAAAGCAAAATTTCATTCTACAAAGGAAAGTAGGAAAAGAAAGAAATACAGCCAGTCATAAGAAAAAAATCAGCCTAAAATGCCCTCTTATCAAGAGACAATCACTCCTCACGCTGAGTCTTCCACTGAGTCCCACTAAAGGTTCGTGCATCTGCAAAACCTCAGTGCTTCCTTTCATGGCCAGAAGAGAAGCAAACAGCAAACTTTTTCTCATTCTAGTGATAGTTTCCCCACCATTTTATGAGAAAATTAACTGAGCTTGCAACAGACTGTTCACAGAACCAAGAAAGCAAACATTGCTTTGAGGTATCCCTGCAGATACGCTGTTGGTCTGTACTGCAGACGCTCACATGACAGCACTGGCAATTGGAAATCCTCATTGATATGTGTAGGTCACATCTCCACCTCCCTCCCAAGCATGGTATGGATATTGTGGCCACACAGAGAGAAGTGCACGCCCTTCTCTCAGTCCCACAGAACCAAGAAATGTTAACAGACTCTAAGAGAGTGTTGTAGAGTGCTGTAAATAACTCCTAGAGTGTTGTTAATGTACACAGTTATGACAGAGCCTCAAGAATAATTACATACAAATATAGAAATGTTTCCCTGTCTACTCAAGTAAAGGAAATAACAAGTAAAACAAAACTACAAGGGACAGAAAATCGTTGTTTCATTGTGCATTGTGAATTCTGTAAACTTCTACAATAATATAATATTTCAAGAAACCAAGAAGAGAGACCAGTTAGCAGCTCAGACCTCAGCAGCTGGTCTGTCTGAATACAGTGTCCATGTCTGGAAAACAAATAATCTTGTACTCTAGTCAGATATATAACAAAAATAGACTGGGTCAAAATTTCCTGTCCCATGTACATCTCTACCATAGACACAAATAATTGGTTCTTATTAACCAATTTAGTCCTATTAGAAAAATGGAAGAGATGCTTTGGGTCTCCTAAAGATATACATCACAGGTTTAGCATGTAGGTAAATGAAAAAAGACAAGGTAGACTCAATGTTCTGGTTAAGATGAAACCCTGAAATTACTTTAGATGAAATCTGGATAGGGATGTAAGCATGCCTTAAGCTTAAGAAAATTTTACATAGTAGGTCATTCCTGTATGAATTGCATTTATTCCTGAATCCAACGAGACAGTTTCACTGAGAGACTTTAAACAGACCCTGACCACCAGATTCAAACTGTGTCAGCCCTAGAAGATGTCTCTTCATGTCTCTTAATTTTCAAATGATGGAATTCTGATCCAGCTCTGTAAAAAATTTAAACAATGAGTGTACTTCTAGATCATAAACAGCTTTATAATGGAAAGTCAATTTCACCTCTTCCTGATTCTTAATATCCATAGTTCTTAAACTGTGGATAAAATTAGAAATCTTTTAGAAACATTTAATAATATTTTTATTTAACAAGAAAGGAAAACATGGATCATGGGTTCATATCTGTTTTTACTTCTGATCTCACTACAGTAAAAACCAACCAAACAGATATTTTCACTTAATCTTTGCAGACCACTGTAAATGCCAAATACATGTTAACACATTCTCTTCTGTAAGAATTGGGATTTTGTCAAGTGTCTGGGTTTGCTATTAGTAGCATTAGCTATAAATGCTATAAATCTACTTAGGTGAAATCTATAGCCAAATCTTATATAAGAAACAGTTCTCTAGTCCAGGTTATTTTGTTGGGGCTTTTTTAAAAGTCACACAAGAGATGGCCCAGGACCAATTCTGTGATTTCTGCTTCCCACAGTTTTGTGGTGTCTGTAAGAGACAATCACAGTGACTCACTCTCGGTCAGTGCACTGGCAAGATGGCAAGTGCCACTGATGCCACAGGTAGTCTGCTAAATAAATTATTCTGCTTTTCCAGCCTTTCCAGGGCAGGTTCTAAATTAGTTTTCCAAAGCAGTAATATATAGTTGCTTCTACACTCTTTCAAAACAAAAAAATGTATATAAACATAAATCTTGCATCCATGGTCATTATAAAGAAAAAGAAAAAAACAGTTGCCATGATTAAAACCTAATTGATTAAGTATATGACTGGACAATTAAAAATCATGTTCATCACTTTTTTTTAATAAGAAAGATAGAGTGAAGTAATATTCTAGATTACAAACAAAGGAAATTTAGGTTTTTGAAAATAAAAAAAAAAGTTACTGAATGTGTGTGGTTCAATATGCTATTCAGCATCCTCTGGTAAGGTGTACTGGTAGAACTCTGTCCAGGAGTAAAGCATTATTGGTATTCCTAAGATGTTATCATGCAAATGCTATTGCATTAAGTGGCTTTATTTTGAACCACATTGTGTTAGGTAGACATAAACTAATTGATTTCTGAATTTGGGTCTATTGTCTATATTTCCACAAAGTGAAGCAATGGAATTGAGTGGAATATTTTATGTGCAGACATGGTAAAGCAGAAAAGAGAGAAAAAAAAGTATGTTTACAAAGAAGGTTCCCAGTTTCAGTCTGGAAGGTGATCACAAGAATGGTACCTTTCCCTGAACTACTCCCTTATCAGAAGTGGCAGAACTCTTATAGGAAGTTGCAACCCAGAAGTTGCAACTGACAGAAGTACAATATGATATAAAGTGTGTTAGGGGAGAAGAGATGAAAGCTGCAAACTTTAAGCTGCAACATATTCAGTTTTTGCAGCAGTGAAAATGGGATCAGTTCTAGAGACTGGGCTTTTCAGTTTGCTCTTAAACAACGTAGAAAGGTGAGTGCCACAGTTTTCTAATGCTGCTTTATTATTCTGGTTAGTTAAATGAAAGGCAATTGCAAGGAGTCAAGGAAAAACCTCACTTAAGAGTTTCAGTAATTTGGTGATAAAACACCAGCCAAATCCTGTAATGCATCATGCAAGGAGAAAAAGCAGTCATAACTTTACATACTTAAAACTCATCCTGAACTACTATTGCCACTTAAGAAACAGAACAGAGAGAACAATTCCTTGAAAATTTTGATTCACTGTTCAACAGTGATAAAATCCCATAAATTTCATGCTTTGTAAATTAATCTATATTCTTATCCTCTAAGTTATTTCCCACTGGCAAGAGGATGGTCCTTGGTCTTACCTTATTCTTCAGGCAGCCTAATGTCAACTCATGTGTATTACAGAAGAGAACTTTTCATTCTCTCACTTTTGTAAAGTCTGCAATCTCTTTGTTACCACTGAACCCTCAGTTTCATCTTTGGTTTTTCACTTACATGTGGATCTTGTCATTTAACCACTAAAGGCTAGAAAAGAGAGCACAGCAAGCCTGCTTCAGACTACCGTACTTCATTCCTGGTGTTTGATGTTAAAATTTTAAAGTATATAACCAAGTAAATCCTATTCTGTAACCTATGTACCAATAAGTAATCCTGAAAGATCTATTGTTAAAATTCTTTATTTTGGATCTTACTTATGTTTTCGAATGTGCAAGCTTGGTAATACTGAAATACCACTGTTAAGGTAACTAATACCACTCATTTTACACTCAGTAAAGACCATATTGCCCATGTAGGGCTGAAAAAGACCACATGAGATGACAGGTGAAGATGAATTTGAAGAATTACCTTCCTAATGAAGACCTCCTATGGGAAGTTTGCAGGGTGAGGTACACTGGACTAGTTATTTATACTATTTTGTGTTTCTTCTTTGTAAAGATAGTAAGTTTATTTTAAAAATAGAAATAACCTGGAATGATGGAAAAGTTGAAGAATTGGTGAGTTCCTTCCTGAAAAAGTGGTTCAAGTGGTGTCTATATTTTCACAAGAGTTTTGCATACGCCTCAGGCTTATTTACTTTCCATCTTTTGTCTAAAAACTCCTACCGTTGGTCCCATTATTGAATGTCCAGGACGTCCATCATCTCCCGGTGATCCCTTGTCTCCTGGTTCCCCCTACCCAAAAAGACACAAATGCAAAATTATATAAATTATATTCAGTTTTAACTTCCAAAATTTTACAGAAAAGAACAAGTAATTGGGGATTACAATCCCAAAAATACTATTCTTTCTGACAGTGACAATTATTGAGCTAGGTAAAATGAAATCAGTATTTCTAGAGGAAGCTTTTACTATGTTGATTCTGACCTCTCTTACACTTCTGCTTCTCCCCAACTGTGTCAAAGAGCTTGTTCTACCTTTACAAATAACTTGATGGCTTTAGTTTTCAAATGAAGGTTGAATATCATAATTCACTTTGAGGGACCAGATGCACCTGTGGCTCCTGCCTGCTTTTGTCCACAAGCAGGCTGCATAACCTTGTTTCTGACAGAGCACATAGAGAACAGCAAGGAAATTCAAAGACACGTGCTGACACAGAGGATGTTTAGAAAACCTACAGATGTAATGGCGCAGCACTTCGAAATCACAAGTTCCTAGTCCGAAGTCTCAGGGAGAAACTTCAGTTTTCCACAAATATTACACAGCACAACTTTTTGGTAACAGCTCTGTCAGTGGCTTTCCTGGAGAGCAATCAGGCTTAGAATTCATGTTCCTTAAGTTAACCCTTCATGGAGCAAAATTTGGCTCCTTCTAGTGTTTAAACTTTGGCAACAGATGTTTCACTTTACATTAAGGAACTTAAAAAGAAAATTTAAATATTCAATGAAACATTTGCAATTTCTCAGTAATGAGAAGGACATGTAGTATTTCAGGAAACATTCACTAGGGAATGCAATTAAACGCTCTATCAAAACCATTGAGCAGCTGTAACCATGACAAAGAAATATTAGAAAAAACAGCTTTCTAATGTTACTGTCCTCATATTAGTAGCAGCATATTGGCTCTCAAGGGAAATAAAACTCCAGTCCCCAAATGTGGGTGTAGCTTAAAATAAATAAACTCCCAATACACACAACCATGGCTGCCCAGGAGTTAAGACCTCTAGCAATCACTCACTACCATCTCAATTACATAGAGATGTCCCCAAAAGACCTCAGACCACAACTCCCAGCTGTGAGAAACATTCCCTGGATTAGAAATTTATAATGTCTGTCTTCTCAGCTGCAGACACCAGGATGTTTCATGAACAAAATTAATAGTTATCATTGTACTTTCCACAGTGGAGAGAAAACAGACCTGTGTAGCTTGTTACATTATTGATCAATTGTCCAAAATACAGCAGATATTTGTTTTAAAAAAGAAATTATGATGGAGGTAAAGAGACAAAGTTTTGTATACCTTCTAAAAATCGACTTGCATTTTATAATTACCCCAAATAGTTAGGTTTTTTTAATCCGTTACTGCCCATATAAGCCCTGCTCTAAAATTCAGTAAAGAATTTTGAAAAAGTCCTACAGACTCCAGTGTATTTTGGATCATGGCCCCTCTTCTATGAAAATTATATGAACTGTATTGAACAGAAAAAAGATAATAGTGAAAAAGGCAACGAAGTGTACAAAGTTGTTATTTTTCAGCATGAATTTATTAATGAACAACCTTGAATCCTTTACTTGTCTATTCAAAAACATCACAGTAACTAGAAAAATGTGAAGAAGGGAGACTGATTTAATGAAACCTGTCTTCATACAAGTTGTGCCTTATAGCATGTCACTTGTATTCTCCTCACATAAAGTTTGTCATGTTGTTATGGTTTGAAATCAATATAAGAGATATGAGCACCTCACAATCTCCTTTTTTTGTTCTCTGTGGTTGCATTTATACTCCAGGTACACCCTGAGGGTTTTGCATTTCCATCTTTCTTTCTCCTGCATGCACAAGCAAGTCTAAAACACATCACATCCCTCTGTGATGTCGTATTGGCAGACTGATGAGTATATTGTATGTGCAATACCCTCCTGTACTTGTGTGTGTGGGTGCATATATTTTTAAGGAAAAGGAAAATGGGGATGAAATTACTTCAGAGTGATAGGACATTAGTGATCATACATTAGTGACTCCCTGGCTCTAAAAACTAACACCAACGTTGAAAAGCGTCAGTTAAAGCTGAAGTTACCTGACATATTATAACAAGAGTATTTAAGTAACAACAGTACTTTATTCTTTACATTTTCAAGTACTTTCAAAACCTTAAAAGTTAGCTTCACTTTTGCTGAATCCACCTATTTTACTCAGCAGGACAAGTTCCACTTATTTCAGATACATTTTTCCCATAGAGAAGATGAGATGGATGTAGCCCTAGTTATCTTATATATGACATGTCATTTCAAGTAGTGCCTACAGGCCAGCTGTTCACTTGGAAGTGACATACAAACACTCACCTCCAAAAACAAATCAGCATATAACACCCTAGAACTATATATAAACATATTCTTGCAGGGGTTTCATGCCATAGTTTAAGTAACAGAAAGCAATTCGGAAAAAAAATACATCAAACTGATTGATTTCACAGGAGGGACCAAATCATAACAGAAATCTAATCAGGATTCTTTTTCTAAACAAACAGCATCAGAAGGAAATAACTACCTACCTAATTCAGCATGCTATTGAAGGGCCTGGCCTCCAAACACTCTCTTAATTTTTAATACTTTTTAGTCTTTATTTCTAAAATTCAGTCATTTTTCTTACTACAACAAGGACTTTTAAGCTCTTCAAATCATATTTTCTTAATTTGGATGGAAATGTAGGCTAGAAGTTTTCCAATCTCTGGTCTCTAGGACATACATATCAGATAGTCACCTTTGGTCCAGGAGGTCCTGAAATAGATGATCCAGCTACACCAGGAGGTCCTCTCTCTCCTGGATCACCCTGTTACAAAATGGTATAACACAGACTTAAACAGACAGTTTGATTTTTGGAACAAAAAATATCTACAATATAGATCTACCCACAAAACAGGCAATATTGGAAAAAAGACTTAAATCAACTTACTGTTCTTATGAAAGCTAGTATAAGTTTCATGATTTAAATAACTATTCGTTGAACAGTGTATCTGACTTTTTTTAGCTTTAATTAATATTTTGTGTTCATTTTACAAATCCAATGGAATAACAAGTACACTTGTATTATTTCAATTTCCTTATCAATCATAGCAACACTCACAAAATAGTATAACAGATAGTTAATGATTCAAAATAAAAATTTGCAAAATATTCATGGTTAGAATCACTTAGACAACTTTAATCTAGCTTATTAGTGCTCATGAATAACTATAAGGTATGTAATTATATGTTTACCTATTCTTTTTCTCCTTGAGACTTTTGCACCATTAAGAAATTTTTACATTGCATAAACTCCATAGATTTTTAAATAAAATACAAAGAGAAAGGATATTATGAAAGAACAAGCTTACTTTTGGTCCAGCTGGGCCTTTCGGTCCTGTAAGACCAATCACTCCTTTGGATCCTTTTTCTCCAGGGTCACCCTGAAGAAAGCAAAGTTTCTTTCAATCACAGGAAAGATTAATTCACAGCTGCAGATACACAAATAGCCACAACCACAACAATAATGACACCCAGAATTAGAAATATGTTTAGATGCTCCACTCCAGCTGAAATCCTACTCATTTCTAGAATTTGCCCCAAATGTCCTAAATTATATGAAATGGGAGATGAAAGCTGTCTGTCTACTAATACATCTTTCTAGGCATTTAATTTCATATTTAGATATCTAACTATTCTCCTAATCTCTCTTAGCTTCTCTCTTCTTATCAACATACTGAGCTAATTTGTCACCTCTGAACTTTAATGAAAATTCTGTACTGAATTTTTTAGGAAATCTCTACTGCCCTATTAACTTTAGGGTCCAAGTTTATACTCTGATTTTGCTGCACTTGTTCAGGCTACAGAACATATAGCTCTCTCTTAAATCCTTCTAAATCATCAGTTAAAATAGAGCTGCTACTTAAGATATAATGAATGAAAAAGTAGGTCAGAATCCAAACTCTTATAAAAGTTTGTAGTATTTCCCCAGTGTGCATGTCAAGTCATACCTTTTGACCTACGTATCCTTTGCCAGGGGGTCCTTCTGGGCCTCTTGGACCCTGATCTCCCTTTTCCCCCTAACAGAGATGAAATGGTTAATTACTTTTCACCTAGTTAGTGTTATTGATAGACTTACAAGAAACAATCACTGCATAAACACTTTCCCCAAAAATGTCAGTAAATACCTGGTTAATTTTTTTTTCCTGCAAAAAACATAGTATTCTGCCTCTTAAAGCCCTTGCAATCTCCTACATTCAGATTCCTTATTTTCACAGACTTCTGTAATAGTGTCATTTGCAATTGCATCAATCTTTTGTAGGAAGAATTCCATGCATATACTTGTAAGAGGAAGAGAAATTCTTGCAAAGTTATCAGAAAATGTCTTGATAAACCAATTCTGATAACTAATTTTAAACAAATCTAACCAATGGCCAATCCAGGCTGCAAATATTTGGCAGGAACATTACATCAAATAATTCACAAATAATCCACATAAAACATTCTATTAAGGAACATTACCTACAAGATATTTATACATAATACAAGTCAGATTAGTGTATTACAATAGCTGTAGGTAATTTAGAGAGTGAAAGGTAGATTAAAATGAGGTTAAAATCAATTTCTGACTTGAACTGTTGATGAAAGTGATATTACAGAGCCTGTTGTTGATAGGCACCCATCTGGATCCCACTTCTGTGAGACATTTTCACACCTGCAAATAACTGCAGCGATACTGCTGTTCTACTCACTGCTGGCATCCAGCTGTTCTGTGCACTGCCCTTAATACCCCGGATAGCTGCTCAATACTACTATTTTCACCTACAATGGGTTACAACAGAAAGGTGACAGCACAGAGTTAATCATCAGAATAAAGCCAATATGCAAGAGAAAAAAACCCAAAAAAATCCAGCATTCCCAAACAGAAAGGCCATCTATAATTTTAACCCAAGATTTAGCCTTAAATCTGATGCACTTCTGATACACTGGGATCTCACTTTTTTAGCAGTGGATGATTCAAATTTTAAAAATATAATTAAGTATCAATAGAAATGTTACATATTTTCTCACAGTGGAAGGCTCACTGCTTCAGGCTGTACCTTGCCAAACTGGTATTGGCACTTCTAGGTGACAAAAATGTGAAGCTGCATTCTTAAGAGACATTTATTACAGCTGTTCAGATATTTTCTGATTTAAAGCCAGCAGTCAAAAATGCTGATTTGCTTACTCTAAATTATGTTTAGTTTATCAATTCTATGTGTCAGCCAGCTGCTACTCTCATAAGAGCTGCACAGTAGCAGTCTGAAGGCACCTGGATCCTCAGCAGCAGCTAAAAATCATCCAAAGCACTGACTTCTGCTTACTCAGCAGCTCATTCTTTCTGGAAAGAGGAAAATTAAAGGCTGTCATTTGATGTGCTTTAAATTTACTACTTTAGGCACTCTGCTTTGCACCCCTCTAAATTACTGTCCACCATTTTGAATTTATACTTCTTTTTCCCAGTGTGGCAAAGTTTCTCCTAAAACCTGGGAATTTCCCTTGAAAGCAAACAGCCCTGGTTTCACTTTTTTTGTGAGGGTTCCTCTACCACGGCTGACAGATTTCAGCCACAGCTCACCACCCTGTGAGATGCCCTAAGTCACAGCGACTGAGCCTTATTTCTTGGTGTCAGGAAAAATCTGAACAGGCCATGAGGAACAAGCTAAAGACATGGGCTATCTGCTTCTCCAAGAAGATTGTGAAATTTAGAGTAGTCAATACCCCACCAAAGGCATGGCTGCTTGCCTGCAACTCAGCTGCTCATTCAGATGGTAAGCAGTGTTAGTAGAGTTTACTGGAAACATCTCACCCAGTCCCTTATCCCTGGCAAAAGTTTTGGCATATGCCTTCCTCAAGGCTGAACTCCTTACCATTACATACCTGCCAATAATCTGTTCTTCCTTCACCACCATTTTTGTACACCTTTTATATGTGGTAAAATATATTTCCTTACCTTTTTCCCTGGCAGCCCCTTCTCTCCTTTCCCCCCCTTCTCTCCTGGGAGTCCTGGTAAACCTGTATCACCCTTAAAGAAGAAAAAATTGTTATGTCTGCATACTTCAGTAAGTTCTTTATTCTGTAAAATGGAACTAACAGTTTGTGAAAATATTAATTAAAGAGAAACAATATTTTTGCTCAAATAAAGGTTGTTATTTCCAGTAAGTTAAATGTTCTATAGATACAGTAATTTTTAATACCCACAAAATAAGTATTCGAAACTCCTTTCCAAGTTGCCCACCTGCTTCTTAAATCTTGGACTCATGTTAAACAAATTTATATTTATTCAGTGAATAAAACCATGATTGAATGCTGTTTGCTATTTTGTGCACAAGAAGAATATTATATAAAAGCAATTTACTTGCTAAGTCAAACATCTGGGATTTAAAGAATAGTCAGCCAAAAATGCATGAATGGTGTTATTGACCAGACACAACCCCCTCACCATTTGTACAAACTGACCAAGGCATTTCTTTCAACATTTACCATAAAGTGTTGAAAGAATCCATAGGAAGCAGTCCTGCCAAGATCTTCTTCCATGATCCGAGAAAATATCATTAAAAACAAGACGTCTGTGCCACCTTACCTGATTTTGGAAGCCCTACTTAAGTCATTACAGATATGATTTATAGTCTTCAAAATGGCATCTGAAGTCAAGGCTTTAAGTGTTTAACATCTCTTCCAACATGTAGGCAGTATGACCATTGGCATCACACAGACCAGCTTCTTTTTCAAGTCATTGCAGAGGGACAGAGTTAGCAACCTTTCTAACAGGCCCTGGAAACACCTCACTAGTTTAGAAAAGATTTTGGGGAAACTTTGTTCCAGCTATGGTTGTGACAATGCTTTTATGAGAGTCACTGAACTTCCTTCTTGTTTTGACCACAGTTAATTCATACCAAAAAAACTTCTATTTGGTTTATCAGCAATTAGTGGAAGAATTAAAAGACCACATAAAAACCAGTTAAAAATAAAAGCAGACTCACTTTAAGTCCTGATGAGCTAGTTCCTGGAAGTCCTGGTTCTCCTTTTTGTCCAGGTTCACCTGGCTCACCCTAGCAACAAAAAAGTCTTTAGTTTAATAGAGGAACACAATTTAGCTTCATTCACTACTTGCACTATTTAATCATCTGCTTTACACAGAGAGGTGAATGTGATGATCCTCATGGGTCCCTTCCAACTTGAGATATTCTACACTTCTATGGTTCTAAGTGGTCAAGTTTTCAGACAAGCAGTTTTCAACCAGAAAATTCTATTCTTTAAAACCCCCTTAACTTCTAGGACGGCATCTATTTTATTAAACCCTGCAGTGGGCAGAAAGTCTAAGTGTCTTTCTTATGCTTTAATACCTTTTATTTTTTACTTTACAGGAATATATCAAAAACTCTTTGGTCACTGAATGAAAAGTGAGTCCAAATTAAGAAAAATCAGAAGTCTTGCCTAAGAGGAAGTTTTACCCTCATAATTCTTTCCTCCAATAGTTCTAAAACAGTTAAAGAAGTAGGAATTCTACTTTTCAATTTTGCTTTATCACCTAAGAGAATTGTCTTACCACATAACACGTTTCACAGATACCTATTTTTTTGTACATTAATATCAAATATTGCTGCTGTAACTGCTACTCACTTGCCAGAGTTATGCCCAGAAGAAAATTACTGGTTTTCTCCCTGCTTTTGCTACAGTGACTAATATCTTCCTTTCATAAATCAAGGTGATTACAAAGCACACCTCTGATTTGCAGTTCATCAGGTCATTCCACTTGTTCCCGCTATATTTCAGCAATTCCCCTTTTCTCTTTGGACAGTGCTCACTTGACACTGCACCACTAGAGGCCTGACAACAGTACTTGTTTCCCTCATTTTTGTGCTCTTTTCCTACTTTCCCTCCTTCTGCAGTGCACAGTCAGGTAAGTACACTTCACCTCTTTTTCCTCTCCTAGTGTTTCTATCTTTGGTTTTGGTTCTTTCTGACAATGACCACTGAAGGCTGAAGGCCAGGCTGAAGGTGTGGTGGGATTAGCCTGAAGTTTCAAAACCATCACTGAACTAAAGCTCAACTGTTTGGTAAAATGTTTTACTTGAACACAGTGTGCATGTGGCACCAAACTCATCTGACATAAACATGTCTGAAAGATCCTCTGTTTATAAATATGTGTTCATTTAGAACCCAAAGTTCGCAGTCACAAAGGTTAAGGGCTGATGCTAAGCAGGCAGAAGCCATATGCTCCATTTGGGGAAGATCTTGATAACATCAATGGATTTCCCTCTAAGTTTCAAAAGGAACTGTTATCTCCAAAGAAGAATTATATTTTCATCTCATCAAACACAATTTTGAAAAGCCTGGAAAAGACATTTATTGTTTCTTGACAGTGCTGCTTTTAAAAAACAATGTCCTGAACCATTACCTTTGGACCTGGCCGACCAGAACCTTGAGAGCCTTTTGCCCCAGGGTTTCCTTGTGGGCCCTGTATACCCTTCAAAGCAAAATAAATTAGTTAGTGCATTACATTCTTCCACATCTGAAATTCACCATGTGTCTGTCTTTCAGTTAATAATGATTTTATCTTATCTTTAAAATAAATCAATTAGCTTGCTTGTCTTCAGGCTTAGTTCTGAGATCTTTATTTTATTTTTGCTTTGTCACTAGCCTGTCGATTTCACTGATGTATCAAGTGTAAAGACAATTATCTTTTAGGGAAAAATCAAATGGGAATCTCTCAGTATGCGCACCTAAGTCTTGACTCCATGGGATACTATGACGGAAGCGTGAAATCTTCTTTCCAAAATAAACAGAACCCAGATGATCTTTTGGGATGTTACAGTTTTTCTTTATCCAACTGCTAAAGGGTGTGTTCAAGTTTTGAAGAGCTTGACATTTAGAAATGGTGGGTTATTAAGCTTGTGAAACTCATATGTATAATATATCAACATCAAAGCAATGCCATCTGATTTATGTCTTACGCAAATTATTATGCAGATTAGACCAAATTTTAATTTGCTTGATTCTAAGACCATTCAATTCAGTTGAAAACGGCTGTACTTGCAAGCTTTGCCTTAAGACCAGTTTGATACTTTTACAAATGAAACACGACTGAGATTTTTAATATCTTTACATCAAAATTACAGCTTTGAAAAACACAAAATTACAACTGTATGCAAATGTTCATTATGTGTCCAAAATGTAGACTTACCCGGCTTCCTGGATTGCCTATTCCTGGTAGTCCTGGTGGGCCCTGTGGTCCTACTGGGCCTTGTTCACCCTATAGAAAAAGTATTCCCAGGAGCTAAATTGCAATATTCCATGCTATCTGATAAACATATTTAAACTAAACACAGAGCAGCAGTCTTCAAGCTATGTTATCTTGAAGTCTGCTGCTTCTATTTTAATTAAATGTGCTTGGAATACCTGGAAATCTGCCTAATCAACTGATCTAATAAAAATAATATCCCTTCTTCCCTACAAATTCTATCTCATTTATAACATTAGATTATCACACCTGTAACTTTATTATTAGAAGGATCCATAGCTCATCTTTACATACTGAGATTAATTTTAAAGATTTCCTTGTACAGAAACATACACAGTTTCTTGCACAACACTCAGAAGAAAAACTTGCAAGTGTAAACATAGGAGCTATGGAGTATACCAAAAACCTAAAAATATCTGAGTGCTTTTTGCCTGTTTCAGGTCCATCAGATTAGATGACTCAGGGATTTTTACATCTTAATAGTCATTAAAAAATTAAAATATTTTAAATAGAATAGTTATGAAATTATTTTAGGAGAAAAAAAGTAAATTTCTTCCCTCATACTCCCAGATGCATAGAATACAATCATTAGTGCTCTAAGTTAATTTGTATTGATGAACACAGCCCAGGGAGCTGCATGGAACAGGGTGACATAGTTCCTCAGATCCAAGTAAAGCATATCTTTGTATTGTTGTGATATAGTGTAAAAAATTAATCTTAATTTAACTATAAATCTAATTGATTATATATACAACAAGAAAAATACTCTGTGCCTTACCTTGTCACCTTTGACTCGTTCACCTTTTGGTCCAGGAGGACCAGCTACACCTTCAGAGCCTTTTTCACCCTAGAAATATATGAAAGTTTTGAAACTGTATTTGGGAACTTAGAAAGAACACGATCTTAGACAAACTGGTCATCACAATGTGGATAATGAGGAAAAAAGTATTCCTTTACAAACAAACTAGAAAAATAATCCATGGAAATACCATTATCAGAGAAAAGAAAAAAAAATGGTTACAATTCATAACATACTTCATCTGCATTTATTGTGTTATTGAACATAGGGCTTGAAAAGGAGAAAATTAAATACTAGGAAGAAGGAAGTTACATTTTGAAAATGTGACAATATGTTCACTAGTCAGAGAGATCAGTTCAGAACTGAGTGCAAGGACATGACTGATGCCTTCCATAAAAGGAAGAAAAATCTTCTTTACTTAGTAGTTCAATGCTCCAAAGAATCTTGAAGCCACTAAAACAGAGGGATATATTTTGATGGGAAGCCCAGTTATGATTTATTCATAAATCTTTGATTGTTTGTACTTATTTTTAAAAACAGAAAGTTGACATATATTAACCTAGCAAATGCCCTTAATGAGATAACTGTCCACAGAGACTCATACAACCCATCTTTCAGTTTCCTAAAATGGTAGGGCAAAATAAAAACAGTTGCTCAATGTTTTCTTCCAACACAGAATATAAATAGCTTAGTAGCTTTTTGGAAGACAATATATCTCATTAATGCTACCACAAGAAGTTATCTTATTAAACACATAAATAAGAGAACCATTAACTCTCTACTGATAGAGGGTAATTACCTTGTAATAACCTTGACAGAGTTTCTGAAATCACTGGGATATTCAGAAAGCACAGTGATTCAGAAAACCAAGATCCATCATCCAGCATTTTATACCAATGCAATTATTGGTGGCCTTAAATAACTTAGACACTACTGCAACTCTGGTCCACAATGCTAAAGAAACTAATTTTCATAAATCTACCTTTTGGCCTTGAATGCCCTCTCCTTTCAGACCTTTCTCACCTGGTGAACCAGGAGGGCCAGGTGGTCCCTAAAAGAAAACAAAAAGTACATTCAAACTATACCAGCAATTCGATTTTTATAGACATTTTGTCTAATTTGCTAGTACAGGATTTTGCAACACATGACTCTGGTAAGTAAAAATGCCTCAATAACACCTGGCTGAGCCCAGGCAATTAAAATGAAGTGTAGCAACCATTAGTTGGGTCATTTAGATTGGAATAAGCCAATGCTGAATGGATGTGAATTACATAATTAATATCTAAAGACTATAATCTTAAAACTCAAATGAATCTGCAGATTTATTTATAAAAAAGTATTGTTACAGTGAAATATATTTCCTATAATTCCACATAATTTCATGATTTTCATAATAAAAATCATCAATTTGAACATTCTTTTAATATATAATGACAGGTTAAAAGGAAAAGTTAGTTTCGATTTAAACAAGTACAGAAATAATTATTTTTCTAAAATTTTCTGGTCTCTTTCAAAATTCAGCTAACTTTCATTATTTAAAGCTAGTAAGTACTTTTAAAGATGATCTTGATTAAACAAAAAGTTTTCACATAATTTTGTGAGAAAAATAGTCTTCCACAACCGCAAAGTAACTTTCAAAAATAGTATTAGAATTAATTTAACACCCATCTACATTTGTGGCTTCATGCACAAAAAAACATACATTTTATAAATTTCAGGAAGAAAAAGCAGCCAGTGAACATTAAATCAAGAGCTTGCCAAAGTTCTGTAATTGAGAACATAAAGATATAATTAAAAACATGTAATTTGAGTCCTTGCTGTTGATCTGTTGATGCAATCCAAATTACACACAGGAGTTAAGGGATGTTTCAGCTCTTTTATTTTCATCTTCATCTTCTTAACATTTTATTTTAGGCAATTTTTAAAGATTATCCTAAACTCAAAGAAGTAGGAGGACAGCTATTTTTATACATATATATATATATTTACATATATATACAAAAACTGGGTACTGCAATCCTGCTTGGGCACACCACATGCAACTACTGCTGCAATACTGTGCTGGAATGGCTGAACAAGCTCGTGCTGCTCCAGACTAGGTACAAGAAGGTTTATGGAATCAGTAGCCAATAGAGCTACTGACAATCAATTACACTCACTAAGACTTATTTTGTTGCATTTAAATTTCCAATGCGGGTATCAGTGACTTACAGGTAATCCTGGCTCACCAGGTCCAGGAGGTCCTGGCAACCCAACTTTACCTTCTCTACCTTCAGCACCCTAGTGAAAAAGAAAATGAGAAAGTTCAGTCCTAATTCTACGTGGTACTTTTGAAAAGCAGAACATTTACATACAGGTGACTTAATGGTGTCACCACAAAGGCTTGAAATCTAATGTGTAACTTCTCCTAAAGTAAAAAAAAAAGCATACATGACATTTTAGAAACATCTGAAAGTACCTTTCAATTAATACTTGAAACATTAGATTGCATTCCAGCCCTCAAGACATAGGGTAACTGCTTAAAATTGCAAGGCCTAAGAAATGACAGGGATGAGGGAGTTAAGTCAAACTAAATTTGGCTGCAGTACCAAAGCAGGAATGATCAGGTGTGAGGGAGGCTCACTGGAGCCTCTTAGGTGCTCGAATTGAAGTCTGCTTCAGTGGAGTATGGGATTGCATGGGAACTCCAGGAACTGTATAGGTTCTGCATCTTCTGCTTACAAGGTGTTATAATCTTCACAATTTGTCCAGTTTACTGAGGACTATGTGCTTCAAGGATAAGGGCACAGAGGATTTTTATCTTTCTACAGGGTAGTGAAGAGACAGGGTAACATTTCATCTCCATAAACTATTTTCCCTTCTTGAAGGATCCAGTGTTGTTCCAACTACATGGCAAAATACTATTTTTGGAGCTTACAAACCCTCTCTCTGTCCTGGGGTCTGCCCCACTGCACAGGAAATATGCAGGAATTCAATGAATGTACAGATGAGAGCACTAAAAGTAAAAAAGCGTAAGTATATTAGACAGTGGCATTTGGCTCCAAAACATAGGAAAAGATGGCATAAAGCTACACCAAAGACTCAGCATCAGAAGAACCAGAGTGAGGTCTAGTTCTGCCCAATTTACATTTCTTGTCTGAGTCTGAGAGGCAGGTCTCTGACAAAACTTTCATAAACTACGGAGGCATGTTTCCTATGCAGATGCTTTTGCAGTTTTCCAAAAGGAGATCTGGCTGGCCAGCATAGGCAGACACGACTTCTCCATGAGTGGATTCCATCTTTCAGTCTTTTACAATAAAAGGAGATGGAGGAATTAAATGCTGCATGAGAGAATCTCTAAGAATATCTGTTCCCTAGTGAATGACAAGGCAAATCTCTCACGGGACCGTACATCACACTGACTAAGATGTATTCCTATACCTTGAAGTGTGGTTTACTCATTAGTTCAAGCATCTGCTACTGCTTGAAAATTATCTCCCACTGTTTACCCCCATTTAAATGGCATTATTTCTGACTTCTATCAGTAAGATAATCATAAAAATTCAAGAGTTGCTGGAAAAGTGGGTCTTTTATCTCTATCCTATGTGTATACAAAAACCTATCAATCAGTTTTATGTTTACATGATAAGAGTTTGATAAAACAGCAGGTGAGAAATTTCATTCAAGAAAATGACTGCCCACAGTTATCATTTTAACAAACATATTGCTAAGAATTACCTTGGGTCCTGGCTCACCAATGCCGGGGGGTCCTGCAGGACCATAGGGACCTGGAAGGCCTTGTTCTCCCTAAAGAGAAAAAAGGGAAAGAACCTATTAATGTGAATGGAAGTTTAACCAAATTCTGACAGAGAGTATTTCCAAAGCTTCATTTAGGTCTAGAGAAATACATTTTAAAAGTAAAAAACAAATAAAGAAAACAAAACAAAAAAAATCAAAACCTGTCTTGAAGAAATATGTTTAGATTAGAAGTAGGCTCAATATCCTGGCCATACAAGTTGCTGAGAGAGATAATAATGTTCTAAAGCCACTCTTTCATATGCATCATGAAAGATAAAAAAATAAGTTTATCCTTCGTCCTATCTTTTGTCCTGACTTCATCCAATATTTCGGTGCTTCCACAGACTTTTCTTGATAGAAAGGTGGGTATTTGGAAATGAAGCAGTGCTTACGCTTCCAACATTGCACTCAAGGCTCTTGCCATAACAACAAATGCACACATCGCACAACTGCTGCTCCTACTGCCATCTTTGCAGCTCCTAATTCTCTTCTCTTCTGTATACTGTTTCTAATAAAGCAAACTCAGCCACAAAGTTACTAAAAATAGTTTGTATCAAAATGTGTTTATTTTGTGGGATGGTATTAATCTTTTGTGGATTGAAACTTTGTATATACTAAGAAATTTTATATGCTGAGTTCAGCAACCTTTCAACGAAAATTTTGCACTTGAGAAGTCAATGGCAATGTAAAAGAATTACATTTTCTCACAAAATCAATCAGTATTTAATCTGCCAAAGAATGAAGCTAAGATGCAGGAATGGGAAGACACAGCAGAAGTAAATCAGTGGACTATTCTTGAAGCTTAATTTCTGATAACTATGCACTTGGCATGCTACTGCTGCAGCTTTAAATCTAAAATAATGTGGAACTTGATGCCCAGACTTAAATTCATTCCACTATAGAACAGTATAATAATTCAGAAAGCAGCTATGAAATTTAAAACTTATTCAAAATACATGACTTTCTAGCACATCTTCATAACGTAATAAATTAATACAGCACCAGGAAAAGTTATGTCTTAAAAGGCAGAGACAAATCAGAGAAAACTGGTATGACTCAGCAGAATAGCATATCTCCACACAGGACACAGATATGGTATCAGCGGCATTGATATTGTGTTAATGTGGATTCTGTGCATACAACTGTTGCCAAAATACAGAATATAGCTAAAAGGTTGAGTGTATTCCTAGGAAGAACTTATTGTTTGGGTTTCCTAATAATATTTTCATTAAACTTTTGGACCAGAGTTGCAATTCGGTTCATCTGTATCCAGATTATTATAAATGATGCGATTTTTACTGATTTAAAACCAATTGCAAATTTACCATTTTTCCTCAGAGCCATATTTTTCCTGATGCATTTGTTTGAAACTGATCAAACAACAACAACATGTATTCCTCAAATGACCCATCTTCTACACTTCCTACAGCCTGGTGCTCATTAAGTTTTGCCTTTCAGCCCATAGGCTCCCTTAGCTCAGCATCAACTCTGGCTTCAGTGCCTCTCCACTTGACAAGCCACATTAACAGGTTCAGCCTCATGCAGCTTCAGGGCCTGAAGAAAGTCTCGTTAGGGATGGATACACCCACTGCAAGAGGTGCCAGAGTGAGAAAGGAACAGGCACAGGCTGTTGCAAGGCAAGGCAGCATGCTAAGTATTAGCTGGTCCAATTCACAATGCTTGTTTCTTTCATGGAGAAGGCAGACTGGGATTTCTGTCATGCCAAGATCTATGAGCATGCCCTGCAGAATGAATCCAAAAGACATGCAATTTGAAAATATATTTTAAAAAATCTACTAGGTAAAAAAAAAAAAAATTCAGCTGTACACAGCACCACTATGCCCTGAGCACAGCAAATGCCACTAAGGGCATTGGCTCCAACTGATAAAACTAAACCCCTGAATGGTGTAGGAACTTGTTGCATGCTGAAAAAATGATATTTGATAAGTATCAAATAATCTCTCTATAGAAACAATAAGCCAACCCCCTTTACTGAACTTGGAAAGTGCCCTCCAAATTTTTTCCTGTCACCCAAATGGACATTTTGTTTCCTGTCTATGTTGGTAGTCCCTGACAGAATTTCCCAAGGACAGTAACTGTGAGGGATGCTTCCTATCACAAATAATTCACTCCTTTGCAAGTTCACCCACATGATAGAGCTATGCCTGGAATGCAGATGGGAGTCCTGCTGAAGTTACTATTTTTTCAAAAGCTCTATTTTTTAACCATGATAAAAACATTACACAGTTTTCCTTCCAGTGACTGCTGTCATGTGCCTTGCAACAGCTGGTGCTGCAGGTATGGTACTGGTAGGTGCTGGGGAAGGCAGTGCAAGAAGCCCTTGTGATAAAAATCATGTTGGGTAGCATGAAAATGTTCTGTGGAACACTTTCTTATGGATAGAAAAGGATGCCTGAATATTAGTGGAGAAAGAAACTCGACCTTCTACCAGACAACATGCAAAACTTGGAAATGTAAATGATTCAACCTATTTTAAAGACTGTATGTTTTAAATTTCAAATGGCTGTTAGTAAACCTGGGTTTTATCTTCTGTGGTCTTGGTGCTATGTAATGCAGAATTTATGAAAACCATAAAGTTCTGGCAAAAATATCACATTATGTCTACACGTAGAGAGAAAAGTCTGCTTCTCCAAATAGCTTATTTGTAGTAATTTTCTTTGTTTTAACACTGCTCACATTCTTTTTTCTCTCCTTATTGGGATTTTCCTTCAGGTGGCATCTAGTATCATCTGGAGCAATGGGAAGGAAAATTACAATTGATCTGAGCTTAATGTTTTTACATTTTGAAATTGTACCATTTTAAGCTTGGAACATACTTAACTGTCTAACCTGAAAAGCCACCATCCACCCCACCTCAAATAGTTCATTATGTTAGGATAAGTTCCAGTTAGTGCCAATATATATAATTTCTTTCCTTTTCAAAAAGCCCATATATACTCTAAGGAACACAAACATTCTGTATTTCAGTCTGCAATGTGACAACAATTAAGCTATACTAAAAATAATCTTTCAAATACAATGATTTTATCTTTAAAGCAAACATCGGCAACAATAACGCAAGTAGATATAGATATTTAAACAGATATTATTGATATTTTGTATTTCTAAGTTAGCTGAAACATCTATGAACTAAACTTGTTCACAGGAAAATTGGATTTTTTCAGTCTCCTGGGAAAGCTGTAACTTTCCACATAAGTGAGGAAAGAATTTATATGTCATCAGAGAAGAAGCAGATCCCTTAACAGTTCATTCCAGGACACGTGTTCAGGAAAATATGCAATGATGGATCTTTTACAAGATGGTCCCAGGATGATTTTATGGGAACATCCACATTCAAACTTAACATTTTGTAATAAGTTTGAATACATGTCTGTTCATAAAACTTCAGCCTTTAATTGAAAATCTTATGAAGCAAATCAAATTTTCCAGAGAGGCTTCCTACTACAGCAGTGGATTTAAAGAATGTTATTTTCAGCCTTTCCATGAATACATTGTGATTTTTAGAAATATGCACTTTATATCTTGTAGCTGTTTAAGAGTTTAAGTAAACCCAATGTCAATTCTGAAATGATAACCATAAGTACTCCCTGCTTGTCACTTTTTTATGAGTGGAACACAGGTCATACCCTGATTTTATGCCCCAATTTAACCATATAACTCTGTTTGCAAATTATTCACTGAAATTCATGTATAGTCACTATTATTGCCCTCACTAAGACACACATTTTCAAAAATTACCTTAAATATATTCTGATGGAACCTTACAGGTGCTATAGCATAGAATACCTTGTTGCTGGTTTGGGGTTTTTTAAAATAAATCTTAGTTAAGCATTTGAAAGTAATTTAAAAAACAGAAAAAATAATGCCAACAAGCCTGAGTAAATCAATAGATATAAGCATATCTAAAGTAAATTTTTTATCCAACACTAAGAATACTAGGGGACCCCAACTTAGCTTTGCACAAATGCTACATTCATTCCTAGAATTCTGTTTTCCAGAAAAATCATAATGTGATCCTGTTTCCTTCCTGGAGAGGAAACCAAAATGAATTTAGTCCTTTTGTGTTAGAATGCTGGATTTTTCCTGGCTTTTATTGCTATTGAGGGCGAAGCTGTCTTCTAATAAGAATGGAACAACACAATATGTGGGAATACGTAAGTCCAACAAGACATGCAGTAACCATGCCTCAGATGCTGTTTAATTGTATTAACCAACTAAGAGACATGTAGAACCTAAGTACAAAAATGACAGAAATCAGGTTACTGTAAAGTCAGACATTAAATGGGATTCTCACTGTATAACTGCGTATGATAAACTATATTACATTCACAGAATAGATGCAAGAGTGGCATAGCTTTTCTCTTTGCCAGCTTTCTCTTTCTTGTACTTTTAGTCTTTTACTAAGTGAGGTAGTATCTTCTGCGTTTTGGAAATTGTTGAATCATCCAGCAAAATAGTATCATGGGCCACCCTCCAATTCTTAGTGAGACAAGAAACACAAAATCTGAGTTCCTTGCTCCTGTAAGCAGCAGTTTGACAAGAGCTGAGTGTCTCTACCACAGACCCAGGGTTATAAACTGGTGTTCTGCAAACTCAATTAATTAATTCTGTGTGATAAAATAACCGCAATTTTCTTCCTATTGGTTTTCTTCGTAATTTTCTTTAAGTTTTATAGCTGAATGAGGTACCCTTTGATCCAAGTTTTTATTTTATGTTACAATATAGATAATATGTGATGGCTGACGAGGCTGAAGAATGCCTTAAAGTGAAGCAAATGTCTAAGCAAATATAAAGCACAGATGTAAACAGTATTTCTTTTGGTATTACAAGTTAAGGAAACAGACAAAACAGCATAGAATTTGGCTTTAAATTTTTTTCTCTTTGATAAATTTATAATCTTTGTATTGAAACTTGCCAATGGGCAATAGAAAGTCAGTAAAACAGAAAACAAGCAGAAGAATCCTGGTCCTTTTCTCAGGATTTGCTCTGGGAACAGGACCAAGATGTCTAGTTCAGAGGACAGCAGATACACACTGAAAATTGCCAGCTCCCAAGTCCTAATGTGTTTGAGTGAAGTATCCTGTTACCCTCTAACATTTTTCTCTGAAAGTCATTATATTTTATACTGTGCTGTAGGTTTACTGTTGACATAGAAGTTTTGTATTTGGTTAAATGCAAATATATTTAGTCAGGTAAATTAATAACAATAATATTAATTAAGATGCTTTTATGATTTTTTTATAGACGTGAAGTCAAAGGTCTCCTTTTAAATACCTTGGCCTCTTTATGGAGAAGGTTTATATATACAGTAAAAAGATTCTTTTTTTTCTTTTTTGAGATGTTGGAACTTCGCAGAACTGCAAATAGGAGAAAAAATTTTTTTAATTTGCATAATGGCAAAAACTGTTTCTAGTTAATGCCACACTGAGCTGCCTTCTGGGCAGGATATAGGTTGTTTAACATATTCATACATGGCTTGAAAAGAGGATGGAAGTAAAGTGATGAAATTTGCTTATATATTAAAGAGGTTATTAAAGGACTGATTACAAAGTGCATTAGAAGGACTAAGAGGTTAAGGATGTGATTCAGCTCCATATGATGACTCCAAACTTTTATGTTTATATGGGAACAGGTTGGCTGAGTTCCTGTCAGTGAAAAGTTGCTCAATGCAGGCAGTGGGACTTAGCTTCAAGTCACTACTGGCAACACAGAAGAGCAGTTATCATTAGAAGGAAAGAAAGTATTGTGCAATCAGTGAAACTTCACACTGAGAGATTAGCCAGCAGCTTGAGAATGAGAAAATGCATATGAGTAATAGAAGCAAAGTATGAAAAGCTCCTTGAAGTAATTTCTGGGGCAATGTTTCTGGACTCCATGCTACCTTGCTTCAGAGAAGTCAAATTGAATTAGCTGAAGGTGCAATGCCACCAACCCTCTCCTGCTGGTGGCTGCCAGAGCCAGCGGTACCCAGAGAGCACACAGACGACACTGTCCCCACCTGTGTCTGCCCCCTGGCACTGCAAAGTGAGGGGATGGATCCGTACCTGTACCCGCCTTACAGAGGTGCGGGATGCACTGAGCTGGGCAGATTACACCAGTGGACCATACACTTGACAACTGAGACCCAAACCATCTGCAGGCTGAGCTTGATCTGGAGCTTGTTTTTTGAGGAACTGAATCTATTCTTTCAAACCTCAACATGGCCCAGTAAAAAAGAATAGAAGTTCAGCAGCGGTGTTCTGTGTTATGTCACATCAGTACCAATGCCACCAAGATGAAGTCACTAATTCAACCCAAAAAGCAGAAAGTATTAGCATGGATAGGCCAAGGAACAGCACCAAGAATAGACTTTATCTTATCCAAGGCAATTATAAAAAACTGCCACTTTTCAGAGATATTGTATTATGTGTCATGAAAACTAATTTTAAAAGAGCAATTGAATAATCCTTTGGTAAGGACAAAAGATATCGGAAAGTCTTCTATGTGTCTGAACCAAAAAAGGCCTTGACCTTTACTAGCTGAATGGCTGTTTATTAATCTGAAAACAACCCCTGATGATCTGTACTGATCGTCAAAAAATTTTTCACTCATTTCAAATAAGCTCCAAAATGCCAAAGGTTAGCTTTGGTATTAGGTATGGGCAAGAGATAATGCGTAAACATACATATGTTTCTTCCATACTCTTTAAGTACAATTATCTAAGTGTATTAGCTCAACTTGTCTGGCAGTATTTTTATTATTATAGATGTTTGAACATGGAAAAATCTCAACTACAGACTTTAAACTGCAGGTTGGGGAGCTGATATAAAAGGGAAGCTTCTTATTCTTACTGAAAATCCACAGCTAATGCCTAACAAGAGATCATAAATATTGTATCCATGTAGACAGATTCTAGAGAAATATGTGTGTATTTAACAGACATGAAAGTATGTGAAGAGACTGACAGGAGGACATACAACATTCAACAAATACATTTTTGTATCTAATAAAAGTATCTGGTCCTACTATCTTGGACTCATCCGTGTGAAAAGACACATAAAAAGATTACTGTTATTTGCTGTGCTGAAGTTAAAGAGAGACATGATTTTTCCACCGCATGTATGAATAACTTCTTTTAAACCCATCCTCCTCTTTCTTTTTCCATTTCTGAAATGCTCTGCAGCAGCTTTCCCAATCAAGCGTTTTGTTGAGATGAAGAAATGAGAAGTATGAAAAAGCATTTGTCAGGAGGAAGAAAATCATGATGGATGGCAATATTCCAAACTTTTTACAAAAAACATTTCCCATATCTAAATTTATTTCTGTGAATTTTCTAATTAAGTTGTTGCCTAAGAAACAAAACATGAGTGTTTGTATATTGCATCTCTTACAAAGCAGCTTTGTACAAATTCATTTGTCTTGTATAACTTAGATTGTTAACCAGGCTATCAATGATCCTGTCATAGAAAGTCTTTGTATCAAACTGATAAATGAAAGATCTTTCTGTACCCAACAACGTTAATAACTCTTCCATGGGCAAGACATCTGTATTCCCATAAAGCAATTTACCAAAGGTTTGCAAACCAGAAGACTTCCTAAATTAATCACATACTTTATCCCTCTGATTTTGCTTGACAAGGTGTAGTCATTAACTCTAAATTATCTATTTTAAATATCACTAAGGCATTAAATGACATAAAATTTCATACCTGGACCAATTTCAAAGTTGTCCTGAGTTTTTACAGTACACAACCAATTAAAAATTATCTCAGTCTGAGGGTTTTAACCATCATCTAGAAATACTTAAAATCTTTAAACACAAGGCATTATAGGCAAAAACATTCTAGAAAAAAAGCTTCCCAAGCAATGGCAAAAGTCAAGACACATATTCAGGTGATTGAAATTCCAGCCTAAGTGCTGTGGCTCTAGGGAGGTCCTTGGTTGCATCCTATTGTGGCCCTACAAAATGTTCTTGGAGATCCAGATGGAGAACTGGCTGTGTGTGCCAACAATACCAAGCCTGCACACACAGGTGGGGACATTATTGCTGTGCAAATAACATCACTAATAAAAAAACTACTGACAGAAAAGGACAGTAGAGTATAAAGATTCTGCAGGGGTTCTGCATCTTCTCTCCCTATATAAATAACATATTCCACTACACGTATACAATCACATCTTACCTTGTTGCCTTGCATGCCTTTTGGGCCTTGCTGACCTGGATCTCCCCTGATACCCTACAAAAAATTCAAAGCGAAGAATGAGCTGCCTTTGAAAACACATATAAAGTTTATATAGCACAATTCTAAGCGCTAAAGGACAAGAGTTTTCTGCATCATACTCTGTGAAGTGTCCAACACATTGAATATTGTTAATTTTCAAAAACCAGTGCTGGCAGAAAGGGTATCTTATTACTCCATGTGAATTGGTCAGACTGTGCTGTTGTCATGCCTCATGTACCATTGCTGTTCTTCAAAGAATTGACAGGTTGTGTGTAGAAGAAACTTACAAATAGAATGTCTTTCCTTTCTATCTGGTAGCTTTTAGTTCCCTTACCTGAGGTCCCCGAGGTCCTGTAGGGCCCACAGAGCCTTGCAAACCCTGAGGGAAAATTAGATTAAATTATCAGATTAAAAGGAAATTGAAACCTGCTTTCCAAGTGTCAAGAACTTGACATGTGTATGTAACAGCTCAAATCTCTGTTCAAGCATTTTCTAAGGACTTAATTCTCTCACCAGAGTACAACCACTCTCACAGTGTATTCAGTAATTGCCTATTACATTCCACCCTCAAATTTGGTTAAAATACTTTTCATATACAACAAGCATAGTGAATGGCTATTTAACATCTCAGCTATTTGATGAAGACATTTTTATTCGCTACAGGTTTTTTAATTTAATTCCTAGAAGATTATTAGATACAGAATTCTTTATAAAAATGCTGTAGTGTTTATACCAGAATGACTTGAGGTAACTTTGTCTCACTAACTCAATCTGCTGATCAGTAGCCTAGCAGAATCACACTAATAGTTCACAAAATCCATTAAAAATGCATGCAAAAATTTTTAAAATGCCATGCTTATTTATTCCATTAACAGTGATTTCTTAATGAGTTCTTACCAGTCACCACCCCTGTAGATTATTCAAAAATTATTTTTCCTCACAGTTTTTTGTTTAGTCACCATAGTGCATGTTCTACAGAATTTCACTTCTACTTGAGTCAATACTCAGTTATAATTTATTTCTAAAGCAAAAATAGTTTTGAGCAGATTTACTGGTCTTTTCTTTTTTTGCTTCTCTTTTAATTAACAGCATTTCTACAGGCAGAGGCAGTGGCAGACTGCTACATTTTTCAAGATATGTGTCACATTCTGAACTCCTAATAGCCTTGACAAATTTAGCAGTGATACCTATACAGACTCCATCGACAACCCCCCTAGAGATTCAGTCAGAAATTTTAAACGATTCTCTACTCTGGCATTTGTTTCGAGGCCAAGCATCAGCCACCAGAGAGAGTGATAACCCCATTGAGTTCCAGCCCATTTCCAGCCCAACTACACAAGCAATGGATGGCACAAACAGGGATATGCTGACACAATCATGGCTACTTTTGGTAGCGCACAAATGTATGACTTGAGTCAGTTCTGATTTCAAAGCCAAAGAGAAACTGTCTGAATTTCAAGCCTGAACAGCATTTGAAAAAGCTCTGATATACAGAATCAAAACTACTGGAATCAGTCTGATTAGTAAGATGAGAAAGCGGTAGTGGAAAAATGCAACATTTTCAAATTGGACTCCCAATTAAGCTTCAGTATCCATCACTCCTGTTAAAGATCGACCTCAGAATACTGAATTTGCTTCTCATACATTTGGCTATATGTGTTCTGTGTCTGCTTTTGTATAACATAGAATGCTTTCACTAAAAATAAAGCCATAACTTCGTTCTGTCTTCAGGATTTGTGAATGTGAAGGTGGGAATTCTGGAACAGCCCGATCCCCTGCAGAGGACAAAGTGTTTTTTATCACTGTCCTCAACAGAAATGAAGCAAGCAGATTTCTGGCAGCCCTGGCATATGTTTTCTATATCCAGATTTCTTTGTTGCTTTTATTATATTCTTTACCAGCTTCTAAACAGCTTCCTTTTAGCTTAGTAGGCATTTCACGTAACATCATACTATTTCTCACATATTACCTGGATAAAGAAAGTATGATCTTTCTTTATTCCTCTGAGAGATGCAGCTCTCTCCTTTTTCATTGATATTTCAGTCTTTTTTGATTTACCTTCTACCATTTCAAACCACAGTATCTCACAAGATATTCTCAGCCTTTAGATTTTCATTATAGTACAATGTCCTTTTTTCTTTGCAATAAATACTTCTGTAATTATTATTTATTAATTCCTACCTGAAATTAATCATCAAATAGCACCTTCCAGGAAAACAAAAACTTTTCAAGGTGGTCTTTGATAAAGATAAGCATAATATGGATGGTAAAACTGAAGAAATGTGCTTTAATAGAATGATAAGTGCAATCTAGTTGGTAGCACTTAACAATTCTAACTATAAATCAGTGGTTGTGCATTACTCATATGAACCTGCTTGTATGAACTCAAGATACACGATTATCTTCCTTAGGAGTACATTATCCTTCCATTTTTAGAGTGTAATAAAAAAACCAGGTAAAAATCTGTATTCACTTGCAACACTACTGCATTCCAGGTTAAAGGAAAGGAGGACTGGATAGAAGTGTGAATGTGTATCAGCACAGATGGGCTCGTAGACCTGAAAGTTGTTCACGTCAGGCAAGAACCTGCTTTTATTGCAGTATAACTTTTATTGCAGTATAACTCAAATTGAAATCAAACTTTTGAGGAAGTAAATCAGGTGCTCTCTGTAAGATGCTCAATCCTGTGTAAGCAAGGCTTGGCATTGGTCAGGGCAGCTTTTGCTTTAGGTAAGGATCTGCATTTCTTATGAAAAATGGCAAAAAAGAATGCAAACTGTGGATTCAGTTTCTACAAATCACAATTCTACTATGAAAGTATCTCTACCACCAGGGAATTACAAGGTGCTCCAAATTTACAATAAACTTTTCAAGCTGTGTTTTGAATATGTTACGTGATTTTCTAGTATCTTTATCAACATGAAACAGTTCAAATAAAAATTATACTTACTATTTCTCCCTTTGTTCCTGGAGGTCCACATTCTCCTCTTTCACCCTTTATAAGAAATCAAAGGGTTCACAGCTAAACAAAATTATTTGATTACATTTTGTGCATTAAAGTCTGCAAGCAGTAGCATGAGAGGTTTAGTAGACTCTGAGGACCTGGAAGTGGCATCATTAAGTATGGTCTGTAGAAGATATGATCTTCTCTACTAAAGATAGATTATTTCTGGAAATGCCTACCAAACATCCAACTTACATCAGAGGATAATACCTGTAATATTTAATAAGTTTTGCTGAAATTTTCCACCTTGTTGTACTGTCTCCAGAGATCCTTTCCATGCTCTGATTTCATTACTATAATGTCTGAGATTTTCCTGAATAACAATTGTGAGATTGTACATATGAAATGAAGAAAGAGAATTAAGTGTTTCATTGATTATTTAACATACCAATAGACACATTAGAAATAGATCTATGAGTCTACTGCTCCCATTTTTACGAAATGTTACCACAAAATTGACCGAAGCATTGTACTAATGAATTCAAAGATTCATAAAGGCACTGCTTTTATTAACAATATAGAGAGATAAGTGTCCAAACCAAGAAAAATCAAAATGGGATTATCTCTTTTTCACTTCTGACTGTGATGGTCCATGTTGCAATTTCATCTCTAGAATCCTGCAAGTCATTGAAATGTATAATTTTTTTATCTTCTTGGAGAGACTATGTTGAAAATTTTCTTGATCAAGCATTAGCCCTTGCTAGTGATAAATAGCTTAAAAGTAAACTTCCTTGTGGTAAGTTTTTCAAAAGCTAATGATTGCCACATTGTGTTTCTAGCAAACATTTTCACTTTCTTTCTACTTAACTCTTACTCAACCCCCAACTTTCTTTTCCTTCCAGAAACTGTATTTCTGGTCATTGACACTTTCTTTTTACATTTAGATTACATTCTCTGATGTTGGGTTGCTTTTTTATTTCCAGAAATCCAGTCTGTAAGCATTTACATACATTTTGAATTTACTTCTATGGATTGTATTAGGAGCTTTCATGACAAGACAAGACAAGCTCTTTTCTCCATTCTTTCACATACACTGTTAGCAAGTGACAATTTATTTTCAGACTACTTCTATTCTACAAAAAAACTCACCTTGTCTCCCTTGTAGCCAGGAGCTCCCTAAACAAAAATTAGAAAAAAGGAAAAAATCATTAAAGAGAAAGCAAAAGCCTAACATATGGCTAATTTCAGTAGAAAAAGCCCCAACCCCCAAAAAGAAGAATTAGGTTTTAGAAGTTCCACTATTCACAACAATAAAATCTCTCTCTGAAATTATTTAACATATAATTCTCGGCAAATCTAGATGTGTGTTTTTTACTCATATATTAGTTGTAAATATGCCACTCAGTTTGACCAGACTCCTAGTAGCTACATGCTGCCATTTAAATGGGACTTTTAAACTGTTATACAGGGAGGAATGTTAATCTTTCTCCAGTGAATAAACAAGAATTCAGGCTGAGAAACATCAGTTTTAGAAGCCACCAAAGGACTATCTAGATGTTTTTAGTAATGACATTTCTTCTGTCTTTGGGATAAGTCTAATGTAAACCAATACAAAATCACACAGCTTCAAAAGTTCCTTCCACCAGTAACATCTCATCCCTGTATTTAAGCATGTGGTTAGACTGTTTCTGTCAGTATAGATGCTTCTTTAAACCAAGCCTTAGTTTAGGTGCTTTAAATAATTGAATAAAGTACACACATAACGAATGAAAATCACACTTTTAGTTCAGAAAATCCAGAAAGACAAAATATGAGTTAGCACTGTAGTACTCACATACCTCTTCACCTTTTTCTCCATGATCTCCTTTTTGAGCACTGCCCTATTGGAAGCAAAGAATTAAAACTGCAATGTGTATTGCCCTTTCATGTGTATTGCCCTCTCATTTATCCCTATTGCACTAAAACCAAGAACACTGTTTAAGGAACAGAACTGGCTTTTCCTGTTTAATAATGTTCAGACTTCCTCCTTCCACAATCAAGGATACACATTTCCTGAACTTTAACATAGAAAACTGAACTATTGTCATCAGGTGGTGGAAATCTTAGTCATTAGAGTGAGGTACTCTGCTCAAGGGATCTGTGTACAATTAGAAAGCTCTGCGGAATTTGAAGAGCCTTCAGCTATAATCAGAGACATCTGCTGTCAGAGAAAAACTGGAATGATAGAGTGTTAACTTGGTAGCAGTTTGGTTTTAAATTTTTCTCTCACATTTCTAAAGCAGCCAACTATAGCAAACCTCAATATTTAGAACTTATTTTAACATACTTTTCCTTTCCTAGATTCACATTTATGGTTTGAATAACTGAACAGAAATTTGCTTTATTTCTTTTAAATTCACATTACCTTGCTTCCTTTTGGTCCTGGGTCACCTTTCTCCCCTTTGCTACCAGCACTTCCCTAAAACAAAACATCTAAATGTTATTACCACTGTGAGGATAAAATTCTCCAGCTTGTCTAAGACTATATCTCAGTTCAAAATCATTCTGGAATAAGCTTCGGTAGAAACCCCCACTGATTCAAGTATGGTACATGTGACACCACATTCATTTAGCTAAACTGACTCTGGTATTATAAGGTATCTGCAAATTTTTTAAACAATATTCAATGATAAATAAATTTTCTACAGAGCATCTGAAAAATCTAATTAGGAAGGCATTAGAAAAATCAAACACAGTTCTTCCTTCCCATTTTTCAATTAACCAGCACTATCTGATCTTCTCTGCTTAGAAAAAAACTGTACAGAACAGTTTAAGGTCAATATTCAGCAGCCCCACAGAAAAAAATTACTTCAGCATTATTAGGTTTCGGAGGATCATGATGGTGGGGACTAGAAAGTTCGGTGTATACACATTTATAAAACAAGCTACATCCAATAATTTTGGATTAGAAAACCTAAAAATACTTGGACCTAAAATTTTAAATTTCAAACATAGGTTCAGATGCACATTATCCAGAAGGATTGAATGATAGGCCCTGGTGTCATAACCTGCTAATGGTGTGGTTGACCAGAGTCTAGGGAGAAAGACAAAACTCTCTGAATATACCTTGGTTGTCTCTGGGGGAATTATTAAGGACAGAAAAAGGATCAGAGAGGTCTGAACTCACACTTTTCTCTTCCTTACCAGAGCCAAGAAACATGTGTTGAAGTGTCATGAGAGAAAAGAGTGTTGGAGGCAGAGTTTTAGACCTTTCCTCATATAGCACATTACCCTCAAACTTTTGAACCTTTACCCCTTACAAAAATAGAAGTTGTTGGTGGATGAAAACCTTTGTCTAATGGACTTTCCCTCCCCCATTGCAAGACTCAAGAGTAACTTTTTTATTTGGGCTCCAAAATCGTGTGCCTGTTTATCCAGAGTGTTTTATTACTCAATTGTAGAAATGTATTTTCAGATAATGTATACCTGATTATGGACAGATTTTTTTTCTGAGCTTTCTTTCAGTGGCCTTTCACTACCAAAATGATATGCTACAATAAATAAATCTTTTTGCAGGACATGCAAAGCTAATGTTTTGTTTTTTACATAGTTTGCATAGTAACCAATTAAAATACTGTGCAATATTGACCTTGATTAAAATTGAAATTTTTGAGCCTTTTCAAATGAATGCATACTTACAGAATCACCTTTGTCTCCTTTTACTCCCTTTTCACACTCACAGATCTTCTGCACACACTACAAGGTAAAGAGATAAAGGAGAATATTTTTCAAATGTATTACTTCAAATTTTTTTTTAAAATTTCAAAAATTCTGGTTTTGCCTTGCCACAGACTAAAGAACATAAAAGTGGAAGAATAGGAAATAAATGATGTTCTAATATACTTATTTCTAATATAATCAACACTAAACTTCCATATAGAGCAACCAAAATCAGTTACTTGATTTATTTATAAAAATACACCTCTTACTGTAGTGACTGTAGTTACTGTAATAATTACAAATGTTTAAGATAGCATATACATAGTACAGTACTGTGAAACCTTACATAAATTTTGAACTATTTTGACATTTTAATTGTTTTCTAACAAGACCACAAATGAAGTTGTATATCTTGCATTAGACTTCTTGCAGGAAAAGTTCTCTTATGTCTTACTGTTGATGCTACTCACTAATGAGCTAACATCGTAGATTTCTCAGGAGAAGGGACTTAAGAAACAGAGAAAAGTTAAAATAAAAGCAACCATGGTCAGAAAATTTACCCAGAGATGGAAGGTCGATTAATCGTCAAGTATTGTTGCACTATAGAAGAAGCAGACATGAGGAAGTCTAGTGTCAATAAGAGTAATCATACACAAAGCTCAAAAACCTTACCTGCTTCTGTAGCAAGGCTTCCTGAAAATAAAATAGAATAAAAATATTACTTTCATATAGACATGACTTAATTTAACAGAGTACTAAAATTTCCTCTCTAGTTTACAGAATTTCCAAGGTGAATGGAAGAGATGGTGAATAACTTCATTTTTCATTCTTTCCTCACAGGGCTAAGAACCAGTCTGTAGAACAACTTACATGGAAAAGAGTTCTTGGTAGGAAGAGAGGGCTACGTCATGAGACCCTCAATGATTAGAAAACACATGAGAAGTAATGGGACTGCTAACCAGACAGTATTAAGGCACAGTGCTAACAACAGGGACTATGAAAAGACTTCCTAATCAAAGGCCTTCCTTTGGAAGGCCCTACAAACAGAATATATAGGGGAAGGATTCAGAGATTAGGCATGAGATCAAGCTACCTTCTAAAGTATTTTCATATGCTCAAGAGACACACTCGGTGTGCTGGCAAATGTGATCAGGACAGCTGAGCTATTATTGTCCAAGCACACAACTCCTTGGAGAATGGTCGGGAGAAGGAAGCTCCCTCTGCCCTGACTCCTGGTGTAGCAGAGAAGGCACCACAAAACTCTCTGCACTGTCTCCAGGGCTTACCTAATCAAAGTTAAATGAAATCTGCCATGGATAGATGTGTGACAAGACTAACATCAGTGTTACTTACCAGTTCCAATGCTACATCAACTACCAGGCTCTGATCATCCAGGCTTAAGACATGTTTAGAAGACGAATCACCAGATATCATGCGCAATTTTTCCTCTTGGACTGTTCTCTTAGAAAGGCCAATGGTAATAAAATGTATTCCAAGACTTCTAGCTGTTGTGGCTATACCCTGGACATTAGGGCTGTTTGGATGATCCACACCATCAGTCATCAAAAAAGCCACTTTCACACTTCTCTTACGACTTTCAGTTTTAAACAGCTGAGTGGCATTTGAAACTGCATAATAGGAGTAAGTGCCGTGGCCAATAAAGCCCAGAGAATTGATTTTCTCCTTAAAATTCTGGTCATTTTTCCAGGCTGTAAAGGGATGATCAATGCTGACTGTGCTGCTGAACTGCATACTTGCTAGCTTGACATTATACATGTGAGACTTAACTGGCTTCATCTGGAAAATGCTGTCAGTCATGTTTTGAACAAAATTCTTCTGTAAATCAAACAACTGATTTTTGGCACTTTCTGAACTGTCCAAGATAAAGACTATATCAATGAGACACATATCACCTGCAATGGAACAAGAAAGTTAAAGCTATGAATGATGGGAACATCTGCACAACAGATTTCAGATAATTCTCTGCAAATGATCACTTTCCCAAAGATTCCTCTGTCTTCCCAAGTAAAAATTCTAAGGATAAATTTCACTGTAAAATCAAAGAAATTCTAACGAAAACTGTCAAGTTAGGGTCTTGAGGGGATTTTTTTAGTATTTTAGTTGATTTTGTATACAAAATTTTCCACATGCAATTTCAAACAAAAAATCAGGTTTCTTATAATTTCTCTTAAGATATATGCAAGTTCATGAAAATCATTGATCAAACTGGAATCTAAGTTCAAGTAGATGTCACAAAGTATTTTCCAGCCCTGATAATCAAAATAAATCACATTTCACAAATTCACACAGAAGTTATTAATTACTAAATAATTATGCTAAAACACCTGGGTACATGCAACACGGTCAATCAGAAATTTTAAGAAAATGGTTTTACCTTCACCTTTTGGCATGGGAGAGTAAATATTCTTTCCTTTCTTTCTGTTTTGCCCATATACTATCTGGTTTGTTATCATAGCCATAAGTATAAAGCAAAAGAAAAAACATTTTTTCCTCATAGTGACTTCCATCCCAAATAGACAACTTTTCCTTCCTGTTAAAAGTAAAAAGCCACGTGTGAACACTTCATTAATAGATGCAAATAAATAAATACAGATACTTTAAATACTTATTTGTGGGAAGCATAGTTCTAGAGAAAATATATAAAAAACATTTATAAAACATCACTGTGTAGGTAATTTAAGTACAGTAACCAGCACTACACCTCAACTGTAGCTCACATGTATAGTAGAACCTCTTTAATTGCAGAAGAAACGTGGGTATAACACAGGACTGCCTTTTCTTTCTTAGCAAAAGGTCATTTGGATATCTAACAAAGAAGGGTAAAATGAATTGTTACTCTAATTATTAGGAATAAACAAAGATCTGGGTATTTTGGGATGCAGATATACTAGGTCTAGAGTATCACTATGAACAACTTATTCTTCTAAGAAACAGTGGCTTATTAATGAAAGTCAATACACAAATATATTATTAATGTTATAGAATATGTACAATACTTTTCATAAAGAAAATATTCTATAATAAAGACACTATACTGGTAAAATGAAAATTAGCATATTTAAATCAGTGATTCAACATATTTCTGGAGAATGCTGAACTCCAGTAAAACTGCTTTACAAAAAGAAAAGCCTGTAATTTACAAAGATTAATTCTAAGCATCATTAATAATGAAGACAATATGTTAAATACAAAAATCCTTCCTAATTCTTGTTCTCAAGTCCATCAAGCAGTTACATATACAGAAACCATAACTGCAGTCCTCTAAAACTAGAGAGGGAATAACAATATCTCTTACCTTTCTAGGCATTCAGAAAGCGAATTGTGGATTGAAAACGTTTTCAGTGTAGAAAATGTGTCCTCTAGGTCATACTGGAAAATAGGCTTTGTTTAACAAAATAAAGCAATCTACAAATAAATAACCTATCCACTTGCAAATGGCTCTGTCTTGCATTCAGATATTTTATTTTTTATTGATGCTGTTTAGTTGGTCAAAGTTTAAATGAAGATGGCCGGGCACTTGGCCAGGGCTGAGCAAGAGACCAAGTCATTTTATTAAAGGGACAGTGTCAGTCTGGGAGCACAAGTGTTTTCCCACTTCAAGTAACTGTACTTTTACACTGAAAAAAACCACTTTTAGACAATCCATATCTTTACCCCTCATTTTTCCAATCACATGTCTTCAGCTTGTCTGTGTTAATGTTGCAGCACTGGCTAGATCAGAGATGTGAGAAAAGTACAGCATCACTTGCAGGCTAGAACTTAAGTCTGACCTGATGGTTTGTGAGTCTGCCAGGACTGCAGGACTCAAAGGTGGTAACTGCATTAGCAATTACAATAATAAAAGATAACTTTAAAAAAAAAAATAGAAAAAATTCTTCTTGAGTTGGTTTCCTCAGAAATTCTTTCGGCTTTTTTAATCCTCTGAGGGATCAGATATAGACAGGATATCTTTAAGGGGGCAGTCATTGAGGTAGCTTTCAGCATGTTGCATGGAAATCATATTTGCTCTATCTACTGGCAGGCTTCAGAATAAAATTATGTTATTACAGTGTTAAGTAAAAAAACAGGCAAGAGAAAGTATGCCAATGATAAGTCTCAAGGAATCATAACATGCCCTGAGGGAGTTAATTGCAAATGCCCAGCAGAAGGTTAGCAGACATCCTCTAGACAGGCACTGCCTACCAGGCAAGACATCCCTCAGCACCTTGGTCACAGGGCAGAATCACAGAATATCCTGAGTCGTAAGGGACCCACAATAATCATCTAGTCCAACTCCTAGCCCTGCATCCCTGCCAACACCAAAAATCACACCATGTGCCTGAGGGAGCTGTCCAAATGCTTCTTGAACTCTTACAGGCTTGGTGTGTGACCCCTTTCCTGGGGAGCCTGTTCCAGTGCCTGTTCCTGGCTGCCAGGACACAGTCAACTCATGTTCACCTTGCCATCAACCAGGACCCCTAGAGCCCTTTCCAGCCTCTCATTCCCCAATCTGTCCTTACATCCAAGGTTGTCCTGTCCCAGGGGCTGAATCTGGGACTTGCCCTTGTTAAACTTTATAAAATCGGTGATTGCCCAGTCCTCTAATTTGTCAGGATTGCTCTGCAGGGCATCTCTGTCTTTGACGGAGTCAACAGCTCCTCCCAGTTTTGTAACACCGGCAAATTTATTCCGTATATCTTACAGTCCTGTGTCCCAGTCATTTAAGAAGATGTTGAAGAGCACAGGGCTGAGGATGGATCCCTGTGGAACACCACTAATGACAGGTCACCAGTCTGACATCACCCCATTCACTGTCACCCTGTGCCTGACCCCTGAGCCAGTTGCTCATCCATCACATATGTTTATCCAGCTGTGGGATGGACATTTTCTCAGGAAGGATGTTGCGGCAGATAGTATAAAAAACTTTACTGAAATCCAAAAAGATTGTATCAACTGCTTCCTTTGATCAGCTAGGTGGGTTACCTTGCCATAAAAGGAAATTAACTTTGACAAGCAGAATTTTTCCCTCATGATGCCATGGTGGCTGTTACTGATGATGACTGTATTGTCCTTCAGGAGTTTTTCCACTACTTTCCAGAATAACCTTATCCATAATTTTACCAGGCACCAATGTGAGACTGACAGACCTGCAGTTACCAGGATCATCTGTCTTGCCCTTCTTGAAAATTGGGACAACATTTACCAGCTTCCAGACAACTGAAACCTCTTCAGATTCCCAAGACTGTTGAAAAATATTAAGTGAAATCTCACAATGACATCATCCCTCTGAGTACCCTGGGATGAATCCTACCAGGCCCTACAGACTTAGCTGGAGCAGAAAATCCCACACTAGTTCAAGGCTGGCTGGGATACATTGATTAGGATCTTGTGAGTAAGCCAAGGACATTAAGCTTTTAAGTAAGCAGAGGACATTTCCTGCTGAATTCATTAAAATGTTGGTGAAAGGGAAAGAATAAGGAGGAAAAGAATAAGACACGACTGACCAATGAACATAAAGTATCTGTCTTCATTAAGGTGAGCAGAAACATCCTTCATATACCTGGGTGCATGGTCTTGTGTATTGATGGACTAAACACTTCCTTAAGTACCCACTTTCCACTTCTCCAAGGGTATATTCCTTTATAAAGAGTCATTCAGCTAGAAATCCACCTTTGCAAACACCATTATCTATTCATGTGTGCTGTGAGCCGTGAGTATGACAGTATATGTAACTTTAACTAAATTAAAGGATGAGACAACTCATACAGAGGAACTCAAAGTGATCTTAGCTCTTGGCAAAGATGGAGATAACAATAATCTGTTTATGTTGCTGGTTTTGGCTGGGGTAGGGTTGGTTTTCTCCACAGCAGCTGGCATGGGGCTGTTTTGGATTCATGCTGGAAACTGTGTTGATAATTCAGGGATATTCCAGCTGTTGCTGAGTAGGGTTTATGCAGGGTCAAGACCTTTTCTGTTCCTCATCTCGCCCCAGCAGGGAGTGGGCTGGGGGTACACAAGGAGTTGGTAGAGGACACAGCCAGGACAGCTGACCCCAACTGACCTAAGGGATATGCCAGACCATATGCTGTCATCATCAGGATATAAAGCTGGAGGAAGCTTGTTTGGGGGGGCCACTGCTCAGGGACTGGCTGGGCATGTGCCAGTGGGTGATGAGAAATTGTTTTTATTTGCAACACTTGTCTTTCTTGGGTTTTATTTCTCTCTTTTTGCTATTTTCCTTTTCATCACAATACTGTTATTCTTATTGGTTGAAAAAAATTATTCGGTTAATTGGTTGAAAAAAATAAATTATTAAACTCTTCTTCCATCAACCCATGTGTTTTCTTACTTTTACCCTTCCAATTCCCTTCCTCCCATCCTGCTGGGGGTGGGAAGTAAGCAAGAGGCTGTCCTTAGCTGCTGGCTGGGGTTAAGCCATGCCAGGCTGCATGTAAGAGCTGTACCTTTGCCATATGACAACTGTACACAGTACCATTCCTACACAGAATTGTCAGCCTGTTCATGGTCTGTTAATACAAAATGTACTGAAGGGACATGCTGTTAAGAGAAAAAAATCCTACCCAGCACCACTGCTCACCCTCTTCACCCAGTTCAAGCGAGGAAGGATTTGCTGGCCCAGCAGCTGCAGCCTCATCCTAAAGGGCCTCCTTCCTAGAAACTTCTACATCATCTGTCAGATGTGTCATCCTTATTGAGGCTAACTGTCTTCATTAAGTAAAAGTTGCCTTCATTGCACACATGAAAAACAAAAAGTTTCAATGGAATACAATATCTTACACTAAATATCCGTTAGTGCTATAATTGATAATTACTGTCAGCACCCAGCATCTCTTGTATTAAAGACATTGGTGATGATTAAGCATTTCATTAGCAACAAATCAGTCATACAGATCACTCACACTGTTTACCTACTTTTTCTGACCCTTATGCATGCTTAGATCAAGACTGCAAACAGCCTATTGGATCAACAGCTACAGAAAAAAAATGCTTTTTCCAGCAGTTGGCAAGGTTTATCTGCACTATGTGGCAAACCAGAACTGAATGAATGGATTTCCAGATGTGTCCATAGATTTCTCACATTTTGGGGGGACCTGCAAACATGACTCTCATCTGGCAGAGATCAGAAAATGTTAACACTTATGATTTATAGACATAACAATTTGACTATTCAAATATACATGTATCCTGGTAGTTCTGATGCACATGCTGTATTTGGACAGTAATGGGGTCAAGGTTGGTTATATTTCTCTGGCTAGAAAATCCGTAAATGTGTTAAATGTTGTTTGCAACTGGTGTCTGGGAACAGCCTAAGCTCTTCTTCACTTACTGTGTTTTGGAAGGAAAGTAAGAATCTTGACAGTTCCACAACAGGATTGTTGATTTACAATTCAGAGCTTTCTTTTTTTCACTAGTCTTGTCAATATGTATTTTCATAGCTTTGTATTCACTTAGAAATGGAATCTGATTAATGACTCTAGATTTACAGCATTGTTTTTAACATTAATATGTTAAACATATTTTAGACATCTTTTAACATTAACATGTTCTTAAACACTAATATTTAACATTTGCTCTTGCAAAGCTTTTTAGTAAGGCAGTGTTCCAATGGCTGCCCTGAACCACAGGCTCTGAACCAAATGCTGAGCACGTTCAGCTCCCAGGACTACTGAATCTGTCTAAATGCACTACATGACCATACTAAAGCTCTAGTCCATAATACAAAGTTTTATCTGTAAAACTCATTTTACGTTGCTAGTGAATTTCAAGTTAAAAAGCCTTTAGTTCCTGCATACGTGCTAAGTCATCTCTTCTACTGGAAAAATAATTTATCAGCTTTTGTTTCTGGTACATACCTGCCCTCCTTGAATACTTCCTCCTATTCTCATTACTGAAACCCAAAAATTGTAAAGAAGAAATAAAAAGAGAGAGTTGACAAAGGTAAGAGAGAGCTTCTGTATGAAGACAAAGTAAATTTATGCTATTTAAATCCTGCCCTCTGCTGTATCTACATGATAATGCATAATGATAGTATTGACAGTACTTCATACTGGTTGTCTCACTCAGGATTTAACCATCTATACACACCTAGTAAATGAGGCTACTGTCTGGGCAAAACATATATGCCTTTGTGATAGAAGGTGGAAGCTAAAGACTAAGATATTAAAAGACTAAGATACAACATTTTGAGGAGGGAGGATATCTCCTGGAACAACTGGTTTTACTCCTTCCTACCTGATTCTGAGATTCTAAATATTCATTTCACACATTCCTCTCTTTTAGGTACCCAGACTGAGAGCACCAGTACATCAAATGGATCTTCTGAGTACTACAAAGTTAATGAAAGCTAAAAGCGAATGTATTGGCAAGGCAATATGAACTGCTGAAGTACAGCTCTAGGTTGTCAGAGAAGTGAAATGACAGTCTTGCTGCATCACTTAGGTAGTACTGGCCTAGTACTGAGAAGTGTTTACCTTATTATTAAGGTAAATTACTACTTATATTTGTAAGAAAATGGAGCAAGGATTAAAAGAGTAACTGCTTAAAACAGATTGACTTTACTTCCTGGTGGTCCTGTGCCTGAAATTCCACAATTCCCCTTTGGACCAAGCTCACTTTGTTGTCCCAAAAAAAGGACAAATACATACACCCCACGTCCCCAAAAAGAAAAACAAAACAAACAAACAAACAACCCCCAAAAAACCCCAACAAAACAAAACCCCACAAAAACCACAACACCAAGGAAAAAAAAAAAATTCCAATTTAGAATAATTTGTGTAAAATTTTTACTTCACTGACAGCTTAAAGCAATGACGACCAAAGTTTTCATGTGCAGCCCTTACAACATCCATTGTGTAGCC
>VZTX01014869.1:57765-187562 GCA_013400915.1 Pardalotus punctatus
TTCCAGGAATCAAATATGAAAAAGCATAACAAAGGTATAGGGGAAAAAGGAGTTTTCAGTTAATATCTCAAAAAGTATTACCTAACTTTGGTATACCTTGATCTCTTACAAATTTTAACATATCTTTAAAGAAAAAAATAAGCTCAAAACGGAGCTTCCACTGTATGAAGTCTCCACATGATTAAACATTCTTAAAGAACTCAGAGACTTGTACATAGAGCAAACCTAGAATATTCTGCCGACAGAGAAAAAAAAAATAGAAAAATTTATACATCATCCATGAAGAGAAATTGCTGCAAATAGTTTGAGACACAACTGCATGAAAGCAATTGTCACATAGAAATTCACGTCATAAATAAGCAGATCTTACAAGGAATGTAACATGGACTGATCACAAGTGTGTGCAACATCTGGGAGGCCAAAAAATGTAGGATTAAAATGAGACTTGATGAAAGTCAAGCTGAATTAGATCCTTAATGATTTGGGAGTTTAAATGCGTAAGTTTATTTAACCGTATCAGTTACGAGGAACAGGGAAATATAAAAAGCAGCTGTTATGCAATGGTGAAGAGATTAATAATCATCTAGGTCCAACACCAAAATGAAACAAATATTCTGCATAATTTACAAACAAAGATGCTGCTACTGGACAAAGATACAAATGTGGAGACAGCTACACACAAACTAAAAGGGGTAAATCAATGCATGAAAGCAGAAGCAAAGATCCTAGAGTTTAAAAGGTTCAGAAACATTAGAGGAATTCACAACCTCATTAATGAAATACTGCTGCAGTGTTTATTTTGAGATCAACATAGGAAATACAATATCTGTGTGTGGTAGAATGATCAAACTTAAAACATCTATATCCCAACAGTTCATGCAATCTAGGAACTGTGACACAGCGGTCTCTGAGGCAGTAACATTCTTCTGTATTCTGAAACACCAAATAGCTCCTGTGTTTCTATTAACTTACTTGGTACTTGTAGGAACAGCATTTACTGGTTCCAAATACAATTTTCATTTTTAAATTTCTCTGAATCTCTCTTGTCAAAGACACAGGAAAGACCTCTTCTGTAGCTTGTGTATTTCTTAGTAGTGTATTTGGGCCATCACTAGGACTCAAAAAATGAGTAAGATGTCAGACAGATAAGCTGCTGACTCTCTAATACCTAAAAAACTTACTCTTAGAATCAAAGTTAGATGATATGGTTATTGCAAGTATTAACTAAATTTATAAACAAAACTCCCACACTTTCCCATGGAAAAATGTTAGGAACACCCAAACTGAATTTCATCTTTGTTATAAAAAGAACCAGCAGGTGATTATTTAAAACAGATGTGAAAAAGTCATTATGTCCCATTTCAACAGTAGCAGGGGAAATGGAATGACGAAAAATGAAACAGATAAGCATGAAAATACAGGCTGCCAATTTTGCCTTTGCTATATGATAGACTGCTCAATTTATTTTTACTTTTAATTACTTTTAACTTTTCCACACGGTTTGGCCTATTTCATTTATCAAAAAAAGTGCTGAGCTCATAAAGATTACTATTATTGAGGAAAAAACCAGCTGGTCTCATGAGGAAAAGTGCTTTTAAAATGGAACAAATATTAGACCAAAAGCTAAGACAATCAGATGTTGCACCATTATACCACGTTTATGGGTTAAATTAATGAACCCTGTGAAAATTTAACACATAAAATGTAGTTTCTTGGATAATACAAATTCTCCAGTATGCTTAGAGACAAGAAAAAAGACAACAGACATTAACACAAATGATGTTCAAAGCCATGCCATACACATTTTTAAACTAAAGGCACTGAATACATGGACACTATTGAAAAGATGGACGAACAACTGTTTATCACACATTTTCTTAAAAATGCTCTGTGAAATTATAAAAACATTGGAAAGACCATTAAAATTATATACTATAATTCAAAAGAGAAGGTAAGAGAAAATTTAATAAGGAAGACAAAGTCTAGGTATTTCCTTTCTTTTACGAGAAAAGAAGTAAAAAGAGAAGCTAAAGTAAGGAATTAATGTCCTGAGTCTAACAGGGCCAAAGAAAACATTAAAAATGTGATATTTAAATATTTCCAGGCCGAGTATCAGCATTTGTATATGAAGAAGGAAATTATTCTAAGACAATCTGAAATTGTCCAATTAGTACTTCAGTTCATAATTTTTATTTCAGGCAATTTCAAAGAGCATTGAAAACAAAAGAAAAAAGGTAAAAGTTCCCATCTCCATGGCTCGCAGAAAAACGGGTTGTGAAATCCTAATCACATAGGAGCAAGGAGATACGTAATGTTTTTCAGATGATTTATATGTAAGAAAACTTCATTACTGCATCATCAAACACAGTAAGTTACCCAGAGATGACATGTAGTCTCAAAACCCCATGCTTGGCTGTTTGAGCAGGTCCCCAGAGAGGGTAGGGTTAGACTGGATATGAGGGAGAAGCTCTTTACTGTGAGGGTGGTGAGGCAGTGGAACAGGCTGCCCAGAGAAGCTGTGATGTCCCAGACCTGGAAGTGTTCAAGGCCAGGCTGGATGGGGCTGTGAACAACGCGGTACACCGGGAAATGTCCATGGAATTTAGATGCTCTTTGTGGTTACAGAATCACAAAACGTTCCAGGTTGGAAGGAACGGCAGCGGAGCTCTGGTCTAGCCTCCCTACTCCAGCGGGGCCATCCTAGAGCACATTGCCAGGACTGCGGCTCGAGGCTCCCCGGATCGCTCCGGCCCGGCCCGGCCCGGCCCGCCTGGGGGCGCTGAGGCGCGCGAGGCAGGCGCGAGCAAACACGGCCCTCCCGCGCACCAATGGGAGGGAGGAGCGCGGACCGGAAGCGGAAGTGCGGGGTGGCCCCGCCCAGCAGAAGGGTCCCTCGCGAGCCGCTGCTTCCGCTTCCCCGGCGCCCCGCGCGCCGGAAGTGTTGCCGCAGCCGGAAGCCCTCGTGCCCTTCCCGTTCCCCCTGCCCGGGCGGCGGGGCCGGCGGGCGGCGGCCGGGCTGGAGGCTCCCGCAGGCTGGGTGAGCGGCTGCCGCGCTCGGGAACGGAGGGAGGGAAGGAGGGAGGGTGGCGGTCTCCCGGCTCCGGTCCGCTCTTGCCTCCGCGTTCCGCGTCTCCTGCCGGGAACAGGCTACGGTCGGGGGCCCTGCGCCCCCTCGGAGGCGGGCGGGTGGGGGTGACCTGCAGGCACACAGAGGCGACCCAAGTAGAGTAAATAATGCTGTTTTTTCATACTTCCCGATCTTGCATGTCCGTTTCCACAACGATCAGAGAGGTGTATAGGCTCTGTGGGGGTCTGTTTGCATGTAGGCATGTGTAGTGATTCTGTGCATGCAGCTACCGAAAGGGTACATGGAGTTTTGACAGTAATGTACCAGTTTGAATATTGCGGGGCCAGATACGAAGGGAGACAAGGTAACATTGGGGTAGGAGGTGGGATTAGGAGCTGTACAATAAGATGACGATTTACATTTCTGTTGAAATCTTCCAAGAGAGAAAGCCTTTCTAGGATATGGAGCGGGCTTTAGACCAAACAGACAGACTCTAATTTATGTCAGTTAATGCTTTCCAATTAGGCAGGGAAATTCTCCTCTCGATGTTTGAGGGAGTGGCTCTTTCCCAGCGACACACCCATGTATCCTGCTACATCGCATCTCGGGTAATTTCTTCTTGCTTAATACTGCTGTGGAGTTTGTAAACGCAGCAAATCCTGTTGTCATCAGTTTGTAGGTGGCTGTGTTGGTTCTGTCTCAGTACGAACAAAACGAGCAAAACCAAAGTGTGCTGTGAGGAAAAAACAGAGAATGCTTAAGTATTTAAGTATCTGAAATGTGTTACGAATTAAACTCTTGGGCTAAAAGTCGTTTGGTTTTGTTTGTTTAATGATTATCTCAGATTGAAAAAGAACTTGGGTTTTGATAACATTCCTACATATTATTTTCTCAACAGTTTCCATATGCATGGATATCACCTGAATCTTCTTACCAGAGCTTAAATTGTGTGTAAACTTACTCTAACCATGAGTGGCTCCAAACCTGATATCCTGTGGGCCCCACACCATGTTGACAGATTTGTTGTGTGTGATTCGGAGCTGAGCCTTTATCACATTGACTCTGCTGTAAGTTCAGAACTCAAGGCAGGGTCCCTGCGGTTGTCAGAAGAAACTACAGCTACGCTACTGTCAATAAATTCAGATACACCATACATGAAATGTGTGGCTTGGTATCCCAAGTATGATCCTGAATGTCTCCTTGCTGTTGGACAGGCCAATGGTCGAGTGGTACTTACCAGCCTTGGTCAAGATCATAACTCGAAATCTAAAGATTTGATAGGCAAAGAGTTTGTTCCCAAGCATGCCAGGCAATGCAATACCCTTGCATGGAACCCACTGGATAGCAATTGGCTTGCTGCAGGGTTAGATAAACATCGGGCTGACTTTTCAGTACTGATCTGGGATATCAGCAGCAAATATGCCCCAGAGACTGCAGTTGCTACAGAGAAAGTAAAGCTTTCAGCAGGAGATGTGGAAGCAGGACTGGTAGTAACAAAACCACTATATGAATTAGGACAGAATGATGCTTGTCTGTCTCTCTGTTGGCTTCCACGGGATCAGAAGCTGCTATTAGCTGGAATGCATCGAAATCTGGCTATCTTTGATCTAAGGAACACAAGCCAAAAAATATTTGTAAACACCAAGGCTGTCCAAGGAGTGACTGTTGATCCCTATTTCCACGATCGTGTAGCGTCCTTTTATGAAGGTCAGGTTGCCATATGGGATTTAAGAAAGTTTGAAAAGCCTGTTTTGACCTTGACAGAGCAACCAAAGCCCTTAACAAAAGTTGCATGGTGTCCAACAAGGACTGGACTGTTAGCTACTTTAACAAGGGATAGTAATATCATTAGACTGTATGACATGCAGCATACTCCCACCCCTATTGGAGATGAAACTGAGCCAACAATAATTGAAAGAAGTGTCCAACCATGTGAAAATTACATTGCTTCATTTGCCTGGCATCCCACAAGTCAAAATCGAATGGTAGTAGTGACTCCCAACAGGACTATGTCTGACTTCACAGTTTTTGAAAGAATTTCTCTTGCGTGGAGCCCAGTGACATCCTTAATGTGGGCTTGTGGACGACATTTGTATGAGTGTACAGAAGAAGGAAAGGCTAGTTCCTTGGAAAAAGACATAGCAACCAAAATGCGGCTCAGAGCTCTGTCAAGGTATGGTCTTGATACTGAACAAGTTTGGAGAAATCACCTCCTAGCTGGAAATGAAGATCCTCAGCTGAAATCCCTTTGGTACACTCTGCATTATATCCTTTTTTTTACTGTAGTTTTTGTCCTAAGGAAGTAATATACCTTTGTATGTAAACCGCTTGCATAAAATGCATTAAAATCTTTAAATACAATGCAACATCCTGTAAATACTTTACATATATTAACAGGACGTGACTTTAAATTTTTTAAAACAGTTTTTCAAACACTTGGGAAAAATTAAGCTTCCTATACATGAAAATACTTATGAAGCAATATACTGAAGATATGGATCAAAAACTTACAGGAAACAAAGGTCCCTTAGTGTATGCTGGCATTAAATCGATTGTGAAGTCATCTTTGGGTAAGAATATTCCAACTTTGCTAAGTACTGTTGTAGTATGTTTGCAGAATGATGCACTCATGGGTTAGTCTTTGATAATGGTTCAAAGAGCCTATTTAAAAATATTGAAACAAAGTATTTGTTTGTGTTTTAATAATGTAAATAAACAGTAATTTCCAGTTTTCAATGTTCTTGGAAAGTCAGTAATTGTAAAAGCGTAGTATCCTCAGAGGTAAATCTTTGAACTATTTCAAACATTTAAGTTTTGACTATGACACTAAGAATTCTTGCTCTCTGTATAACTATTACATTTTTCAAAGGTCCACATTAGGGTGTAGTTCTAGAAAGTTGACTTTACTGTAGTAACTGCTAATGTATTAAGTGTGTATTTTCAATTTGAACATACTTAAAACTCCTGTCAAATGTAACAAGTGATAGAAGAAAGAAAAGAGACAGGAATATGTGTCAAGCTTAGTTGCATAATTTTTAGGAGATCAAAATAATTTTGTGCATGCTGCTCCTTACTATGGAGTTGTAAGCAATGTTAAAGTACTAAAATGGCATACTCAGCTTTTGTACCCTGCTTTATGATTGAAATCAAAGTGTTGTGTTGTGACTGCAATTGAAATTGTGATTTAAGCATAATTTATTTCCTATTTCTAGGAACAACAGAGAACCTCAGGCACAGCAGGAGTGGATCTGATAGACAAGCAGATATTATTCAATATCTGAGTGAGGAGAGATCTTTGGCTTTGCAGCTCTGTGGGTGGATAAAAAAGGGAACAGACTTAGATGTGGAACATTTCCTAAATTCATTGGAACAGGAAGGAGACTGGGAGCGAGCTGCTGCTGTAGCACTTTTCAACTTGGACATACGGCGAGCAATACAAATTCTGAATAAAGGGGCTTCCTCAGGAAAAGGTGTGTATTGTGTTTAGTCTTTTATTTTGACACTGTATCACATTAGATTTTTTCTGTTAATAAATTATGGAAAATAGTATGGAAGAGATGCCTGTTGTATTACGAAATTGTTACTTGAAGCACTTGTTTTGGAGCTTGACAAATCCTGATACTTCATTCATCAGACTTCCATATGCCATACTGTCTAGTTAAAATAGATCATACGTTTCAGAATTTCCTACTGATAAAAACCCCAGAAAGACATATGTTCAGATCTAAAGAGATTCTTTTTACTTTCATGGAATTGCTGGGGGAAAGAGTGTTTGTGCTTTCCATAAGGGAGGGTTTAGAGTGGAGACATGCCGTTTTCAAATTCAAGAATAACGTTGAACCTTATGACAGAGTGAATATTTAGATTAAATAGTTTTCATGTTTTTAGGAAACTTCTTAGCTTGCAACTGCTATATAAAATTGTCATCATGGCTGGATATAAAATCCTGTCTTTTCACTTCTTATGGATATGAATTATGATAATGACAGTCTTTTATGATAGCTATTTCAAAATACCACAAACAGTGTGATGTTGTTTAAAGAGGCTGTTGTGCATGTAGATGCTAACTTACCGGAACAGAGGTATTTAAAGCAGAAGCTACTATACATGGTAGTGTATGCACATTAATTTTAGGTAGCGTTAATTCTACTGCATTTTATGTTGATTCCTGAGAAAACATGTTTGAAATGGATGCTTTAAATTACAGTTTTAACTGGATTTTTTTAAAGTCCTTAACTTGAATAATGTTTCACTGATTGCTTCTCCTAAATCAGGTGATCTGAACCTTAATGTAGTAGCAATGGCTCTATCAGGCTACACAGATGAGAAGAACTCACTTTGGAGAGAAATGTGCAGTACTCTAAGACTGCAGTTGAACAATCCCTACTTGTGTGCTATGTTTGCTTTCCTGACGAGTGAGTCTGGTTCCTATGATGGTGTTTTGGTGAGTAAATTTCTGTTAGGTTAAAATTTCTTTATGCGTAGGAGCATATAGATAACACACACACATGTAGGGGGAGTCCTGTGAACTCCATGATTTAATCAAATTAGGGTGTATTTTTTTATCCTAATACTGGCAAATAGCATTTCTTTCTGCTAAACAGGCCTCTGACAGTACTGAATGTTATGTTAGTGAACAAATCATATATGAACAGCCAAAATATCCATTATAATTAACACTTTTTTTAGAGAAATTTTATTTTTAGCATGGAGTTATTAAACCACTAGAAATGCATTATCAAAATAATGTAAGCAGTGGGAAGAAACAGAAGAGAGATTAATAATGGAATTGCAAAAAGCAAACTAAATGCAGGGGAGTTTGCAGAACTTCCATCAAGCTACATTTGCATTGAATTGTGTTTTATTTTCCCTTGCATGCTTGTTAAAATAATTTCACTGTGTGGAAACAGTAAAATAGAGTACTTCTGGGTCTTCTGAAACTGATACAGAATTGCCATTTAAAGGGCAAACTAAATCTTTAATCATGAGATACTTTGAGCCTTTGGAGGAGTTAACATACTTGATTCCTGGTTAGAGAACAATGGAAATACTTGATTCAGTTGGAATTCTTTAGCCCATGAGAGGACTCCTGTAATGCAGCAGTGTAATTGCCCCAAAGCTGTTGACACCAAAGTTGTCATAATATGATGCCTTTATGGTAATGAAAAACAAAAAAAGGTTAGAATCCCAGAGGAGAGAAACCTGAGTGTTTTTTTTTCGGTCTTTGAAGAGAGTATTGTTGTTCTCTGGATGTTGAGTAGTAATTGTACAGGTTTTTTTATTGATGAACTGGCAACTCAGACATGATAAGGTGCTGTTTGTTTGTTTTTGATTTTAATTTTTCTTTCAATGAGACCTGTTGAAGTTTGCATTAAAGAGATTTTGCCAATCACATCTTGTTTTGGCAATGTCAGTCACAATTTCTAATCTGAGAATATCAGGAGGAGAAAATATGGGCACAGCTAAGTATGAGATTTAATACAGACAATTCTTTTTTTCTTCAGTGTTGCATCTAGTAAAATGATTAAAAAGCAGAAAGTAAGTATTAATGTACTGCTGAATCTCAAGTGTTAATATGCTTCTAAGAAAGTTGTTCTGGATGTTTGGAGTTAGTTTTTGTTTGCTTGGGGTGATTTGTTTGCTTTGTTCGTTAACTTCTATTTGCAATTTAAGGAAGGAATGGAGTGGTTAGGCTAGTTACTTTGTAAATACAGTAAAGGAAACTGTTTGTTTTTCTTCTGTCTGTGACTTGGTAGGACTCTTGGCTATACATGCTGGAAGCACTAAGTTTTCTACAGGACTTGCAAAGTTTATTTTTGTAGAGTTTCATAAACCGTGGAGGATGTGTTGTACCAGGCTTTCCCAGCAGATTGTTCCCATATCTGCAGTCTTCCTCTGATACCTGTATTTGAGTACAAACAATTAAGGTGATACTTAAAGTTAGCGTTCTCCAGATGTCATGTTTTCTTTGTACACAATCAGTTTCATTGTTTTAGTTAGACCAGTAGTGCAAGTGTTCGGATTTTTACAATGTGTTGGAAAAATGGAAACATGCATCTGATGTTAGTATTCCCATTTTTCTCTCTAAAGTATGAAAATAATGTAGCTGTACGAGACAGAGTGGCATTTGCTTGCAAGTTCCTCAATGATGCTCAGGTAAGTTTGTGGTTGCACATTTAAGGAAACTTTTAAACTGGGCTTTATTCAGAGGCAGAAGAAACTCTTGGGGGAGAGGGGTGAACACTGGAAATAATGAGTCATGAGAGTTTTGGTTTTTTTTCCTCATTACAGTTGTATATCAAGTATGGTATAATCTGGTTTTTAGTTTTTACTTCCAGCTTGATTTTTTATTCAGTTTTTATTTGGTTGGTTTGGGGGCTTTATTTGGTTTTGTTGTTTTGGTTTTTTTCATGAGTATTCATTACATGGTAGTTTAAATTGCATTAACTGTACACCTGTTTTACTGGAGCATATTTCTACTTATTCAATATTTATTTCCAGGTGTTCTCTCAAATTAAGGTTTGGTTTTACAGCAGGAATGTTCTATTTTAAATTCACCAAAGTATTCTAAGAATACATAACCTCTCTCTTTGCGTTTTCTATCAGGAAGCTTAATGTTTGTTTATAAACACTTGATTTCATGCAGTGTTGTACGATATAGTAATTTAACTTTTTCTGCATAATATCCAGCAAGCAGCGTATTCTGTTTCCAGTGGACACTGTTTCGACATATATTTATATATTTGTTTATATGTATTTTTTATAGCTCAACAGGTTTATTGAAAAGCTGACAAATGAAATGAAGGAAGCTGGGAATTTGGAGGGAATACTGTTAACAGGGCTAACAAAAGATGGAGTTGACTTGATGGAAAGTTATGTTGACAGAACTGGAGACGTCCAGACAGCAAGCTACTGCATGCTACAGGTTAGTGTTTCACTCAAAAATAAACTTTATGGAGGAGAACTAAACATAGTTTCTTTATCAATGTAGTGTTGAATCTTGTGAACTAAAAAGTGTTTTCTGTATTGAATTGGGACAATAGGGAGTTTTTTTGTGGAGTCATCTGAAATTCAGTGTTAACTAATAAGCATGGTTCTTCACACTCTCTGGTTGAGATAGCTTGATGAGATAGTAGGGGAAAGAGACAAGAGAAAATTGTAGTACTTTTCACTAGCTGAACTGGGAATACCCATTTCTCTGCACATTCCTGCTGTGTTTCCTGACATGTTCATTATTTTTTTTTTTTGCTTTCAGGAATTTGATAGAGAGCACAAGTGAGTTTTTTTGTTTGTCTGTAGACTTTGGGTTTGTTGGTTTTTGGTTTTGTTTTTTTTTTTTTTTTTAAATAATGGACTTGTCTTGGCCCTTACACAGTAGCAGCTATTGCCAGCAGTGTATTTAATTGCATATGCTATCGTGACAGTTATACAGATTGTGATATGTGACAGAACTTCCTATCCTTCATCTCCCAGACATGAGTTCTTAGGAGGACATGGCAGCACAAATATTTTCATCCAGAGAGAAACTCAAGAGAACCTTTATTAAACTCACATTACAGTTTAACAGAAAATTAATCTTCTTCTGGATAAATTACACTGTATTATTTCTCATATCTTGTAGTACACTTTGTAAAGCCTTTTGAAAAAGTGAGTAATGTGTATTGTGTGTCTTCGATGTATGTCTGACATTTTTTTCCCATCTGCTTTAGGGCTCTCCATCAGACGTACTTAAGGATGAAAGAGTTCAGTACTGGATTGAGAACTACAGGAATCTTTTAGATGCTTGGAGGTTTTGGCATAAACGTGCAGAATTTGATATCCACAGGAGTAAGCTGGATCCCAGCTCAAAGCCTTTAGCCCAGGTAAATATAAATCTTACATGAAGTAAAACCAGTCCAGAAAGGAATGTGGCATGGTACTTCTGTAAAAAGAAAACCTTGCTGGCCATATCTTGGTTTTCATGAGGACTTACATGCAAAAAAAAAGATTTCAACTAAGCCTGCCCTAAAAAAAAAAGAGGTGTCTTTTTTTTTTTTTTTTCAAATAACTGATCTTTCAGAAACTGTAACCCATCAACACTTTTCTTCTGAGGAAACTGGAAACTCCCTACATTTTTTTCTCTCACATGTTGAAAAATGAAATCAGAGGTGTATCATCCAGCTGAATTCAGTGTCAGGGTGAGACTGATGCTGAAACCAGAGAACTAGTTCAAACTGCCTTTGTTCTAACTGAAACAAACCTCGAACTTATTTTGAAGCCCTTGAACCTGAAACTGAACAGTAGCAAGTTACATTATCAGTTCTAAACATATGCTGACCCAAAAACTAACAGCCTACCCAAATGCTATCTTCTTAACATCTGGTGGCAATTTTAGCCAACATGGTTTTACCATGGCACCTTCTACTTTCTCATGTCTACTAAGTATGTCCATTACAAGCTTTAGGGGCTGAGGGTTTCTGAGTCAGGCTGGTTTTGAATTCCTGTATCCTTCACAGATGTTTCAGAAGAGCTGTTCCAAGTGGGAGGGAGTTGAGTTTACTGCTTCTTCCTTATGTGGTTAACATAAATAACCTCTAAAGAGTTTAAAATACGTGCTCCTTGGTAGCAAGTCACAACTTGTGACATGAGGGATTGCAGATAAATAATATTAGGATAATCCTTATGTTGGGGACTGTAGTGAGTCATCTGACTGTAAAGACGGAGAGACCAGATTTAATTATAAAGTAAGTAGAATAAACTTAATTTCTTCCATCACTGAAGATGTAGCTTTTATTATCTTAAATGATATATTTTGAAATTTTAGCAATTTTGCATGTTTTTATGTGCTTTTGAAGTAAGTGAGCATCATTAGGCATACTTCTCAGGGCTGTGTGCCTCATCTATAAGCCAAGATATTAAGAACTCCTTCAGAAGTAGTCTTGGCTTTCCAGGGTACTCTCTAGAATATCTGGTAAATAAATGTTTACTAGCTTGAATGGATTCACTCACAGGTGTAGCAAAAGTGGAACCAAACCAAAAAATTAATGGGCATTTGTTCTCTTTAGGTGTTTGTGAGTTGCAATTTCTGTGGAAAATCAATCTCTTACAGCTGTTCAGCTATTCCTCATCAGGGGCGAGGCTTTAGCCAATATGGAGTCAGCGGTTCACCAACCAAGTCAAAAGTTACGAGCTGTCCTGGTTGCCGTAAGCCCCTTCCCCGCTGTGCACTTTGCTTGATAAATATGGGAACACCTGTTTCCAGCTGCCCAGGTATGGCACAGTGGGTTTTACTTATTCAGCTACAGTATTAGATAGAAACCCAAGTAGTAGCTCCTATTGGAAGATCTTCAGTTGCATTTTTTTTTTCTATTTGTGCTTATACTGTAAATATTCATACTCATCATTTTGAAGGGAGGATCATAACTGAGAACTTGTTACATCCCATGTAATTTTATGATGAAACCTTTGTTTCAGCTCTTAAGAGTCAGACAGTATACATAGTTACTTGGTTCTCGCACTTTTCCCAGTGAGACTGTCAGTCAAATTCCATAGTTAGACTGATGTAAAGATTCAAGTATTGTGGGGGTCAGTATTGTGAGCTTTACTACTGAAAGAAATAGGGAGTGTGTTTTCTTGAGATGAATTGTAGGGATGCTACACAAATCTTGGAATGTAAAATAATTAATTTTTAGCTGGAAGAGGAAGAGAGAATAAATTTAATGTGTACTTTCTGTTACTAAGTTTGAAAAAAAGCATGGGTCATGCTGTCACAGCTAAAAGATATGACTAGAATATTTTGGTTGTAAATGTCTTTGGCTCGGCATTATATAATGTCTAAATGAAAATATTTTGACCATATTTTTAAGTAAATTTTGTTACATAGCTATGGGGAGCTGTACAGTTGACATATTTATCTCTTCTCTTGCTTTCACTGAAATTTGTTATGACTTCTGTATTGTACTTGTTCCAATTAATAACTTAGATTTTGTTTATTTTTTTTTAAAGCAGAAGATTTCATGTGTAGCAGAACAGGCCCATAATTCACTGAAATACAAATTAAGCACTAAAGCATAAATCACCATTGAGGGAGATTCTGTCTGTAAAACTTGTTTAATAGGCAGGTTTAGCATGTCCATGAGATGTGAAGCAACAGTTCAGCAGTCTAATTCTTTTTTTGGCATTCTTCCAGGTCTTAATTTTTTTTTTTTTTACTTCTCTTTTAAAATCAGGCTGCTTTTTTACATAACGTTCTTAATGTCAAAATTATTTCAGCGCTGTTGCTGGGACTGAAATATAAATGAAGTGTAATGATTTACAGCAATATTTGTGGGGGTGGGTTTGCCTCTGCACAGGAGGATCCAAGTCAGATGAAAAAGTGGATCTTAGCAAAGACAAGAAGCTAGCCCAGTTCAACAACTGGTTTACTTGGTGTCACAACTGTAGGCATGGTGGACATGCTGGGCATATGCTGAGCTGGTTCAGGTAAGCTGATTTTAAAATATTTGTTATTTCACATGTGTGTGCAGCACTGAATAGAACATGCCTCCTTGCCTGTATCTATCATTCTAAAGTTTAAATAATAAAACTGAACTATGATGCTGAGTTTTTTCTTAGATACACCTCTGTACATACTTAAATGTGTAATTGCAAAATTATTTTACCTTTTTTCTTTTTTTTTTTTCTGCTATTGCTATTTAGGGATCATACTGAGTGCCCAGTTTCTGCCTGCTCTTGTAAGTGTATGCAGCTGGATACAACAGGGAATCTAGTTCCAGCAGAGACTGTCCAGGCATAAATACTGTTAGAAAATGTGTGGCGCTCTAATGGATGTCCATCAAAGTCCAAGCATATATTTTAGACAAAGGTAATTTGTGACTTACTGTGAAAAAATAAATTGCTATGGAAGTAGTAAAATGATGTGTGTATGACTGTGCTTGGTAGAAACAGGTATTCCTGATGTGAGCCTCTACGTACAGTGCGTAGCCCTTATTCAGAGGACTGAACAAAAGCACTCCTGGAATTGTGGACTCTTTGGATTTGCTAAAATCCAAAGAAGATCTTTATTTAAAAAGTTTTCAGGATTATGCTGATTGGCCCGAAGCTGAGTTTATATGCTGTGAAAGCAGACCTTCAAAATAAACGCTTGAAAAGTGTCCTTCAGAAGATGGCAAAGTGATGCTGTGGATTCCTCTGTTCATTGTTTGATCACACTCTCTTGTATGCAAATGATAATTTCCTTGTACGTTCATTCAAAGTGCCACTGTTAACTGTACTCTAAAGATTTTTATTTTAAAGAAAAATCCATTTCTTTCTGTTCCCAGGTTTTGTTGAGAGCAAAGCAATGTTTTTGCAATTCAAGTTCTTAATTAGCCTACATACGTCGCTGATGTGAATTTTAATGCTTAAGAGTTTGGGGGTTTTCTCTCCTAGCAATGACTGTATCCTAGAGGAGAGTTCCCGGGGAAGTCATGTGACTCTTTCAGTGCAGAGTGCAGGTAAACTAGAAGAGGTTGTATCTGATAAATTTTTAACTTAGTACTGTGAACGTCAGACATCTCAAGGACTGGAGACTTGTAAATATGTAAGTTTTAAACTACATGCAGAGTTTTGACTACAAAAATATTTGAAGACTTTGAGATAATCAGCATTTCCCTGTACTTCTGAGGTATACTGGGAAGTGTAGAATCAACCTGTTTAAATCCTGCTTCTGGTCACTAGCAGACGCCCATCTGCTCCCAAAAGGCTGTGCAATTTTAAGTAATTGATCAGAGTACTTCTAGATGTGTTACCAGCTGGAATTAAAATTATTTATTAACTTGAGAGAACATCAGTGATATTTTGCTAATACTGTGCTAGGAGCTAATTGGTATTGTTGTCCTTCATTTCGTAGGCAACAAAATTCACACGAATTAGGGAAAAAACAAACCTGTTTTAAGGTATGTGATAATAACATCAGTTTACTTGGTGTGTGTTTATTTACAGGATATGAGTTACTCAACACTTGTGTGCTATGAAATACTAAATGGAATGCTAGCAATAAACTGGTACTGTTTGCCAGGACTGTGAAAATTGGTGTTTTAAAAGAGAATATATTGTCATATACCACTAGTTCTATGTGCTCTAATGTAGTTGCAAGAAGATAAAATGTGGAAACGTTTTCTGTGGATGTACGTTACATTCAGGACTTTGGGTTACATTTTCTGGTTTAGCATTAATGTTGTAATACATCTGTTGCATTTATTTTGATCTAAAATTGGCAAAGATTTTTTTAAAGTTAAAAATCTAAGAGGTACTTGATATTTCTAGGCATGGGAGAGCAGTTCCTGTTTTTTTCTTGGTAGAATATTTATTTCTCTTTCCAGTACTTTTGCACACTTCATGTTGCTGTTGAAGAGCTCTACAAAACGTTCTCCATTTATAAATGTAAACTGGGGCTTATTCTATTTATATAAATACAGGCAATAAAGCTTTTGCTTTATGAAAATGAGGATTTTTAAGTGTCAGGTGTGAATTTTTTATTCTTGTGTAGTAACATTTAGTAAATTTTCCTGGTAATTTCCATGTCAAGGTGAATGCAACTACCACCATACCATGTCTCGTTTTCTCATGTAAAGAAAATTCATCTATAATGTTTTCACCTCAACTATAACTCTGTGTGTCAAATTCTATCATTAAGTTAAATTACATGCTCACTTTAATACTCATACTTGAAATGTTTTGGAGTATGAATGTGCATATTCTGACATAGTCTTGCTATCAGTTTTGGCTGTTGCAATTGGTAATCAGGCTTTCAGGTCAGTAATTACACTATTTGCAAAATTTACAAAGCAAGAGCTGTATGTTTTTCAATTATCATTTTTTTCCTTGTTTTGCTTTTAAATTAATAAAACTGTCATTTTAGGGATGATTTCTTGTTTTCTAACAAACAGTATAGCTACCACACCCATTTTATTAGCTGCAGTTACTTTTACTGTTGCCTGATACCTGCTGAACTCTGCTGAATGTGGCCTTGCACGCTAAGATGTTTTGACCCTGTGGCTCATGCTGATTACATTTCATTGTTTTCATTTCATTAGATGCTCCAGCCTTGCAGCCCTTCCTTGACTAAGCACAAGCGCTTTATTTATCATCGCATGCCCAGGCTCCTTGCTCATGAGTCCAGCATGGGCATTTAGGATACAGTTGCACTGGTGCCTCCCCTTTGGTCAGTGACCCATGAAACCCTTACTTCCATTTTATTATCTATGAGGTCTGGCAGTTTCTCACATGTGGTGCCTGGGGCCCTGCTAACCATCAGGCCTAGCTGACAGCAGGCCCCATGGTTATGTCTTTCCCTTAGTATCCGTAATGGCTGGCAGTTTCCCACATGGTAATATAGGAAATTACGCTGGTAAATGCATATATGAGCTGAGCACTACTCTAATATCAAGAATGTTTTACAATTCCTTGCATTGCTCTCTGGTTTGTACAGCCATCTAGCCAATGTAGGCTGTTTATTCCCACGGCCTGATAGTCTGTAGAGAAGCAGATGAATGAAAAGGACATAGGGGAAACTTCTAGTTGTGTACATCTTAGCCACTTTTCACTGCTTCAGGACTGCATGAACAAGAAGAGTCTTGACTGACAAAGGGAAAACATTTCCCACGTGTCATATTCCCAGGCTGGTCTCTCTGAAGTGCTAAAGCCATCTAGTGGCAGGCTCCTCCATTGGGCATGGGTGGCCTGGGTAATTAACTGTATCTAACATTTTACAGAGTATATGCACATGCATAAAATAACAATTTTCTAAAGCAAATTAGAAGAAAATAGTTTTAAATGCTAGGAAAACATGCATGCAGTTATTAAGAATGACACTTGATTCTACTGAGCACTAAAATACAGTGGTGATAGACAGCATGGTATAGTGCCATGTGGACCTTGTCTTCTGTTTGCTGTATGAGACTGATTCCTACTTCAGAAGACCTCCTTCCCAGTGACAGTAACTGTGTCACTGTCTATCTTCTAGGTGGGGAGGGAGAAAAAAGTAGATCCCCTGTTAACCTGATCATCCCTCGAGTTTGTAGTGAGATCAATGGGTGAGTTTTTGAAACATATTCCTTGACTGAAAAAAAGAGATGTCTATAAATAAACACAAAGCTAGCTAGTACTAAATCTAGCTACTAAACCTGAAACTTCTTTATATGAAGGTTTAATGAACATGGCTAAGGTTTATTTAAAATACTTTATTAATTCACAGAGAATATTTCCAAAGTTGAATTTTACTTTCATTGAGTTACCTCAAGTGATGCAAAAATTTTGCTCTGTGTTGTAAGTAGCCTGGATAGTAACAAAACTGGAGACTTTCTGGAAGTTCCTATGGTTAGTCACCATGACAAACTGGCTGAATCCTGGTACTGCTGCTTAGACTCCCACCAAGAATGAAGGTTGTGACGGGAAGTCAACTGTGTTTGAAATCCCCAAGCCTAATCAGACATCTTCCAAATGTTTAACATCAGTGCAAAGGCAAGTACCTTGTACTCCACTTCATTAAATTTAACTGTCCCAGGTAAAATAGAGCAGGAATAGCCACATATCATAGAAAATAGCATTCTAACATGTAATACTGACACGAATAGTTAAATGTAGTGAATCTTTTTTATTGGTAAAGATACCATTTTTAAGATGCAAAATACCCCCCGCCACATTCAATAAATTTGTATCAAAGCAAATTAAATCAAAAATCTTTATATTAAAACCCCACCAAACTTTTTCCGTACAAGTTTCCTGTAACGTATCCTAGAACCTCGACCAACTAGAAAAGGATGCTTACAAAATTTCATTTTCTGACAAGTCTAATCTTGCAGGAGAAAACTCCTCAGAGATGCAAAAGGGTTAAATATATACAGTGAGTGAGACACTGACAGAAACATTCTCCTTGCTGAATAAATACATTTGCAAAGAAAATACTCTTCATTGGCAATACTTAGCACATGTAACAGTGTCTTTTCAGTATATTTGCTGAAAATAAATACAACTGTTACCATGCTGTCAGGCAAGAAACCACAGTACTGTTGTCCCCTGTGAAGCTCTAAATACATGCTAATAAAAATCAAGTGTTTCTCCCAGTACCAAATGGGAAGTATTCAGGGAATTCATGAATAATTTTTAGTGCTTCATTGTAGAGTTCCAGATCTGAAAGAGGGCAAAGAAAATGGTTATGATACATAAGCTAAATTCCCCACAAGTCACTAACAACATTCATGTACTGCTTATTTTAAAGTGATCCCAGTCTCCCTCAAGCTCCCATTTCCCCAAGGCAGGAACATGTATTGCTTGTTTTCTGATTATTTTTAGGCCTGCTAGCTGCACAACCACACAAGGTTCAGGGCAAAGTGAGAACCACGTGGTCAGGAGTGGGAGAACAATCAGGCCACAGCAATGATCTAGACTGGCTCCAGCTTTGAGTCACTCCCTACAGTTTAACCATAAACGACTATATTTGGTACAGAACTTTTCTCATTACACTCTCCTTTTCTACACCCTGCTCCTTATCTGGCAGCTTGAAGAAAGACCTTGTCTGTGAGGAAACGTAATCAGGCTTTCCCTGATTATTTACTGAAGATGAGTTCAGAACTCAAAATTAATTTGTCATAACATATATTCTTACTTACCAAATGGACTTTTATCTTCTCTGAACTGGACATAGGACACACACATGATGGTTGCCTGATTTGTTACTCTTCCTACCACTTCAATAACTCCTGAAAACTCCTCGTCTAGCTAGAAAACACATCAAAGATGAAATTAGTAACACTAAATAAGCTGCTGTCTTTACTGCATAGCACTTAAGCTAGGAACTTTCCACAACTGATGGTTTGTTCATGACAGTTTCTGTTCCATGTCAAACAATACAGCCCTGTCACCCTCCCCTGCAAAAAAACCCACAAAAACCTTGATCCTTAGAGATTTACAAGTTTTGTAATAGCCAATTCAATACCCAAAAAAAAAAAAAAAAAAAAGCAGCAGCATCCAAGGGAAGAGATTCTGGTTTATAAGTATATAAAACTGTCATTTAATCACTGAACAGAGACTAATCTAGGACACAGAGAGCAGAACAATTCTAATTTTAATGCACTGCATTCAAACCTGTGTCAATTATAGAACTCTGTAAGAACTACGGAGGTATCACACATTCCAGAGAGCAGTTTCAGTGTTCCACATTCAGGAGGTATATTTGGAAATTATTTCTTAAGCAATTTGTAAATTAAGTGTTCAGAATACAAAGATACTGACACTAATAAATAAGCCTTTGGTTGAACAAAGGAAAAAAAAAACCTAAAAATTATATCTTACTCCAAAATAATATAGCTTGAACGTTTTCTTTGGTTTTTAAGATACAAATTTCAACAGTGCAGTACCATTCCAGTAATGTTCTTCCAATATCCAAGTCTTACTTTTAACTTTCTAGTACGTCTTTTGGAATAAATCCCTCCCCCTAATTTTGGGTTTCTCTGTTGAAAGAGGGAACTACACCTGCACAGAGCAATACATTGAAGGGGGAAAAAGTTAGAAAGCATTTTGATTAGCAAATATGGAAGTTTCCCCACTGACACTAGGTGAACTGCAGAGATGAACCTGGCCTTGTTTTGTTGCACAAACCAGTTTCTCCCAGGGCAGTGGAACATACACTGAAGTGCCCAGCACTACAGCTTTGTATTTATGGAATTCAACCGCTTACACTGTTAGAGAAAATATTATAGAATCACTGGTCAGATGCTAACATCTGAATTTTTAACAACCCAAGGCAGAAAACATTTTAATGAACCCAAGAAAGAGGTAAGAGACATTTTGTTGTGGTTTGAAGTTGGCAATCTTCACATTTATAAGTCAAAATTCTTCCAGATCAAACTGCATTTTCCATCAACAAGGACAGACTCTTGTCTTGAAACACTGAGAGAGTACCATATGCAATTATCTCTCATGGAAATGGCAAGGTTTCTCAGTTTTTCTCATTCAGAGAAAAAAAGATGTAAATATACACATGTACTGAGTCAAGCTAGGGCATCTGCCATCACTATTAAAATAATTCCTCAATTACAACATTTCTCAGTGGAAAAAACATACTTAAGAGTCAGAAGAGAATGCTAAAGTATTATTCCTTCAACAGCAGGTGATAACAAAGGAAGCAGTATTTTCATTCAGTAGTTCTAATTACATCTTCTACCCACTGCATTAATTGCTTGGAGTTTTTTTAAGAATGCTTCAAGCTAACTATGGAGTTTACTGTAATGCTATGACAAGTGTTCTAAGAGGATGTAACGATGTTACCTTTAAAAACTCTTCAAAACACCATGTTCTTTTCGATTATAAAAGCAATATGAAAATGGGAGGAAAGAATGAAACTACAATAAAGCTAATAAACGTAGTGGAATACATTACACTGTGAAGAACTAACAGAGAAAATAGCCAGACAGGGATGTGTCTGACAAGGATTGAGTTCTGTCTCTTCACACCAGCTGAAAATTAATGAAGATCAAGGCAGAGAATGGGCAAGAAGACTACACGTCAGCTGTAGATGCAAGAAACAGAGGCAATGAAATATAGGTGGAAAAGCTCAAAACACGAAAGGCACGCACAGGTTTCAGAAGAGACAAAACCTCAGAAGAGACAAAACCTCCGGAATCCACAAGAGGCGACGTCAAGTATTTCCAAAGCTTTCCTTAACTTACAGGCTCGCTCAGCTCCACAGTGGTATGCCTTCCGAATCCATCCGTAAGCACGACAATCTTCCCACTAGAATGAATCTACAAAAGAACATTTAAGTCTACAGAAGTCATTAGGCCTGTGCGCTCCAAAGGCAGCTGGAAGCGTCACAGCTTTGGCGGCCTCAGCCGGTTCTTTCCCGCAAAGCTCCGTCCGCCTCCCACCCTGCTCCTAGGCCGGCTGGTGCCGCCGAGCTGCCCCAGGGACGGCGCCAGAGCCGTGCACACAGAGCCGTGCACACAGAGCCGTGCACGCAGAGCCGTGCACGCAGAGCCGTGCACACAGAGCCGTGCACACAGAGCCGTGCACGCAGAGCCCCGGGGTGGCCACGTCCCCGCTCCGAGACCCCGCCGAGCGGCCCGCGGACCTTCATGACGCGCCCCACGAAGCAGACGGGCTGCCCGATGTGCTGCGCCAGCTGCTCCGCGGCGATGCGCGGCCGCGGCACCTCGTGGATGTCGCCCATCGCCGGCGCCTCTTCCCGCCTTCCGCGGACGGAGGGAGGGAGGGCCGGCAGCACCGGGAACGGCGCGGTCGGGGCGGGACTTCCCCTCCGCCCGAGGCGACCCGGAAGCGGAGGCGGCGGCTGGTGAGAGCGGCGGCCGCGGGCGGGTGGGTGAGGGAGGGAGGGAGGGGCGGCTCTCGGTGCTGCCGCGGCGGGGAGGGCGGCGGGGCCGAGCCCCGGGGAGGCCGGGGGAGCCGGCCGTCAGCTTCCAGCCCTGTCCAGTCTTTTAATCCTTTTAAATCGCCCCGTTTTTCCCCTACCCGGCGTTTTCCCTCTCCCTTCAGATACTGGCTCCCCTCAGGTATCATTCGGCAGCGTGCCCTGGCAGCCAAGAGGGCAAAAGGCGTCCTGGGATGCATCAAGCCCAGAGTAAACAGAGGTAGTAGCGCCGGTGTGGCCTCACCTGGACTTTGTTTAGTTATGGGCTCTGCAGCTACCTCGAGAGGAGGGAGTCAAAGCTGGTGAAGGGAATGTCCTGTGAGAAACAGCTAAGGACTTCGGGTTTGGCTGGTTTGGAGAAAAGGAGGCTGAGCGTTNGCCGTGCACGCAGAGCCGTGCACGCAGAGCCGTGCACACAGAGCCGTGCACACAGAGCCGTGCACGCAGAGCCCCGGGGTGGCCACGTCCCCGCTCCGAGACCCCGCCGAGCGGCCCGCGGACCTTCATGACGCGCCCCACGAAGCAGACGGGCTGCCCGATGTGCTGCGCCAGCTGCTCCGCGGCGATGCGCGGCCGCGGCACCTCGTGGATGTCGCCCATCGCCGGCGCCTCTTCCCGCCTTCCGCGGACGGAGGGAGGGAGGGCCGGCAGCACCGGGAACGGCGCGGTCGGGGCGGGACTTCCCCTCCGCCCGAGGCGACCCGGAAGCGGAGGCGGCGGCTGGTGAGAGCGGCGGCCGCGGGCGGGTGGGTGAGGGAGGGAGGGAGGGGCGGCTCTCGGTGCTGCCGCGGCGGGGAGGGCGGCGGGGCCGAGCCCCGGGGAGGCCGGGGGAGCCGGCCGTCAGCTTCCAGCCCTGTCCAGTCTTTTAATCCTTTTAAATCGCCCCGTTTTTCCCCTACCCGGCGTTTTCCCTCTCCCTTCAGATACTGGCTCCCCTCAGGTATCATTCGGCAGCGTGCCCTGGCAGCCAAGAGGGCAAAAGGCGTCCTGGGATGCATCAAGCCCAGAGTAAACAGAGGCAGTAGCGCCGGTGTGGCCTCACCTGGACTTTGTTTAGTTATGGGCTCTGCAGCTACCTCGAGAGGAGGGAGTCAAAGCTGGTGAAGGGAATGTCCTGTGAGAAACAGCTAAGGACTTCGGGTTTGGCTGGTTTGGAGAAAAGGAGGCTGAGCGTTGTCCTCATCACTCTCTACGGCTTCCTGGGGAGGGGAGGTGGAGAGGGGATGCTGCTCTCTTCTCCCTGGTATTCAATGGATATCCCAGGGTATGTGGGAGTGATTCAGAGCTGCACCAGGAAAGCTTCAGACTGGACACAAGGAAGCATTTCTATACTGAGAGGGTGGTCAAACACTGGAACAGGCTTTCTGGAGAGGTGGTCGATGGCCCAAGCTTGTCAGCATTTAAGAGGTATTTGGACAATGCCCTTAATAACGTGCTTTAGCTTCTGATCCTCTCTGAAGTGGTCTGGCAGTTGGGCCAGATGATCATTCTAGGTTCTTTCCAACTGAGCTGTTCTATTAATTTAATTTTATTTTATTTTGTCATTAAAGAGCTGGTGCTCAATCCCCAGGCTTAGAACAGCTGATGGATATAAACAGAGATAGCATCTGGACATGGCACTTGCCATGTGTCTTGCCTTTTTCCCAGTGCTTTCCCGGGCTGTCCCTAGCATGGAGAGGTTCCTCACAATTGCTCTTGTGGCAGAGGGGACTCTCATATCCCAGTCTGCATTTGACATAGTGTTGCCAGCAGGTCGAGGGAGCTGCTGCTTCCCCTGTGCTATATGCACTGGTGGGGCACCTGGAGTGCTGGCTACGAGGGCACATTTGGACATGCTGGAGAGAGCCCAAAGAAGGGTCACAACGATTAAGGGACTTTGCCATCTCTTATATGAGGAAAGACTGAGAGAGCTGCAACTGTTTAGCCTAGAGAAGAGAAGGCTCCCAAGGCTCTTATTAATGAATATAAATACCTGAAGGAAGGGTGTAAAGAGGACAGGCTCTATTCTGTCGTGCCAAGTGAAAGGACCAGAGGCAGTGGCTACAAGCTGAAACAAGGGGGAGTCATCAGGGAACACTTTTGTCACTATGAGAGTGACCAAGCACTCGTAAAGGTTGCCCAGAGAGATTGTGGGGTCTCCATCCTTGGAGATAGTAAAAAACCATCTGGGAATGGTCCTGAACTAAGGACCTCTAAAACGGTTCTGCTTAAGTAGGGGGTTGGACAAGGTGGTTTCTGAAGGTCCTTTCCAACTGCAGCCATTCTGTGGTTCCATGATTTCCTTTTTGTTTCCAGGACTCGTGTTTCAGAAAATACTTGGGAAAATCTAACTCTGCTCTGGCTGAAAAGGGCTGTTGCAAAACATCCCATGTGCTGTCTGTCTCTTCTAAGCATCTGTGGGCCAGTTCAGCTTGCGGGCCAGTTCAGCTTGCTAACCAGTACAGAGTGGTTTTTGTTAGTTGGCTGGGTTAGTGTTGTTATTCTGCAGTAGCTTGTGTCAGCTTGCCAAGAAAACAAGCTACTGCCAGAAGCTGTGCAGAGCCAGCATGTGATCAGGAAGTGCTCTGGACTTAAATCTTACATGAGATTTAGCTGGTTGTCATCCCCTCAGTGTCACCGTGACATTCACCTTTTCAGTATTTTTTTTTGGCAAGAGAACATCCTCATCTCCATAGCATATCTTCAGAGATTTGAAAGGAGAGATCTCATAAATGTAGCTGTTGGAGCACGGTGCAGCAGGCTGCTGCACAGTTGTCTTTCTAGAGCTGAAGGGTTTGAAGGGTCAGTGGCTAGAAAAACATGTTGTACAAGTTCTTACAAATGTGTGTCTGTATCACACTTAGCAGCTGTTCAAGATTTGCATTCCAAAGAAAATTGTTCGAAGGGAAAACAGTAGGTTTCAGCCTACTGAGTATTGTGTCTCATTAACACCTAGCTTTTTCTTTTAGCATTCTCTGTCTTCAGGGTTTTGAATGTTTACGTCAGTTTGAGTGCTGTTATTTCACTCCTGGCTTTGCTTTTGTCACCTGTGCTTTTATTGTCTGACTTGGTTGTGGCTGATTTTTTATGATTCAGCCTCTTCAAGTGTTTCTACACTATGGTAATTTCGGTTGTATAGTTCTTGTATTTCTGCTTTTCTTAAATTTTATAAAAACATTAAAAACAAATACTTACGTTTTATGAAATACAGACAAAATCTTTGTTAATGTTTTGTTATACATATATCCCGTTTTTAAAAAATTGGTTTTTTTCTGATACTTTTCATTCTTTTGTTTTCAAGAAATACAAACTAAAGAACCATGGCTAATGTTAATAGCAGAGAAAAAAAATTATATGTCTTTTTTTTCTTCTTCACATAGTAACTTAGACTAGACCAAAAGCTTTTAAACTGTTCTTTTGGTGTCACAGAAGTATTTTCAACATGCATATTCTTGACTCTTAAATGGGTTATTTTCATTATAAGAAGGATTGTACAGGGCTGTAAACATCTTGCTCTTTTTCTGATTGCTGCTTTATTGGTGAATCACAGCAGATGGTAATATGGAAGTGAGAATTGCCCTGATGCTCTCTGTTTTCTTCTTCCATAGATTATGTATCTTAAGGTGCTAGATGTGAAATTATTCTGGTTCTTTCTTTAACGTCAGTTCTGTGTCTTCTTCTGTCCTCATTTCATCATTTATATAATTACTGGCAGTGCCACTGCAATTCTGCTTTGCTGTATTCCTGGGCATTGTCTCTTTATCTTAGTCTGCATCTTTGTTGTTTTTAATATTAAATTATGACTCTCCTCCAGTATTCTGAACATTCAGGAAAGGCTGAAAAGTAATGGTAAATATACTACAATCTTCATTGTATAGAAAAATTTTATTGCATTTAACATACTGGTTTGGCTCAAAGGTTGCCCATAGTTCTTGTCAAAGGAGACTGACAAAATGCAGGAGGAATAAATTAACCCCTTTGTGCAGCTCTGTAACTCATCTTTGTCCAGTGCTACGTATGGTCTCAGAGCCTCACAGAAAGACAAAATATTTTTTGCAGCCTCATAGAGTTGTTACAGCTCAGAACTTATTATTTGCTAATGACTGAAGCCATGCCAAAAGCATTATTCTTAACTATCAGTGATTGTGTTCACTTTTTTGTGAGAGCGAAACATGAGGAGGAGGGGAATTGCATATTCCTACCAGGGGAGATTTTTATCTTTAGGCAGTGAATTCAATTTCAGGTCTCCTATAGAAATAAAATTAATCCCATCTGGAAGGGAAAAGTGCTGTGCCATATAGGAGAAATGACTGCAGGAATGTGGTACTATCTCTGAATGGTGGGTGTATTTTCTGTGATTTTGTGCTGACAGCTTTAAAAAAAAAAAAACACAACTAAGTGCTTTTTTCCACAAGTCTGTGTGACCATGTATCCAGGTCCCCAAACTTCAAATTTAATTTTTACTCTGAAATGAAACTTGTATGAAACTGGTTGTTCTGAGCTTTCATTACCTGAAACCTCATCTTATCTACAAGTAGTAAAACTGCAGCCTGATTCTGCAAGTGCTTAAACTTTGTTCTTATCTTTGAGAGCACGAGTGTTTCCATTCAGCTCTGTGTTTCTTTGTTGGATAGGGGCTTTGTTCTGTTTTTAACATGTGATTTAAGAAATTTAGTGGTTGCATTTCCCGTTGCTGGAGAGATTTATGTTTACTTTTGAAGTAGCACAGTTGATAAAATTCTTGAAAGAGCAAATATCACAAATGCCCCTGCACTGCCTGTCTGCAGCCTTTCCTTTACCTATGTACTGTATGCAGCTCTAATTTTTGTTTCTTTGCCCCCCTTCTGTTTTGTTAGTCGTTCTTTGTTATTTAGTTTTTACTTAGTACTGTGTTCAATAAAGCTACTGAAATGATGAAAGTAGTGGTTGGTGAAGTCTTTTCCTCCACATACCTTACAAAGACCCAAGATCTACAAGCACGACTTTGTTTCTAAGAGGTTCTTAGATAAGGAACAGCCTCACTGAACATGTTAGTCTTTTTAATATGTGGATTTTATACCACCTCCCCACATTCAGTCACAAAATACAGCATGTACTATTTTCTTAGTGCTGGGCCAGTGATTTTAACAGCATAAGGACTTGAGGCCTGAGCTTAGAGCATACTTTGGTTAATTTGGTTTTCTGCTTCAAGCAAACCTACATGTGGGTTTTGATTTTGGTTTGGTTTGGTGTTGGTTTTTTATTTCGTTTTCTGTTAGAGGAATACTGCTGGCAGTGGAATTAAGTTAAGCGAATTCAGAAACTGAAAATTCCAAAGTAAAGATCAACACTTATGAACGTAGGTAAGATGAATTCTGTGGGTTTTAGAAAAAATTGGGATACTGTCAACGAAAGTAAGAAATCTTGTATGTGAAAGTGCTTGTAACGTTAATTTGGCTAGATCAAATTGTCCGGGTTGCCAATTTACTCTGAATTTAAATGCCTATTGTCTTTTAAGCAGTGAAGTTTAGGTATGTTAAGTATGCAGGATGTAAAAGGCTACAAGAGCGAGGTTCCCTATACAAGTCTTTTGTGCCATGTATATACTGATTAAGATGCTTTTCTTTGTGCAAGAAAGAAGGGAAGGGGGACATTATGTGATAGAGCTGAAAACTGTACAATAATGCAGATCTCAAAAGAGAAAAAAAATGTGATGGGAGCAACTGCAGCTCTGGCACCTGAAGTGACTGACTGGAATCGGAGCCTTTACCAAAGCTATCTGTAAGATTTTGCACATCAAGTTGATTTTGCTTCTTGTTGTTGCACACTTAGAATGAAGGTAAAATTGCATTTTAAACTGTTCCACAACTGCCTCTCCTTCATACATCATTGGAGCAGAAACCTGACTCTTGAGCATTACAGCACAGGTTTTTACCACTTGAGCTATGGGACTGACAACCCTAATTGGTAGCAGGAGAAGACTTATTCCCTGAGGGCTGAAAAAGGAATATGCTGCTGGTGCCATGTGTTGAGCCTGAGTGTGGGGGAAGGTAAGGAATAAATGAGATAATTAGGAGTTTCTACGGTGTAATTTCCATGGAACTGGAAATATCAGTATTTCCCTTGCTAAGGGAGGAAAACAAGCAAAAAGAAGTAAAGTGCCGTTAAGTAACATTTTAAAAAAATTACTGTATGCCTGGGATTGGATCACAGAATGGTTTGTTCTGTTCTTGTGTATATTAGTGTAGTTTATTTGGTGGCTAGAAGTTGCACTGTGTCAGCATACGCAAGCAGTAGCTGGCCAGGCTGCAGGGTATTCAGTCTCCAAGTCTCCGGTATCAGGCCACAGTTTGAATAGTTGCTGCTTTTGCCATGATCTATTTATACACTGTTCCTGAAAGCCAGTGCTTACACTTCATACAAGATTTTCTGGAGTGTGTGATCGCTTGTAACAGCAGAGTTTTAGGCAGTTTATGTGAATAGTCATTGCTGAGTTATTACAGGTTCCTGGCCAGGGCAAAAAAGGTCTTGGTTTTGGTACCATGAATATTTATTTGGGTGGGGAGCAAAGAATTCCAGCAAATAGTTAATCCAGGATTTTTTTAATTTTTTTTTTTAATCTGCGCATTTCACAGTAGCACTCTTCACTCTTTCCCACACTCTAAAAGTTCTTCTTTGTTAAATTTAGTGTGAAATAATGTTACTGAAACTCTGAAACTTGACACTGTACCTCTTTAATTCTTTACCCCGGAGTCCTTTCCTCTGTTGGAGGTGAGTATTAGATGTTGGTATCGGTTTGTCAGTCCCTTCTTAACATGTTGATGTCTGCAAAATAAATCAGGATTCTGCTTCTCAAACTCTGCTTCAAAGTTGAAATTACATTATTACACTTTTCCCAATTTTATATGGGTATTTTAGTAGAGAAGGTCTTCACCGCCCTTATTTAAACCTTCCTCTTTGTGTCCAGCACATTATGTGTTTCAGCCAGACCACAGGCTGCTCCCTAGGTTGGTGTTGTCCAAGGGTTCATGTTCAGCCTTCGAGGGACTTTCATGGGTCCCTTCATGGGTTTTTAGTATGACTTTGTCCTTTTTAAGCTACTCAGAATTGCTACTATGTAATCTTCCAGTCCTGAGAGAGAGGAGATACTGAGCATTGTCTTTTGCAGTCTGTATTTTTATCCCAATTGTTCCCTTGTTTTGTTCTAGCAATGGAGTTCTTAGCTGCCTTGGAAGATTACTTTAATGAATTATTTTTGGGGGAAAAAATGCTATGAATGACTTTGCTGCAGTTTCTTTTAAGGAAATCAGTGGTTACTTAATCAAATATACTCAACTGTTAGGCTGTCTTTAAGATTGCAAACTGGGAAAATTAAAATACTTAACACTATCTTTGAAGAGAAAGTTTGTCTAATAGCAATATAAAGTAGCAGAAAAATATGGAAACATGCTGGATAAATGCAGAAAGGTGTTTCCTTTTTTCATTTTCATTTGTAAAAGTTGAAGTTGTTTTGTTTTTTTTTAATGATTCCGCTCCATTCATAACTTTGTATAAAAGCCTTTTGTACTTCATTCTCTTCTTACCTGTTGAAGTAGATTGCTACATCAACAAGGTAATCTGTCTGACATAAAAATCCCTGATATTTCAAATTGATTAATAAAGATTAAGTTGTAGTATTGGGTATGTAGCCTTACTACATACCTATGGTAAATTCTGTTATGTGAACTTATGGTAAGTTCTGTTATCAAATATTATTTAACATGTTTTGTCTTCATTTTAGATAACACCTTAGAAGACAAAAAGGACCCAAAGAGACTATGTTCAGCTTCTTCCGAAAAAGTCAAGATTCAAAGAAGGTTACAGTGCCAGAGAGGGAAGCAGATGGATTTGTTATTGTGGGTAAGTGGTGCTTCTATACAAAGTGATTCTTTCATCTTTGAAATTTTGATCTTGAAGTTTCTTTGAGATGCTTAGACTAAATGAAATGTTAAGAGAAGCCATGATAAAAATTGTTCAGTATTCTTACTTTCTCTGACAAAGTTAATTTTCCTAGTCTGCTCATTTGGACTAAGGAGCTGAAGTTTTATTTAGATAGGTCTGAACTCATATTTAGGAACACTGAAAATGTAGCTTCTTGTTTTCCTTTCATGCTCTGAGTGGGGAGAAGTTACGTCCTTACAAAATAAGAAAGGTCAAAGTTTAGGCTTCTGGCTTTATGATTTAGAGTTATGGGAAGGGAATACCTTACTGCAGTTGTTAAAGGACTGGCTTTTGTACAGGTTCCTTCCTTTTCGTTTTACCCCCAGACTTTTTATATTAGAAGCCAAGAAGCGCCTATGCATTTCTGGTCATAGTGAATGTAGATGTTCTGTCTCAGAATCTGACTCTTAGTTTGATAAAAATTAAGAAGTTTAGTGTTTTCAAAGTCTTCTTGTTATTCAAAAAACCAGTCTGAAGTATACTCACCTGTGAATTGGCTAAATTTGGAGCTTTGATCAAGCTCTCTCACAGTTTTGCAGGTTGGCTCAAGTGTGCAGAAGAGAAAAAAATATTGCTATTATGCTGAAACAGATCCTTTTCTTTTTTCTCTTTTGACAATTTGTTTTCCTCCCTGAGAATCTATTGTCATCATCAATATTCAGCTTCTGCTGCTCTGGTTTTTGTTCTTATCAGGAAACTTAAAATGTTTCTCTCTTTTAAGCGTTACTACTTCTTGAACATTTTCAAGTTGCAAAAGCCTCTAGATTGTTGAAGTCTGACAATACGAGAGACTATTGGAACACTTTCTGAGGAGAACTTAGATTTTTGGCCTTAGTTCTTCATTAAAAAAAATCTGTTTCACATCTGTGACTGTGCTGTCATGCTTAATGACTGCCTTCCACTAGATTCTGTTCACCTGCACTGGTTTTAATGGCTACATCAAGTCACTCCAGTATTTGCATTGTGGAAGGGTCAAAGGAGACACATCATCATCCCCAAAAAGTCTGGAGACCATTTAGCATTTCAGTTTCTGTAACAGGCAGAATTCTGCACCCAAATGTTGCTATGTCCCACAGTTACTGGTCCTGATTCTGCATGCAATTTAGCTTCATTCATTTTTCCTGAAATGCTGTCAGTGACTATTTAAACTTTGTTCACATAAATTCACATAAAATTAAATTAATCTGTTAAATATAAACTTAAGAATGATCAATTTTTTTTTGAGTCTCTTCTTTTTTTTTTTTTTTTTTTTTTTTTTTTTTTTTTTTTTTTTTTTTTTTTGCCTTAAACAAAAGTTATTTTAGCAGTCTGCAATGAAATGGACTTACTGGGCAAAAGAGCTGCCATGAATCTTATGAGTGCAGCATATCAGTGTCTTGCAAGCCAAATGTAGTTGCAGAATTATGGGACAGGACTTAAGCAGATATTTATCTGGAAGGGGTGTTTTTGTCTAGGAATAGTGTTAGTGCAAAAAAGAAACCCAAACCACACCACTTAGCTATTCTGTTAGTTACTGTTTTATTACTCAGATGGAATACTCTGAAGCTTTTCTAAACTGGTGTAAAATATTCTATAAATCCAATAGTAAATACCTTTAACACATCCCAGTAGCAGATTTCTAGGACCATTAATGTGAACACTACTGTAGGCAGTGAACACTCTCAGAGGGAGTGAGAATTTAATTTCTTACGTTTTAAGTTGGTTCTTAAATCCAGTTTTTCATTCAGAGCATATAAGAACAAAAAGCCTAGTTCATCAATATCCCGTGGACATGGGAGGAATCTTATGTATCATTTGATATTTGAAAAAGAGGGAAGAAAGGTCAATGCTTTACTGAGAAAGTTCCATCAGAGCTATTGCTGTGTCAAATCCTGAGGATACTTTTTTCCTTTTTTTTTCCTTTTTTTTCCATAACTTCTCCAAGTCCTGTTATAAATTGCTATATTTGAAATCTGCCTTTCCTTGTAAAGTGTGAATGCATTTGGGAATTCAATGTCTGACTAGAAAGGTGACTCATAAAAACAGCAGAATCAACAAAACCAACTTTGCAGCCTAGTAGCTGAAAGAAATTCTCTATTTTAGGTTTTAGGGCAAATATCACATGTGTGGGAGTCAAGAAAAATAATTCTCAATTCCCTCTTTACAAAATAAATATAAAATATCATTTCCTGCCAAAGACTAAAGCATTTTTATGTCTAGCTACCAGTTCACTTATTTCCTCTGTACTGGTCATCTCATCTCTTCATGAAGATGTAAAAGTGGTGCTTGTTCTGTAACAAGCAGAACTATTATACTGAAAAGGGAAAAGAGCCTTATGAAATAGACATAACACGTGCAGTTGGTTTTGATGAGTGAATCAATTGCAGAAATATAGAAAAATGTTTCAGAGGTTTTCTGACTGTCACAAATTGTTTTTAATGTTAACATTCTGAAAGCCAGAATTAAGAAAGCAAGTAATTTTCAGTTAGCCTAGAATTTTGGAGAGTAGTAGTTCTTAAGGAATTTCTCACATTTTATGGCTTTCATAATATAAAATAAATTCCAGCCTACCATTCATTCCTACTGTTGCTAGCCATAGAGAAAAAAGCAGGTTTAATGCTAGCATTTTGGTTTGGCACACAGCTAAAAATCCCCCATCAATCTCACAGATCCAAGTGTCTTATAGTCCTAATCTCAGACTAAGATCAGGAATTGAAAAACTGAGACAGCAACGCTGCTTCCCACGTGTGTTTGGCAAGACAGTCAGAAAATCTGCAAACATCACCATGGTGCTGATGGTTCTGCTGGGGTGGGTGGTGGTGAGTGTTTTTGTTTGAAGCAACTGAAAGATCATAGAATGGTTTGGGTTGGAAGGTACCTTTAAAGATCATTTAGTCCAGCCTGCCTCCATGGGCATGAGCATCTTTCAATAAATCTTGTTGTTCAAAGCCCTGTGCAGGAACCTGATGGAACTTGGAACCCGACTTTTCTGGGCAGCCTATTCCAGTGTCTCATCACCCTCATCATAAAAAATTATATAAATAAAATCAATTAGAATATTGTTCTGTATGTCCTTTTTCAAATGTACTGAGAGAAGTTAAATTTTGTTTTCAGGTTTTGTTTAAGAGCCTGATGTACAGGGTTTTGTTTACTTTTCAGAAAAAATTGAGGGAAGCCAGAGTGAGGGAGCAGTAAATGCTGGTGGCTCCACCAGGCAAGTGAGCCTGCAGCTGAGTGAGGGCAGCAGCTTGTGTTTTAAAGGCCAATCTCCTTCATGGACTTAAGAGTTGCTGGGTTTTGTTTGATTTTCTCTCAGGGATCTTTTTATGTTGTATATTGGAATGGAGTAAGTGGTTTGGAGAAGCAGCTCAGTTGCAGGTGCTGAAAAATCAGATTTTTAAAAGTATTTTAACTTCTGTTTCTTCCTTGAACTTAGGCCAGCTTTCTGTTTCATTTTTTTAATATGTAAATTAACGTGGGTTTTCAATGCTGGCCAATGGCATGTTATTTCAGAGCTCTGCTCTCAGCCTCAGACCTCTTAACAGGTAGTAGGTAGTATTGGCACTTACAGGGAGCACTAAAGTGTCACCCAAAGGTTGTTTTCTGACATTCAGCAACTTTGTTGTAGAGTTTTTCAAAGTTCCATGAGTAAGTACCTTAAGGAAAAGTGAACAGGCCCAGGATTCTTGTAAGAGTGAAGTGAATGTCACAGACACAGGGAAGCTGTGGCCACCTTAAGAAGGTTTGGCAGGAGTTTTTTAATGAATATACGTTTCTGCACTATGAACCTCCATTCTTCCTACTGTTCTTTCCTAGATCCATCTAGGGAGGCCATCTAGAACTCATGAGCAAATTTTGGATTAATGTTTATTTGTTAATATTTCTCACTATTGGAGCAAGCATAAGTTTTGCCTACTAAGTTTCCTCTCTGTAGAAAATAGTCATAGACATAAGAAATTGTTTTGAAATCTCTTCCAAATAAATAGAAGGATCTGTGGTATTTAAATGAGTCTTGGATCTGGTCAATTAACCAGTGTACCTTCTGTTTCAATGATGATGTCTGCAAAGAAACTCTACAGAGCAGATGTGTTCAGGCTTGCACCAGCATATAAAACATCACTGAAAAGGACATGGGAACTACTGTTTTTCATCCTGTGAGGTGAAATACAGTATAAGGGAATTATTTCTTCCTTATTAAAAATGCAGAAGAGAACTGGTATTAGATGACAGGTAGAAAAATTGGGAACTTTTTGTTAAAAGCAAACTGTTGTCGAATTCCTCATTACAACCTGCGGTCAGGAACATAATGGGCAGCAAAAACAATACACAAGGAGTTTGATACGTTATGGTGGATAATAGCAGATATTCTTATCTTCAAATTTTGGTGGTTAGGTATGACTCTCTTAAGTTAACCTCAGCAAGGTGTTTGAACTTTGGCTTTATTTAAAATGAGGTACTTGAACTTTACTCTGATGTATTCAGTGCCTATATTATTGAGTTAATTCAGTATTATAATTCCTTCTTATGGGATCATCCTCATCTATAGGCAGGACTATCCTCATTCATCTGTGAGACTGTGAAAAGTATGATTTACAGATGAATGTTTCCCTTTGTTAACTGCAGTTATCTTGCAGTAGAACATCCTTAACAAATGGGAAATCTTCTGTACTGAAGATACAAAAAAAGTAAAATAATCAACCCAAGTCAGTCTTTAGTTCTGGAAATCTGGACTGTTTTTCCAAAGACCAATTTTACATATACTTGTTCCTCTCCAAATTACAGTTTCTGTTTTGCCATGAATTTACTCTGCATGCAGATAGTTTTTTGGGGTACTTTGGATGAATTGCATATTTGTATTAAGGGACATCCCCAATGTTGCCCAACATGTAAAAAGGCCTTACAATAGGATCATTACTGTTTCCATATTGATCTTAGTAATACAGATCTCTACACATATTTTTAAGAACTCCTTAAATGTTTGCTTTTGAGAGAAATGTATATATGTATAAATTTTCTGGAGTGAATGTGTTATAAAAGGGAAATTTAATGTACTGGTACTCCTGAAACAAAGGACTGTCTCCATACTAGTTCATTACTGCAAATCAAATAGTTTTCTGCTTTATTTTCTCTGCATACACACCTCAAAGATTAAATGCATCAAGAGATTTGTAAAATCTTAGTGTTAATGCTGCTGTTTGTTTTCTAGGAGTTAGTAGTAATGTGTAGTAAGTCCCTGTGAATCTCTACATTGCTATTTCATTAATATTTAAAGAGATTTTAGTGGTGCTAGTAAGGAAGGTTGGGCTGCCGCAGTGTTTTAAAATATACTGTTACATTAAAGAAATGTACAAGGCATTGTGCCAGTTGGAGAAAAGCAGTTTCTCAATGTCCTTTCATTTTCTGCATCAATGGACTTAACTTACGTGTTTTTTATATAACAGGAAGTGCTTGTGTAGTTATTTCCAACCTTGTAGTTTTCGAATAACCAAGTTACTATTTTTATGGTTTATGAGGTTAAAATATTTGATACTAACTTTATAATAATCTGAGATTTGAGGATACCTTTTAATATTTCTGTCTAAAGAATACTTTATACATACCAACCTGTGCCACTGTAAGTGAACAGTTTTGATGCACACTTAGAAGTTACAATATTTAAAGTGCCCTGTTTCCTGAAGTGCTGCTTTATGTTTTTTATACTTAAAAATCATTAGCAGCTCATCTGGGCATTGAATTTTGCAGCCAGAGTTGATGGAAAAGGGAGGAGGAGGAATTCAGAAGAAACAGCCCTCTCCTGTTACCGATCCTTAGTTGCATAAGGAGGTAATGTCTCCCCTTCATTCAGTGATGAAGTCAAACTAATCCTCTTTGGGACTAATTTTGCACAAAAACAACCTGCGGTTTTCAGCGGTGCCACTAGATGGGGATTTCCCTCGGATTCAGAGCACGGAGGGCTTTGCTCTCCCTCTTTCACACACAAAAGTGCAGTAGTAGTAATTATCAGTACACCATTTGATTAGACTGTAGGTTTTCAAGAGATTTATAAAAAGCTTTTTAAAGCCGAATATCAAATCTATAATGACATTCCAACCTAATAAAAACAATGAAGCTTGAAATGTTGACAGCATGTATCTAGATGTTGGCTTGTAATTCGTTCCAAACAGATCTGTCGAGGCCCATGTGGGACCTAAATAACACAAAGAAGTAAATTTGCATATTTTACAGCAGGGGAAAAAAACAGAATGCAAAAACATGAATAATTAGGAGCACAAGCTTCATGCTATATTAATACTGTTGAAAAGCATGTGTTGATTGTATTCTGAAAGCCAGTAGTGATTTGGTTGAGTGAACTCAGTCAGCATCTCTTATGCAGATTAAAGGATCTGGGTTACAGAACAACTGAAATTCATTGTTTTGCTGTATAAGGAGGTATATTTCTTAAAGAAAATGCTTTTCTTTTTCTCTTGGATTCTATACAGCAGAAGGAATCTTTCATTTAAATGCCTCATCAAAGTATGTTTTTGTTGACAAATGACTGTTCATTTCTTCATTTTCTTGTACACCTCTAGATTTTAAAAGCAGTTCTCTCAGCCACAAATCAGATGTTAGTATATTTAAGCACTTTAGTATACATGACCTACTTACTTTTCATTCCACATAATTTCTCTTCCTTTTGTTTGCTAGGGCTTGAGCCCCTGGAACATATTTATGAAGTTTTCATGCTATGAATTTGATTATTTTTAAATTTGCTAAAATGCCCTTCTCAAAATATTAGCATACAGGCCAGTTTTGAATCTGAATGTTGTGAATGGTTGTGTTGGCTTCTGTTGATTGTAATCTAAGATGTATAGCATACTTTTTGTGAAAGAAAATATTATTTGCTTAAAAATGATAAATAGCATTAAAAGTGATTTATTGTTTGCTTTGGCTGAATATTGTCTTGCCCCCTTAACTCACAACTATCTCAAAAAGTTACCTGGTTTTGACGATGGACTCAAGGGCGGAGAAAAGAAAGATGAAAGCTTCTTGTTTAACTTGTTTTAATGCTTGCAAGAAAGAATTATGTGCTGTTGTATCAGAGAACTTTGTTTTGGGACTTTAAGAGACAAAAATACACAGCACCAAACACTTTCAATCTGTCTATTAAGCACATCTTCTTAATTTGCATAACCAAAGGAAGAAAATGGTAAAATGTAGCAGTCTTTTTAGAAGTTGATGTAATTGTAAAAGGTTAAAGAGGCATCTGGCAAAAGGTTGTTTTGAGGTCACACATGCATCTGGCAGTTTGCTGCTAGCCCTCTAAGAAAATATTGGTAGGAGTTGCAGTCCTGTTTTTCATATTAACTGCCTTCACACTTGATGTATAATAGTCACTTTCTACAATCCAGGTCTCCAAAGTGCTCCTCAGAGGTTTCGTCCTACTGATTTTAATTCTTCCAAGCACTGATGGAAGTAGAATATGCTTAAATAAGAAAATCCCTTTTTTTTGCTAGAAATTTATTCTCAGAAAAGATGAAAATGTTTCTTGGACATGGCTATTCTACAATGATGTGTTTACATAGTTGAGATTGTATTCTTTAACCTTTCTTGTCGTAGGGTGGCCACTTTTGACACCTGGATTCTGACAGTTTTGTCCCCATACGTAGAAGTTCACTCTCTAGTAGCAATGCCATAGTCTATTGGTGTATATAGCATTCTTAAAGCAATTTGAAGTTGAAATATAAGAAGGGAAAATACTATTGTTTATTGTAAAACAGAGTAAAAACAGTAAAATGTAGTATAAAAGTATAGATTTTCAAATGCTTATTATAAACTGTTTCCCAGAGTATGCTGGTCATTGAATCACTTTTAGAATTAAAAGTTTCTTTGCTTTATGATGCAAAGAAAATAGTTCAAGATATGAGAACATATTTTTAGGCCAAGTCTGATTTACCTATATAGAGTGGACTTACAGCTAGAGGTAACTGAAAAACAGGCTGTGAAAAATGTGTTGCAGGAGCACAAGTTGCTGTTGTGGCAAGTGATAAATTCAGGTTGAAGTCTCTCAGCAATTTACAGCATAGTTAGATGATCATTCCTTTCAAAGAGAGCCCTAGTCATTAACTCATGCAATCACTGCCTGTCTGGTTGGAGTCATTCAGACTTCTAGAGATGTTAATCAGTGTTAATTTTCTTGGAAGGAAATGTTATGTTGAACTGATTTTACAAACGCTTCTCCCTGTCTCTGGCAAATACATGTTTTTGTAAATTTTTTTTCCGTGGAAGAACAACAATTATTTTACCAAAGATACACTATCTTGTTTATTTTTAAATAGATATTATAAAGAAGCTCAAGAAGGTTATGGTCTGTGTTTCACAGGTGCTTCAAGTCAGTTGTGTCATAGGCATCAATGTGAAATAGTAACATAAGTGTAAGACTTTTCTTTATAAAATGAAAGATGTCTTGCCACCTTTTGCATACAGATGTTTTTTTCTTTAGCTGCTCCATCTTGGTATACTAGTTGAGTACCTTTCAGTCAGGACAAATAAATTAAAGGATGTAAGGGATTTATCCAGTCAGTTGTTCTGCATTTCAGTGCTATTTCATCTGTTTTTGCCATAACACATCTTTGGAGTTTGCTGAAGATGTAACGTGCTTTCTGATCTCTGCTCACAGAGCTGAATGATCTTCAGCTTTTACATAGTGCTTTTCTCCACAAATGAGGGTTGTATGAACAACAGTGAAATAAACTCTCTTCCTTCAGTCAAAAAGAAACATTTGCTCACAACATTGACCATGGCTTTCTGGGGAAATTATGCAGTAATTGTTATTTGTGACATGATCATTTAACTTTGTGCTTTTTATACCTTCTGGTAAATTTCCACTAATTTTAGTAAATGAGTGCTATTTCCTTTGTCATGTCCTACATGATTGTAACAAATAAAGAAGAATACAAATACCTCCTAGAAGTAGTGGGCGGCTTCATTTGTCTAATTTATCTGTTAGCACACACCTTGCTGTTAGTACAGTTACCCATCTACACTACAAGATATAATCCCAGCCTTAATTCTGTATATTGTTTCCTCAATTTACACATGGTTGTTTGCTACAAAAACTGTGTATAAGGCAAGAATTGTAATGGACAGAAAACAATTCAAAAGCTTAAGTTGATTTAACTCAGAATATTGGTACAATGTGAGTATTTCTCTCTCTTTCCTCTTCCCAGCAGTTGAGATAAATGTGGGACTTCAAATTCATTCAGCAGATGAATACAGTCTCTTCATTTCCTTCTTGTTTTTGTCAGGGTGTCTGGGTGAAGTTAGGGAAATATGGATGAGATGGATATGGATTTGCTCTTTTGTCTATAAGAATACAAATACAAACTGTAGGGAGATCTCTCACAATGGGAAGTATTGAGTTGTCAATGGTGCGGCTCATTTGTTTTGGTGGTTTGGTTCGTTGCGGGGGTTTTTGTTGTTTTTGTTTGTTTGTTTGTTTGTTTTTCAGTTACCTCCAGATTAAAGATGATGTTTTTGAGCATGTAATGGTCCTGTGCATTATACAATTTTTTTCAGCTAAATTGGGCAAGCTTCCTTAAAATAATCCAAAGTCACAGACCTTTCCTGGAACAAAACAAAGCAAACCAAAAAAGATTCTAGCTGTTAGACTGTATCATTCTAAATCTGCTTTTGCTGAGATCTGTCTGAACCACCAGTATACTGTGGTTGTTCAGGATTTAAGCTCATAGCTTTCCTACTCCATGGTGAATAAGGGAGAGCAACAATTTAAAACCCATGAGATTAATTTTTGTCCCTATTTCAGTTGGTATGAAATTTCAGGTTTTTTTGAGAGGGGCAGAATGGGACTTTATGACTATTTCTTTGCCATTTTATTTTTCAATGGGAACTTACCTACATGATTTCTTCTGAATTGTTTCATTCTTAGGTCTTGCAGAAGGGCAGGGTTATATAGGATTTGATTTACAAAAACATTAGAAAAGCTATTGTAGCAGAAAGCAGCCAATATTATTTTTAAAAGATGGATATTAAAAACACATACAAATGCACCCTTCATTAGGAGGCAGACTTGTGGAGGGGATTTTTTTTTGGGTAAAACTGTTTTCTTTTACTAACCCACAAGTTACATCAACACTCTTATAAAGAGATGCACAAAGAACTTGCATTAGATCTAAATACTGACTCCAATTAAATATAAACTTCAGTTGGCTATATCAGCTCTTACAAAAATTTACTTCTGCTTTATCACTGAGCAACCCAAAGGTGAGACCCAGTAAAGAATAAGTAGTAGTTTTCAACTCATGCATTGTGTTTTTAAAAAATAGGAAGGAGAGAAACAAGAACTAGAATTAAGCATCTCTGAAATTTAGTTTACAAAATCTGTTGAAAGCATATTTGCCTAAAATTATCTACTGAAAAAAACAGAGACCAGCAATAATCTTGAATTCTCAGTATGCTCTGGAGCTGAAGTGTCTGAATCCAAGCACCAATACCTCAGGCACATCTGTCCACTTGATTCAAAACCAAAAGCTGAAGTTACAGCATGTTCTTCTTGAAATATGTTTGGTGTGTATTTGTGCTTATTCAAGCATTCATCTGAGAAGCGGGAGACCTCAATTCAAGCTCTGCATAGCCTTAGTGCTGTCAGAAGCACGTCTTCCAGCGTCAAAGTCTAAAAGTCCAGTGAAAGGACTGCCAGTGTTTATATTGGCTGTACAGTGGATCTACTTCAATAATGCAAGACATAGGAACTTCTCTGATACTGCATGAATCATTGAACTTCAGTGGCCTGTAAGAAAACGGGAATACTGATCTCTGCTCCCTAGCCCAGGTGTGGTGGGTTTGTGCTTTTTTTTATTTCTTAAAATGAAATTACTCAAGCTTTTAAAAAACAAAACAGCACAAAGAGACAGAGAGTATTGCCAACTTCTAGTCATCAGGTTCAGACTCGTTCTGATTTGTTTTACCTCTGTCCCAGGCAACCTTTCCTTTTTGGATGAACCAGGTCCAGCTTTAAAAGGAAGGAGAGAAAGGTTCCCCGAGCAAATTAAAGTGTAGCTGCCTGACAGAGCTCCCTGTAGGTGCCAGGTGTCTGAATGTCATCAGACTACCAGGACCAGATCTCAGATCCATTGTTTCTTGAGTGGACTGCTTTAGAGGGTGAGGGTAAAAGGATCTGCTCTTCTTTTCCCTGGAAATTAAAACAAGGGGAATGTGCCCATTATGCCTGGAACATGCAGTGGGAGACGTGAGAGGAGACATGAGTAAAGCTGCTTCCCAGTCAGATCCAGGACACTGATGCAGAAGTGACAGCTAATGAATTTAGATTCCTAATGCATTTCGTGGCTTCTAAGACAGCTGCTTTCTTAGATTATCGTTTCAAGTATGCCTTTGTAGGCCTCCTGCCCATTCTAATCTTGTTGATAGCAAAATATGCGTACTGTGTGAAGATAATGAGTTGTGCTTTGTTATAATATGCTTTTCATTTTAAGTTGCACAAACGGCAGTCAAATTCTATACTTTCAAGTCTTTGCTATTGCACTAAAATACTTTTTTTAGGAATATTAAGAAATGTTTAAAACAAAGAAGGGAGCAAAGTAATTGAGCATCATACTTTTGGGTGATATTCAAGTTGTCACAGCCGTGAATGCATTCATTATCTGTAAAAATTTGATTAAAAAAAGCCCTACTTTGTTGCTGGACAGTGTGTTACAGGCACAGCTGTTGGGTGGAAGAGGGTGCATTTTATGCACATTCCTTCTGCCAGCTTTGTGATCCAGTGGGCGGGGGCTCCTGGCCCTCCCAGGGGGCTGACAGTGCTGGCTGGTAAAAGAAATGGGATCTTGTTCTATGTAAAATAACAGTATCGCAGAATATCCTGAGTTGGAAGAGAGCCACAAAAATCAAGTCCAACTCCTGGTCCTGCGCAGGACCATCCCCAAGAGTCACACCATGTACCTGAGAGCGTTGTCCAAACACTTCTTGAACTCTATCAGGCTTGGTGCTGTGACCTCTTCTCTGGGGGAGCCTGTGCCAGTGTCCAACAACCCGCTGGGTGAAGAATCTTTGTCTAATATCCAACCTAAACCTCCCCTGACACAACTTCAGGCCATTGCCTTGGCTCCAGTCGCTGGTCACCACAGAGAAGAGATCAATGCCTGCCCTTCGTCTTCCCCTCATGATGAAGTTGTAGCTGCCATGAGGTCTCCCCTCAGTCTCCTCCGGGCTGAACAGACCAAGTCCCCTCAGCCACCTCTCATATGGCTTCCCCTTAAGGCCCTTCACCATCTTTGTGGCCTGCCTTTGGACACTCTCCAATGGCTTCATGTCTCTTTTATATTGTGGCACCCAAAACTGTCCCCAGGACTTGAGGTGAGACCACCCCAGTGCAGAGCAGAGCAGGACAATCCCCTCCCTTGCCCAGCTATTTCTGTCAACCAAAACCCCCAGGTCCCTTTCTGTGGCACTGCTTTCCAGCATCTCATTCCCAGTCTGTATGCACATAAAGGGTTGCCTCATCCCAGGTGCAGAATCCGGGACTTTCCCTTGTTGAACGTCATACAGTTGATGATTGTCCCATTCTCTTAATTTGTTGAGGTCTCTCTGCGGGGCCTCTCATCCTTGGAGGGGTCAACAGCTCCTCCCAGTTTTGTATCCTCTGCGAACTTGCTTAGTGTTCTTTCCAGTCCTGCGTCCAAATCTTTAACAAAGATTTTGAAGAGCACAGGGCTGAGGATGGAGCCTGCAGAACCCCACTAGTGACAGGTCACCAGTCTGGTATCACCCCATTAACTGTAACCCTTTGTGACTGACCCCTGAGCTTGCTGCTCACACATTGGATGATGTGTTTGTCCAGCTTAATGCTGAACATTTTCTCCAGAAGGATCCTGTGAGAGTGTTGAAAGCTTTTCTGAAATCCAAAAAGATTACATCGACTGTCTTGCCTTGATCAACTAGGTATAAGTAAAACTTTATACTAAAAAAGTAAAACTTTATAGTACAGTAAAAGCTGTCCAGCACATTGTGATTTCAAGTTTGATTATAAGAAGTCATTGAGAACTTCAGATTAGAAAATGTTCTTAAAATTTTATCTACCTGTGTATTGCTTTTTTAAAAACATATAGCACTCAGTACTGCTGTGGAAGTTGGTTTAAATTTTTCAGGTCTGTAGTCCACTAGTGTTTGTCTTGTCTTTATCCTTATACTCCTGAACTAATCTGTCTTACATTGTTTGGGATTTTTTTTTAGTCTTCTGTTTTTAAACAAAAAGGCAAACCTTTTTTTTTCTTTTTATTTTTTTTTTTCTTTGTTAAAGACTCCCCTCCCCCTTAGTTTCTCATTATATCTTTTACTGGTTAAGCAATACAGGCTCATACCTGCTCAATGTCAGCAGGTATCTTTCAGCTGCACTTCTTGAATACTGACCTTTGTAACAGATACTCTTAAGCAAGAAATGTTTTCTTTTCTATTTGATAAATCAGATGTAAATCAAAGGATGTCTGTATTATTCTTTTGTGTTCTTATTTCAGAAGGTGTGATTATCTGTAAGTAGTCTTGTCTACTACTTCTTTGTCTATTTTTTTTGTACCCTTTCCCTTGGGTCCAATAAAACTTCTGAATCCTCTGGGTTTATATTTCTTTAAGTCTTCAGCACATTCCTGGCAGCATAAGCCATCTGTTTGCTTACATTCTGTAGCTAAAGTCAATGAACTTCTTGTGCAGGGAATGAATTATGAAGCTAAGACATTTCTGGTGAGAACATGTCTAGGCACTTTTGATCTTGACTTTGGAGATCCGGCTTAACATGGGGTACAAATGAACAGATTCTAAGAGGCTCTTGTTTTAACCTTCTATTTCCATTCTACTCCTGCCATTTCCATTCTACTACTGATGACTTTCCTCACACAGACCTTCTGTTACCTTTGCCAACTGGACAGTGACCAACACTTAATTTTGTTGTCTGTCTGTGGTGTAAGTGCTCTGATGTGATACCTGCAGTGTTAAGGACCAGCTGATTGATGTAATGTTTCAGGAGTCCAGTCTATTCTGCCCTTTTGAGATGACTGAATCATGTACTAAGATGACATGCTGCAAGCAGATGGTGATAGCTGATGTACTGTGGGGACATTCTTTGACTTTTGCTTTTACATTTACTTTATGTCTTGTAGGCTTTTTATTACTGTGAAAGCACCCAAAAGAACGGAACTGGTGTTGAAAAAAGCTGTCAGTTTCTGAGGCCAGGATTTTAAGTGTATTATTTAAGATAACTAAATAGATAAATGCTATGTAAACTGAAATCCAGAAATCATCTGAAGGTCAGAACATAATGTTACAGGGTCCTTGTTCTTCTTATGTCCCTCCAAAACAACAGCTTCCAGCAAGAACTCATATTCTGAGTTATGCATTGAATGATATGTATGAAACCTAGTTATGAAGTACAACATGCAGGTAAACAGGATAAGTAATGTGACCTCACTTGCTTTAGAAACATGCTGAAATGCTAGTCAAGCTGAAGCAGAAATACCCTGAAGTGTATTTACTTTGGCCATTTGTTAAAATCCTGTCTACCTTTAGATATTCCTTGCTTCTGACATATTTATTAGCAAAAGACAGAGAGTTTCAGCTTGTACACTTGATGGACAAAGAGGTATCCCAAAGAATATTCTATATTCTATACACTCCCCATATTCTAGTAAAAAGTTATTTTACTTCTTGAATAAAAACATCCTATTTCAACACATTGCTATACACCCTGAAGATAACCATGGTGGAGTCTTTCTAAGAGATGCAGTGAAGCAGGTCAGGAACAGTTTGTAGATTCCCATCAAACCTTTAGGATGTTTGCTTGGGCTTGTGTATGTGGCCTTCCTACTTTCTCAAGGTGGATTTATGTACAGTTATTTTTGTAGGTAAACCTGAGGTTCTCTTGCTAATGAGCGTAATTCATGTTGTAGTCAGGGTGGAAATGTTTGGATGTTTTAGATGTAAACTTTGTAGATAGATCAAATAAATACAGTATGAAGGAACAGCATTGCGGATGGGGAAGGCTTTGTTATATTTTACTTTTTTGTGAACTGAATCTCTGGTTACCTTTTTCCCCCTATAAGTTCCATCCCTATTTTAGCATGGGAGGGTCAACTGTTGGCTTTTTCTCCCTTCCTTACACAATGTAGGCAGTGGAATTGATCCTTATGGAACACTATTAAAATTTTATTCGATGTACACCACCTGCTTCTGAACAGAGTATTTCTGGCAATCCATATGTATATTATTTTCTATTGCCAATAAATTGCTTTCTGAACAGTGAACTGAAAGAATAGCTTCAATTAAAATAAGTGTGTTCAGCAGAGATAAATGTGGTGTAGTATTAAAGTCGAAAAGATTCAGAGATAAATGTGGAGTTAATAAGTGAAGCAGAGCTCCACAGTTCTTGACTTTTTCCTGTGATATCTTCTAAGGGGAGGATTCTCAAGAAGTCAAATAAAAGGAAAAGGCTGAAAAAAAAACTGAATAACTGGTTTGGTCTCATAACACCATTTAACTTTCGTATCCTGCTGTTCTTCAATGAGAAAATACCAGAATAGAGTTAAGTGTGTCAGTATCTTCCATGATCATGCCCTCTTGACAAAGGGGAATTTCAGGATGTTAAACATTGCATATGATGGAACCATTGCAACTAAATCTGCTGTTAATGGCTTAGAGCGTGAGAGGAAATGGAAGAGGCACCAAATATGTCTTTGATTTACCTTTGAGCTAACTGATTTCAGGTGGCCTGTCTAGTAGGTTCATTTGTCCATGTAAATTAGAGTGCCCTTTTGGCTCCAAAGCTAACAAAGTTTTAAACGAAGAGGTAGACAGATAGACAAAGTATATCTTACAAGACATGGTAGAAAGTATTACCTATCCCTGCTCAAAATTCAACTTCTGTTGTTCATAAGACTTACATCTCATGGAAACCAATAGCTTTTGGCCAGTTTCCAGACACGTGGGGGAAACTTCAGGTTATAATTATGCTTTACAGCTTCTTTTAATTAAAAAAATCTAAAACAACTTCATGTTGACTGCAATTTACTTGTGTCTAAGTGTTTTCATGAAAATAAATATTGTACCAATGTGAAAATTTAGTTCTTAAGAAAGTGAGCCTAATCTTTAGGAGTTCTTTTATGTGAATGTATTTCACAGAGACGTATGATAATCTGTTCAAATTCTTGGTTTCAGGATTTTACCACAGTAAAGTTTTCTTTCTCTATGTAAACTGAAAGCAATGATAGTCTACTTAGGAGTATGTTTACCTGGTTTTTTTGCATTGGATGACAGCTGAAAGTTGATGACATATATTTTGTATGCAGCTGTCTGTGCATTTTCAATATAGGAGGAAATACAATCAGTTCAGCATGACTGGATTACTATAAATAGTTCTAGAAAATACCTTCATTTCCTCTCCACATTTATTTTTGTCATATGCCTTACTGACTGAAACACATGATGTAACCAAAAGTGGAGTGTTATATTTTTATTTTAAAAATATAGCAACATTAAAAGAGAGTGGTGTCTGCATTTGAGAAACAGAACTATAAAACAGAGTACACCTTATGAAAACATTTTGGGCATGTTTTGCTCTTTTTTGGGTGGGAGGTAAGGAATTTAATAATTTCAGATAATAGTGATGAAAGCAAGAATGCAATATATTTTTGTGCTAAACCCATAAAAAGTTATTTTGGGGACTAAGCAGTACATTTCTGCATCAATAGGAAAAATTAAATATTTCAGTCCTCATTTTTGTCCTTCTAGTGGAAGCTAATTATATAAAACTTATTTTACAGTAGTTCTAACTTAATTTTTAGGTGAAAAGTGGAAATTTTAAAGAGAATGGTTATGCTTTCACATATGTGTATCATCATCTGCAAAACTGATGTCATTTTCTCTCTTCTAACTAGGTACAAAAATTATACATTTTATTAGTCAGAGAAGTGAAGGCTGTAATAACACACTGTGCAAAAGGTGTCTGAAAGGAAAAGCACCTTCCAGAAGTACTCATTCCATTATGAGCAAACCCCATAGAGCCTACTTTCCTATGGCTTTACTGCTCACTAGCCTTAGCTCTGCTCCCTTATGGTCCTTCAGTCCCATCCCTCTCCCACATATCTCTCCTTTTGTGGTTTTGCAAGGAATGGCATTTCTGGGACTAGCTGGCCTGCTGGTCCAAAGCCAGGTAGCCAACATGCAGAATGGTGCCACCCCCAGATAAACCCGGTGCAGGGCTTGGCTCTGGCCCTGGTGGCTAGCAGCTGACTCCATAGGCTGCTCACAACCCTGTAACCCTTGGTTGAGCTGATCTGGTTTAGCAGCTCTGTTTTAGGAACTTGGTTGAAGCTTAATTAACACAGGCCAATGATCACAAATGTTGTTAATGAAAACAAAGGGAAACACATAGGCCATCCAACTGCAAAAGCCTTTTTTTAAAAAAAGAAGAAATTTTAGTTGTGTACTACTTGGTTTTATGAAAAGTAGTCAAGTCTATAATTGCCTCTGTGTTACCAACAAAGTAACTTTCAGGAGAGCTGCAAAAAGGTTACCTTTGTGGAAAACATTAGCACTGATTTTGTGGAAAATATTAGCACTGATTGTTCCCAGGGACTTGATCCTCAGTGTTCTACATGGCAAGCAAGTTTTCCATCATTTGTGCTGACAAGCCGTCTAGCCATATAAAAGCTAGATGTTAAGGGGTGTGCCTTCCTGTTATGAAACTTGCTGCAATCCTGAAATTCAAAGTAGATGAGAATGTGTGCAAGACATAGAGATCAGTGGAACAAGAGGGTAGGTACTGAAATAAATATGCTGGAATGTATATTGACCAAGGTGACTCTGCTGAAATGAAGCTAGGAACTTTGCTGTCCTTAAAATAATTTTATTAGGTGAGTTCAGAGCCTGTTACTAGTGAGCTTATTTGAGTAGAAACAACTATATTCAACCTGTCTGAGAGCAACCATATGCCAGAAGCTGACCTAGGAGTGTGATAAGCTAATGTTTAATGGATGCATCTTTCCATGGGGAAAAAAAAAAAAAGTTGTTTGCTGTTGTAAATATTTATGCAAGCTAGATACCTGAATGGTTTGATACTTCAAATAGAGTCCTTTAAACAGGAGGAAAGACAAGTAGAGAAGGGAAACATTAAAAAAAACAACCAGCCCAACATCAAACCAAAAATCATGGTTTTAAAAAATCTCATAAACTATGAGCAGGATGCCACTGCATTGTTCCTGAGAATGAAAGTTCCGACCTGAAATTGTAATGAAGGTAATTGAGAATAGATAGATGAAGTGTCATATATAATGAAGAAAGAAGTCAAGTCTGCAGAGGTATTGCTTGATAGATTCAGAGCCATCTAACTTTAAAGCCAAGTGTCATCTAAAGAAAGTAGATCCCTTAATCCATGAACATTGTTGGAGAAAACACTGACATAATGCCTTTAAATATGCAGATGCATTTTTCCCCAATTAATTTAGTACTGTGTTCTGCAGTGAATTCAAGTTGGAGGAAGCTGGAAAACTTATTCCAATGCTAGCATGAAAAATGTCTGATTATTGGCAGACTCAGATGAAGTTAGAAAACGTAAGTCTGAAAAAAACCTGTTAGTCTCCAAGAAAAGTAGTCCTCATCTGTATTTTTGCTCCATGTGCAGACTTGTCTTTTTTCACTAAGAATTGCAAAGTCTCAGTATGATTAAGTGGTTTTTAGAATGTGAATCAATTTTGTATACTTTACACATTGAGATAAGGTGGTTAATATTTCCTATAGACAGTACCTTCAAATTTATTTTTAGTAAAATATAAGTATTTAAGAATTCCCAAGTGGCGAACGATGCAGTTGTCACCCTGAACGTTTACAGTGGCCAGTTTTAGCTTGCACAAACTGATTAGGGAGAAGACATTCCTTTCAGTTTCTATTCACAACAGTGACTTGTGAGAATGAAACAGTGCAGTTGGTAGAACTCGTTTGGTATCGAAATAGCTCATCCATGTGCTTTTGTCTATATTGCTGTATTCCTTTTACTGTGTAAACAGTGCTAAATTTTGGGGGACCTAGAAAATAATGGAATAGAATAGTTGAGTAAGGGCAGAGCAGATGCCAAACAATTGCCCATTTCCTGAAATCTTTGTACAGAATTTGGAGGCAAAGCAATTCAAGGAAATGCTCAGTATAAAAGTCAGGGAGCTGCAATAATTCATGAGATGGATTGTGTTAAGTAGGTCTGGAAGGCTGAGTGTAGGTCTGGCATTGAGAGCTTCGGTTGGCTCTGCTGACTGAAGCTTAATTTTAGTGTCAGTTGAGAAAGGTTGATTGACTTGTCTTTCCCTGTGGTTTTGCACTTCGGTTGGTACTAACATTTGGACAATGGTGATACTATGGTGATACTGTGGTGTTTGGCCTCTTTCAAGAATGTGAGAAAGTCTTTTAGGCGTGCTGGGTCTCTACGCTCTCATGTGTTATTGATCCAGACTGCTTGTGATTGGTCTGTAATAATTACAGATAGTCTTTCATATCTGGTTCCCTTTCATCCTGTCTGAGTACAAAATGAACTCTCATTCTGTTTTCTATGCACAGCAGGTAAGTAGAGAGACATCTACGCATATTAATTAAAATAATTGGAGCTTTTAAGTGTTCAATGAGTTGCAGAGCGAGGGAGTTACACTTGCCTATTTGGCCACATGCTGGCCACACTGGTGTCTCAGAACCCACTCTGAGTCGTCATGCTGGTTTTGCCTGCTGGTGCATCTCAGGTGAGGATTTCCTAATAACTGGAAGACAAAGGGTGTTGTGTTGATATCCTAGAGGGTGAATTTCTAGGTGGAGCTGTTCTAGGTGGAGCAGTTTCTCCTCTCTATAGACAATCCACCAGAGGGAGATGAACACCAAAGTTTGCAGGAAGAGGAGCAGTTTGTGCTAGCAGAGGTTTGCCTAGGCCAGCGTTTTGCTCCTGAGAGGTACAATACTGTGTTGACACCTCTGTGTGTCAGAATCAAGACTGGAGTGGTGGGTGGTTTCTTGTACTCCTGAATGGAGAGCAAGGCCATCACTGTATTTTTAACTTTTTGCTGCTATACCATTGCCTTAGTACAATCTTGTAGGAAAGAGAATGGCAGTGATGCTCCTCTGGGTTTTCTTAAACCTTTCCATCTGGTTGGCCTTTGGATTTTGCGATTGATTTAACTTTAGGTATATCCTCAGCATGTCTGGTCTGTATGTATGAGTTCAGACAGATTCCCAGTTCCTTTTTCCTGAATTTGGTAGGTTGTCTGGACATGGGACTTTTGTACTTTTCAATATGCAACATTGTCGAACTGTGCCTGAGCTGCTGACCCAGCTGGGAGGAAAGGCTTGGCTCCCTTGATGTGAGTAACAGTAATGGAGCTCCATTGTCTGGGCTGGAGCTGCCATGGCTCCTGCCAGCGGGGAAGGCTTGGCAGAGAAGTTTGTTTGTCAGCATGGAGCTATATCGGCACATCCTCAGTCTCAAGGGCAAGTGTGTTACTCATTCCTGTCTGGAAACTGATAGATTTAAAAGACTCTTGAGATGAGGTGGTTCTTTAGGTTCAAGAGCCAAATAGAAGTGAGAAAAATTAATTTTTGACTAGTGTCTGCTACAGATATACTGTCACTTTCTTTACAGTGTCAGTCCAGTAAAACGTAATGCAGAGAGGCTATATTTGAACTAAGGTCATATGTCTTACAGTCTTTTGAGCATGTTCATGAAAAGGAAGTCCTATTAAATGCCTTTTTTTGGGCATCAGGCTTGTTCCAAACCTATTAGCTTAGTAACTTTTCTTAAATCTCTTGTCAACTGGTATGATTTTCTTATAATTGATGATTTTTAGTCAATCATTTTAATTGAAAATTGGAATTTTCCTTAACGTTTAAGATCTAATCCAAACAATTTTAAGAGTTTGTCATTCTTAAATGGCACGTCACGACAAACTTTCTTTCTTCAGTTATGTGTTCCATCTTTAGAAACTGAAAAGAGTTGTGCTTTTCGAGTGTTTTTAAAATTATTTTATTACATCTTATCATTAATCAAGTGATTATAACACATACTTTGAGTTTTAATATTTACCATTTCTTTTCCTATGCATTAGTAAACAGAAGAAATGGGAAAAAGCTACTTAGATGTAGACTCCAACTCATTATAGATCTCTGTTTTTAGTGGCAGATCCTGCACATTATCCAGGCACACCACAGTGTCTAGAACAGTAGAGTATCTGTGTATCTATCTTTTTCCATTCTTATTTGTTTCCCTGGAATCTGCTGGTTTTATATTAACAATATCAATAGTTATGGCCTGATCTTCAGATCTGTAGATTGTCCAGAATAGAACAGAAATTAACATCTGATGATGTACAGACTTGCCAATAAAATTAATTATTGATTTTTCCTTGAGGATATATGTAGCACTTCCTTAAAAAAAAAAAAAAAAGTCACAGGTTTTACAGCTGAATATACTGGATATGAAAACTGCCTTGATTGTGAGAACTGGAAAGATTCTGATCCCGGGGTACAGCTATACTTGGTTTAGACAGATGTGAGCATGGTGTTCAAAATAGGAATATTTTGCCATAGATGCTGTCATGTTCTTTAAAATTTATTTTTAACACTAAAACTAAGTTACAATAAGACTAGGTAATTTGCATTTTATCTTGGTCTAAAGGTGTTTCATATTAATAACTAACAGAAAAAAAAGATTATGTTCCCTCTTGTGTTTAACGTAGCACAGCAAAATTAGCCAGGTTGGCAGCACTTGATGAAGAAGTCTTATGAGAAGATTTCCATTAACTGGAAAGTCCTGTCGATAGCAACTTTAAAGGTAAAATAATTAAAGCTGTACACAACGTGTAGTAAATAGTTGTCAGGTGTATTTACATTTGATTTTTGCCATGGTATTTCTGGTCAGCTGCTGACTTTAGGCGAACCACTAAAATTGCACATGTGGAATATTTTGAAAGACTTCTTTGGGGTTTGAATTTTTTTTCTTAGTTTGCCCAAGAGATATGTGATTTGACAAATAGCACAGATCTGCTTCAGTTTATCTGTAATTGTTAAATCTGTGTTTGTTAAATATCTTGATTCTTAACTATTTATTTGTTATCGAGGACCACATTTATTAGTTTGGAAGGTATGGGGGAATCCAGGCTATCACCATCAGTTGTTTCTCTCTTAGACTTACATCCTAATTAGTGAGTTTTATGTTTGGGTTTTTTTTAATTATAAATTTATATGGTGTAAACCACGTTAGTTTTTCAGTATAACCTGTGATAAGTACATCTAGCTAGCAAAGATCCTCATCTTTGATCTTTCTCTTTCACTTTTGAGTTCAGCTGCTCCTGAATAACATACTAAAAATAAACTAATTTTACTAAGGTCGTTTGTTGACATTTGTATTCAATGAGTCATTGTAGTGTGTTGCTATATGATTAAGATCTATTTTGGCTTTTAATCATACATCCATGTGGTATATTCTTGAAAACAAGTAATTGGATGTTGAAAATTCAGATTTCTGTCATAGCAATTTAATGAAGTCCAAATCACTGTAAAATGCTGAACTCAGTATCTGTCTGTTGCCTGAACAGATCAGGATTCAGCTATAGTACATTTTTATTGCAGTAGAAAGCTCAACACTTATATCAGCAATAACACAGATAGCTTAAGTGACCCAATGCAGACTCTGTAATAGACTAAACAGGAATTTTCATTGTTGTGTGACAATAAGGGACAGTTCTGGTACTTTATGAGAATAGGACATCTAGAATCTAGATTTCAGGCTAATTAATTTCAAATGAAGCAAATGAGAGACCTGTCTTAAGATGTGTGGGGTTTTTAAGGAAGATTTTTTTGCATGCAATGTCAAACTCTGTAAAAGGCTTGTAGGGCTGATAAAGAGGTTATATAAAGAAAATCAATATATTATTTTCCAAATAGCATGTATGACAATTTATATAAATTTATATATAGCATTTGATATTTTCTATGGTATTTGCTGTCTTGCATGCTATTTTGGGATAAACTGGCAGATAGGTTTTTTTAGTCCATAGTTCCATCAGTGTCTATATGTGTATCCCCTGAAAAGTGGCAGCCACATGCATTTCATGTGCCAACATTGCTGGTGTGGCTGCACACAAGTTGGATCAGGGAACTGATCAATTAACCAGGTACACACTGAGTGTCTGGCCTGAGGGTGATGATGCAGCCTGGCTGGGATGGGATGCGGGTGGAGAGAGAGGGGATTTCAGCTGCAGCTTGCACTTAATGTTGGTTAAACTGATTGTGAAACCAGCCCTCAAGCTAAACCTATAGACCATGTGTGTACTTACTACCTTTTGGTAAACAAACATACAATGAAGAAAATCCAGTGCTTCTTGTAAAATAATTATTACAGTTATGTGAATTTTTGTAGTAGAAGTTACTCTTTCACAAGTGTGAATCAGAAAAAGTGTGGAGGCAGCAATGCAAGGGAGAGTTGTTTTCAGTAGTAGTCCTTTTCCTGAAAACTGATTGCTTTTAAAAAACACTAAAAAATAATTAGCAATGTATCCTAGAGTTAAGTAGACAATATACTTAAAATAAATGAAAAATCAGTGTAAGTTAGTGTATCATGACTGTACTGATTCCACTAACACAGTCACTCAGTAGCTAGCTCCCTTATGTGGATTGCTGCTCTTACTGAATTTCTTTGTTTTGATATTACCCAGATATATGTGTCAGGTTAAATCAGTGAGGAAGAAGAGATCTCAGAATTTTCAGTAGGTGCAAAATTGTGTCCTGGCAGGGGTTAAGGCAAATATGAACCCTGGTTTCTTAGTACAGAATATATTTTAAGCAGCTGCAAAATTCTTGGTAGGAAACCAGAAGTTTTTCTTCAATAAAAAAATCATAGCAACTGAAAAGTCCGGAGTCACTAATTTATGATTCACTTCATCAATTTATGAAAGCTTATGCAATGGTGTTTTTCCTACAGAATCTTGTTGGGGTTTTTTTGGTTTTGTCGGTTATTTTTTTTTTGTTTGTTTTTTTAATTCTTCTTCTGGTGTTGCTATAGGCTATCACCAAACTGGGTAAAGATTAGTACATTCTTATCCTTTAGAACTGGTTTTTTTCCTCTGTTGGTTTACTGTAAAGATTTCAGGCAGTTACAGTGAACTGTTTAAAACTGGGACATGCTGCTTCATAGTAAGTCTTGCAGGATTAGGGAGCTATATGTAGGAAAACCAAAGTTAAAACGACCTGCTTCCTTACATCATGCTTCAGTGCTGTACAACATATTTCAAGGTAATCAAAGGTAGCGCAGGTGTAGGATTCTTGTATGTTTCCATGGCTGCATGTGGGAGGGTCCTCCCTATCTCAAACTACAAGAGCTGCTGCTCTGTTGTACTAGTGAAGTGATTTAATTGCTTTTTAAATTTTCTACTTATAAAATTTACTGCATTAAATCAGCTTTGTGCACATTTCTTCAAATCACATTTTAATAATATATTTGTACTTTACAGCTTTGTTTAGTATCACAAAAATGGAGCATATTCTTAAATTCTATAAATGTCAGTGAAGATGTATGTATTAATACAAAGAAGGTATGCATGGTATTATACTTTTGTTTACAGTGACAGTAGGGATGTTTTGAAGAATGTAAAATAAATATTTCGGGATTTTTTAAAAATGAAAAATATTGTCTTATTTGCCTAGTTAGTTGATTGCAACTTCATGCTAAATGACAGATTGTTTCCAAACCTGTTTTTGTCAAAATGCTATTCTAAACACAACAAAACCAATTTATTCTTAAAACTGAAAAAGCAGATTTTTTTTTCTGTCTATTTAACACATACAGAATGTACTGTTTTAATTGAACAATATAAAGATTTGGGCTTTTATCTGGCCTTATATGTGAAATGTCAGCATTCACAAAGCTCTGATCACAGAGCATGGGAGTAGGTGTATGGCAGCATTTCTTGCTTGTTGTCACTGCTCACCAACCTAAAAAAACCATGCAGATATGGACACTGTAGTTTTAATCTTGTGCAGACATGCTTTACAAAACTCTATCAGTTTGTCACGAATTCAATCTCACTGTGAGAAATACATGTACATTAGAAGTCTGTGACCAGTTCCACTTTCAAGCAGTGTGCAAGTAGCAAATGAAGGAAACTGCAGAATGAAAGAAAAATCACCTCCACTTTACTGAGTAAGCAATGTTCTCATAGAGCATTGCTCAAGTAATAAATCTTTGTATTTACCAAACTTTCGTGTAGTAGAAATAGATGTCCAGCTGAAAAGAGTTTGTTTTTTATAGCTCCATTTATGGCCCTATCACTATCCACAGGACTTGGAATGTAATAAATGACTCCCAGAAGTAGATCAACTGAATTACAGTTTAATGCCATAGTGCTGAGTATAGTGGAGGAATAATGCTTGAACACTCCTGGTTAGTCATTAGAGGAAGGGACATTGGATTATTTTGTGAGCATCTAGTTCTGAAGTCCCTCCTGAAGCAAAATGCTTTTTTTTGGGTGGGAGGGGGATGGGGATTTTATTGTGTTAGTACAGGGACTAAAGCTTGAAAAGAAACATTCTGTTGCAGGGAAATACAAGGTAATAAACTGGCTTAATTCCTCCTTTAGATGTGAACATGTTGAGGGCCAAAGCAAGAGATTTTTCACTTTAGGGATGAAATAAAAAAAGTTGTCCATGGCCTTCAGAAAATTGCAGCTGCAGTTACTTATTCTTCTTTTTTATCCCATCCCTTTAATCTTTGTAATAAAATTTCACTTCTGATTTAAACAATATCATTGCATAGTAGTAATTCCTGTTTGGTAATAACTTTGTTTCGTCTGGTAGCCAACTTTACCATGCAGTATTTTGGAAAGTGTCCCTGTCCCAAGAATTTGTAATTTGACAGATAGGTAAAGAGTTGCACAAATAAAAAAAAATACGAAAGATTTTGGAGGTTTTTTTTTCTTTTCTAAAAACTAAAATTTGGATGGTTGTTGCTAAATGGCAACCTGGTGTACATGTTCTAGAGAGCAGAATTAGGGGAATTGTCCTGAAAACTCTTACCTTTTTTGTAGTTTTTCCCACACATGACTAGTTCTTATTAATTTTCCTGCAAGTCATAGTCACAGTATTTTCTAGTGCAAAAAGGCCTAACATTTTTCTTTGAAAAGAGAGGAAGAACATAAGTATGGTCTCTTCTGCTGGCTGTTCCTCAGGGCTGGTGACCAGCAGCAGTGGAGAAGGGGACTGCTGGTGTCACATACACTCATTGCACTAACATGCAAGACTCTGAGGTTTTGGCCAGATGGTGTCAGTTATGGAACTGAGAAGCAACCTCAGGAAATACAGAAGTTAAGGCTTGATTACACTGTGTTAACTATTTATCCATACACATCATATTAACATCTGTAATTAATGACAACAGCCTTTTTAAAAATAGAAATGTCTAAGATGTGACTGTACTTTATTTTCTGTGCTTAAAAATTATCTTTGCCTTATGGTATGGATTCTTTGCTGTAATGTCTTTGAACTTAAAATCGCAGAAATTTAATTGAATTTGCCTTGTGTTTCAAAAGCAGATTAGTCTTTGGATTTTTAGTTCAGATTTCTCTTGCTAAACAACAGTATATGAGAACATACTTACATGTTATATTGAAAGCTTCTGTATTTCTTTTCTACTCCTCAAAGGAAATGTTGAACCGTTGTTACTCTGAGGTAACTTGATCTCAGTAACTGGTATAGAGTTTGTCTTTCAGAATTTTTTTTTACTCATACATGTTTTATTTTACATACCTTGTATGCTTGTTTGGTAAAACTCATTTAGGCAGAACAACTTTCATAGGCAGAGGTAATATCTCCTACTAACCATGAGTATCATTAGACAGACTAGACTATTCTGGTAGTTGTCTGAGACCATATGTGGGAATATTAAGAGGGCACCTTGGATATTTCCCCTCACTTTTTCTTGATCACCATTTTACATTTAACACAATCTACTATTTGGGTTCTCCAGCAGGTTAGGCTCTTTTTTTTTTTTTTGTGCATAAATAGACATAATTTTTATTATCCAAAAGATGGGTCCATTGTATTACTGGCCCCAAAGCAAGACATGCCCTTACACAGGCAAGTTGAGCTTATTTAAAGTGCCAGCCCAATTTAACTTTTCTTGTGCTCACACTAAATGCAGCACTTGTATTTCTGTGTTGTGTTCAAGCCAATTATTCGCATACATTTAAAAAGCAATCAGATCTGGTCTGTTAGGTCAAGATAATATGAGCATAAATGCACATTCTTACAAATAAGCTGCCCTAAAATATAAAGTAGAGAAACAAATGTAGTGTGAAATACTATGGAAAATGCAGGCATGGCATAATTAGCAAAGGACAGTAGAAATGCTGTTTTATTAGGACTTGCATAGTAACAGTCAATTAAGTTCTCACAACAGGAAACAGCAAAGCGTTTAACAAAGAAACATCATCTCTCTCTGCAGCATAAAGTCTATACAAAGAATCACAAAACCGAGACAATTAATACATCAGAAGTAATGAGTTAAAAAAACAGAGGGGACTCACTTCATATTTCTTTGCAAAGAAATCTATCTCTGTACATTTCAGTAATTAATAGACTTTTTTTCAATAGTATATGAATGACGGTCTTTTATGTAAAACAGGCACATATACAAAGCACAGCTGGGTATGTATGTTGTGGTAAATAATATGTAACAATGTAATTGTAGGCTTGATAACCAAGGCATAGCCATCATTGTTCAAACTAACTGTAAAATACTTGGATTATCAGTTCAAAGTTAGCTGGTAAGGATGTGATTAATGTTTCTTCCCTTCCTTTTCCTCAGTACCAGAATAATGGGAGTGATCTAAGATGGATAAACAGAGAAGCATAGCAGCATTGTGCTAGATGCAAGGAGAAAGTAGTTATAAGCAAATCAAGAACTCAAGCTCTAGTAACAAAGTAAAATCTTATGATAAAACATTTAGCATTTCTACTTAAATACTTTGAATTGCCCCCAGAAAGCTTTGGTGACCATGTATACGCACTAGGCTCCAATTTAGATACTTTTATTGAATTTCTTGTATTGCATCATGTGGATGTCTGTAATAAGCTGATTTTCAGTATATAAACAGTAGAAGCTTTCTCCTCCTATAGTAGGCTTGATCTAGCATACAAAAGGTAATTACTTTTCTTAGGACCAGAATCAAGCCCCATGAGAGGATACAAGGATATTTCAAGGGTAACACAATTAAGAGAAGAAATAACATTATCTGGAAATGTTCTGTTATCTGGAATTTCTGGCTTACTTCTCCGAAGCTTTTCCAGACATCACATGTCAGGGCGGTTGAGAAAGGTACAATTTTCCATTTAGTTCCCCAGAGAATGCAGGGATCTGCTTGGCAATTTTTTGAATTGGGGTTATTTTGACAAAGGCTGATGCCAAATGGATATCCAGTAGGTTTTTAATAGCTGTGCTAAGTTGGCTAGTGATACCATGGGTTTTGATTGTGCTGCTTTTTTTCTTGTTTACCTAGTATTTTGAATGCCTTATTACAAAGCATATGTAACCTGGTGTTACTCCCCTGGTTATTTGGAAAAAAAACACTCAATTCCTTCCCTCTTCTCTTTCCCCACCCAAAAAGTAAAAAGGGGAAGAAAAAAAAAGGAAAAAAAAGAAGGGAAATGTTTAATCTCATTTAAAATAGAGAGAAGATGGCTAATGTGAATCAATTCCAGAAACAGTGGATAAGGAGGGAACAGGGAGAAAGGGAGCACGACTTGATTCTGCTTTGCCTTTTTTACCCACAGAGGAATGTTGCCAGCAAGAATATGGACTTGTTAGAAAAGGAAAAAAGTGATCCTACTCAGAGCACAAAAAAAGTAAATCTGTCTGACTAGGTGTTTTTTTGGATGATTTTTATATTTGCTTCTGGGCCAGTGCTGCAACATAATGTTCATTAGACACAGTAATGCAGTCCAACAGTCATGCACAGAGCGTAATGTGCTTAATGTGGTGGTGCTGCTGCAGTCCGATACATGCATGCAGGTGTTGTCTGGCAGTTAATGTTTAACCTTACTGGTTTGCTTTTGGTTTGCATGTTTCCAACTGTGGTTTCTTTCCTGAAGTGTTTTAAGACATTTGTCCATTTTAGAAGTGCTTTAAATATGATAGTGAGAAGCAGTGGCAACATCTTGGAGATTGTGAATGCCCCAAAACACTTGGTAATAAAAGGCTGAAAAAGTACTGGTATCTTGAGACTCTATGGAGTCAAAGGTAAATGAAATTTAGGGTATACACAATGTGACATTTTGTGCTAAATCCCAGGGTGCAATTTGAAAAATAATTTGGATTCTATTGGACGTATAAAGTGTTTGTTTGTTTTTTAATTCCCCTGCTCCATTTTCAGCGGAGCTCTAATCGTTCGGAATTTTTTTCTGTGGGGATACTACTCTGCCATAGCAGCTTTAAAATGCCAGCAGCTTCTACTGCAGAGAATTTTAAAGAAACATTCTATCTATGGATAATTTCAAATCCAGAGAAAACTTTTAAAACAAACCTTCATATATGTCCCTCAAGATACCCATCACAAATATTTGATAAAAAATAGCTGACTTCAGCTGCCAAAGACATGGTGTTTCTTGATTGGGATGTTTGCATATTAAAACTTTATGCAATAAACCGTATTGCATTCTGTGTGATAAGTGATGGAAGTTTAGAGCTCAGTGCATTGCTGATTTTTAGTTAATCTGCAATAAATGTCCATTAGTTTTCACACATCCCCACTGTGAGGCACAGTCTAGTACTGACTTCAAGGGCCATTTTTATAACACCCTTCTGTTTAAAAAAACAGGAGAGATAATTTATGTTTAATGGGAGAATAATCTTTTGGGGATTTGCCCGAGGCTTCCACTTAAGGTGCAGATAGGACTGACGAGTTCATTTAACATATCACTGTCACTGCAAGGGGCTGGCTGCTTCTCTCCTGCACCTGACTCAGTCTAGCCATTTGTCTGATTTCTTGGTGATTTGATTCATTTCACTAAGCTGGTGAAAAACAAGTCACCCGCCCACACCCACACACGCACTTTGGGGTTTCCTGCCTGCTTAATAATCTGAACTGTCTCACTGAGGTGTCAGATGACCAGCACAGGCAGTTTGAAGGACCAGCTCCCCTTAGCAAAGTTTTGCTGTGGCGTAGCTTTCTTAAAACTACAGGCTACGAATGACTGCATGTTACATAATTTATGAGAAACAGAATAATGTTACTTCAGGTAAATACTTGGTAAAACCAGCTGGAGATACCATTCGGAGATCATATGTGTTGAGTTGCAGTAAAAACACAAAGACTTTCTACTGCAGTTGAGCAAATATTTGAGCAAAGATGGAAAATACTAATGAGCGCATAAAAAGGAAGTGGCATAAATGGAAGATAAAAATGCACAGAAGAGATCAATTACGACCAAAAGAAGACAGAAGGTATTGAATGGAAGGGTGGCTTTTTTGGTCATAATTACAATAGCTGTCAAAGAGAAATATTACCATCAAGAGAAGCCAATTTGAGCTGTGTCTCATAGTCCAAAGGAACATGGTCTTCCCAAGCATTGTTTCCCATTGGCCTTAACATTTGCATGGGAGCAAGCAGAAATGTTGTATGATTTTCTGCTGTATCATAAATATAGAAGCATTTTTTAAAAAGCACTAAGTCCTTTCAAATCTCGTAGCTTCATATTTGCATTGCCTCATTAGACTGAGGAGACTTAAAGCATCAATTGATTGCTGAGCAAATGTTTTATTAGTTAAATGGCAGCTTGCAGACGGTACTTTGCTGATTCTGTGTACTAGTTATTTCACTTTTCTGCTCTCTGAAAAGTGTGTGCGGTAAGACCAGCCCTTGCCAGTTCTCTGAAATGCTGCAGATTTAGTGAGAAATATATATGAAAGTGTGCAGAGGCCACTTGGCCACCAATCTAATGCTGGAAAAAGGAGGTCACCGTGCAAACTACGTGATGAGTGCCTTTGTGAAATTTGGAAGTGGAAACCTGTCCAGGATGGTGACTCACATAACACAGTCCGAAGTCTTCACATGCAAGCTGTCTTGCAAAGGCACTGTGCTTTTGCTTTCCTCTGCTTCCCTGGTATGTCAGTGAGTTCAGCCTCTCAGTCTTGTCTTCCAGCTCATTAGCTTGCCACTTGCAGGGCATATTTCTAGACTCACTCACCTTTTCAGAACAAATGTGTGTAAACGCTGTGTGGAAAAAACCCACGGAATTCTATCATTTGACCATTAAGCAATGTGGAAAATGTTCCATTGCATTAAGAAGAAACTGGTGATCCTTCGCCATGTGTATCCATTTAGTGATAATATTAGTGTTGTACTACTGGAGCTTATCTATTGCCTCTTGAAATTACCTCTTTCTTTCAGTTGTCCACACTGAAAAGGACTCTTTTGTATGAGGTTTGTAATGGAAAACCATGTTGTAGCCTTTGAATCTGACAGTGTTATACACTTTCAAATATCAGTATCAGCACTGCCACTTTCAAATTAATGGAAGTGCAGATGATTGAGAACAAAGGGCTCATGTGATTTCAGTAGTTTTAATCCTGGATTATTCAGTCAGAACTTGACTTTAAAATATAGTAATACCAAGTGGGAGGGAAATACTTGGAATTTTACTGCTTTTCATAGGAAATTATAATGTATCTAACTTTTAAAAAATATTTATCCAGATTTACTTCTTAACAAAGGTTATGATAGCATCCTGTTGATTCCATTAATACCAGGGTATTGTATCAAAGTGGGAATTGGATCCAAACAGTTATTTTTTCCTTTTGAAATGCTGCTAGGACTGCTTATTTCTGATTCTGATCTTATGTTTGATTTAGACTTTGCAGGTTGTGCCTTGCACTTTGTCACAAAATCCCTGTCAGTCTTAAATAGTTGAGATTTCAGAGCAGGTATTTTATGTCCCTGTGATGCCCAGTACAACCTGCTAAATGCAATGACTGTTGTATATGCAGAATGAATTTGGGTGTTTCTGAAAGTATGTTGACTGGGATTAGTTTTTATTTTGCACATCTAAATGTCTGTTCACTTTCTTTTAAGCGACTATTAGGAAGCATATACATTTGAAAATGTTGCTTCGAAAGGGTTTGGAGGTTTCACTTATATTTTTTACTTTAATTTATGAGCTTCTTACTAGGTTTCTTTTGAGCTCTTAAGGAATGTCACCTGATTTATCTTAGTAACATTGCTGGAGTAGCAAGTCTTCCATCTGAAGACTTTTCATTAAAAATCTGTAATGGTTTTCTCCCCCACACCATCTTCCGTGATGATTCACGTGAGCCTTTTTGCTGCCCATACAAGGTCTAGGCCCGTCCATGACTGAAAAACAGGATTCAAAACAGGGGAACAGCCAGCAAATAAGAAACTTTGTAAAATTACTGGAGGGCTTGGAGGAGTCCGGGATCCTAGAACTTTATCACATAGGCATTTTTAAGAGATCTAGTGGAATAGAAATGATTTTTTAAGAAACTAAAAGAAAAAGAAGTGAATATAGGCGCAATATATTCCCTCCTTACCCCCCACCCCCCCCCAGCTCCTTGTATGTTGGTTATTCTGAAAAATGAACACAAAAAAAGAGTTATTGAGAGTAGGAACTATTCTGCTGTTTTTGGGAGGGCTGGAATTATTGTAGCCCTGATTTATAGGGATTTTTCTCATGATTTATTGCAAAATCCGGCTGAAAATTTTTCTGTAATCAGAGCATTAATTTTTGTCTGTATCACTGCCTTTTTCATGAAGTCTGTGAAGATGTAATAATATTTGAGACTTCTATTCTTGTGTCATTTGGTTGAAATATGTTGGTTGTTCCTCTTAAGAAACCAGCCTGAAAGAGGGGCTGTTGTGTGTTGAATCTGATTTGGCTCACTTTTCTCATTCTTAATCTAGCCTGAAAATTGCAGGAAACCGGGGGAAGTACTAAATACTATCTCTTAACTGGGTTAGTGTAAAAGAAGTGCATATAATTCTCCAAACACCTGAATTCCAGAAACGTTTTCGTGTCAGAGGAAGGGCTAGGGAGCATCAGTGCATCAGATCCATTGACCTGGATTTAGAGGGTGCAGTAACAAATTCTAGACTTTTCCTTGCCATTTTGTGGGTCTTCCAGACAGCCTGTGACTTCCCTGTTCTCAAGTAGCAAAACTGAAAACTGGAAGCCCTGCAAAAATCAAATGTGATTCAAGCTGTTAACTTTTGCTCCAAGAGGTATGAATTTTCAATATTTATGCTATTTTATATGCAATCTTACAAAAGTGAACATAAGTTGATCAGGTACTAAGGAGTAACCTACAAAATGAAACAAGCAGTTTTGCTTTAAGAAGCTGGAGTGGTATGCTGGATTTAACTGCCTTAAAGACTTAAAAAAAAAGAAGAAAACAAAACAAATCCAAAAGCCAAACAGCTTGGAAATGACACAAGAACTTTATGACAGGAACCAGGACTTGTTCTATAGAAAAACAAAAGAAAAACAAATAAACAAAACAAACAAAACCACAAACAATCAAAAAAGCCCTAAACAAATCAGCTCTATACTGTGAAATATAAGGTTTTGAAAGTGAAAGTAGCGTTCCCATTGAAATCGGTAACTATAATTTGCTGATAAACATTTACATGATCTCATCTTTAAGAATGTCCTTTTTTTGTTAGTAGAACCAACTAAAAAAATCCTGTAAAAACAATTTAGACATGTTAACCATTTCATATAGAGTGTCTTGACTTGTGAAGCCGAATATACTAAGTTCTTAAAATACTGAGATATTTTTAAAGATAGACTCAAAAGTTATTCAGTGTTGTTAGATCATTACCCTGAGTTATTACTTTCAGACTTCATTAAAAAAATCCAACAAATGTGTAAAATTTGCTTGTAATCATTCTAAAAATGTTGCAGTGGTATGTGCAGCCTAAAACACTCATTAATCTTAAGCCCTCATTAATTTGCAACACAAAATCAAACTTTTTCCACCTTCTAAAAGTTGAATGAATACATAGACTGAGGTTTTGGGGTTTACTCTTTTTATATGCTAAAAATTGTAATGTAGTGAAGCCTTGTGTAATGTCTGGTCTATCCTTAACCTGATGCTTCTAATCTGGCTCAAGTACAATAGGAATATAAGGAAAATAAATTAAATAGTCATAGGAAAGCAACAGACAACATTTTAAAGAAAAAGCTTTAAAGCAACTCAGGTTTTCTTTCCATTACTGGGAGATGAGTGAATTTAAACAACTTAAGGGAGTTGGTTCTCATTTTTGCATCAGTCAGTCAACATTAGCTTGAGGAAAACTCCCAAATATTTTCATTTGAATAAAATGGGAAGTCTTTTCAGCTACATCCAATTCATTTCTGGCCAGGACATCAAATAACTTTAATGTAGCCAAATAACTAAAGCCCAAAAATCTGACTAACGACTCATTATCCCTGAAGTATAAAATTTAACTGAGGTGTAAAGTGTTTCCTGGCCTGACCACTGAGCAAGTCTTATTAGGATATTGTAGGAAAACTATGTAATGGTTTTGGTTCTGATATTTTCATCAAAGTGGTTTTGATACAGAAGAAAAAAACCCTCTGTTTTAGCATTTCTGTAAGTATGTTTTGGGTGCCTTCTTGGGATTTTTTGTTATCAACACTTACATTTTGTTGTGGCTATCTAAAAATGAGGTGACACATACAGCAGCTGTGCATTGTAATTTGTACTGAACATGGCTTTTATTCAAAATACATATTGCAACTTAATTTGCTGCACCTTCACTGGAATAAGATAATTTTATTTCGCATTTTGTAGAGAAATATTTGTTCTTGGAGAGGAAGTGATCAGGAGTTAATAAATATTTTGTCTTGGTGGAAAATCACAATTTTTAATAATTGGGGTACTATTATTATTATTATTATTATTATTATTATTTATTTCTCATAATTACTTGTCCTTTCACTGAATATCGTATTTAAAAGCATTTGTAGTGATCAATTGATTAGCAGTGTCTTGGGTTGTTGGGGTTTTTTGTTAAACATTGGAATTTCTATTTAATACATCTGCAAACTTGCTGTAGATGGTCATTAAAAGCGTCTCCAGGAACCCATGTGGTGTGTGCATGCCTGGGGGAGGGGTTGGCTTTAGTTTTGTTTTTTTATTCATAGAGGAACATTGATGTAGAAATCAAAAGCTCTGGGTAAAAAGAAAACACTTGTTTCCAGAATGGTGAAGACTTTTTTTTTTCTTTTCCCCCCAGTCTTTTAAAATTTGGAAGTAGTGTGGTTTGTTTTTATTGTGAAAACTCTCAGGAAGAACAATTCAGAGTCGGTGCCATTCTTCCCAGCTGAATGGCGCTTGGTTTGTGAAATGGAGCAGCTGCGGTAGTTTTAGCTTGGCTCACAAAACCATTTGCTTTTTAATCAAGAACTTCAGATTCCGTGGTGGTTGTTCATGATGGAGATGGCCAGCTCTGCCCTGAGAGACAGCTGTAGTATAATTGAGACAGACTATGTGAAGCAAATATAAATGCTGGATGGATGTCTTAAAAGCAGCATATTCACTAAACTGTAACTGAATTTTTAAAAGGATGAGAAGCTTCTATACAGGCAGGAATTTACTACATGATGAAACCTTTTATGTATAGTGATGTTCTTGCATATATTGCATAAACCAGGGTTTAAATCTTCAGCATTAGCATTCAAGTTATACAGTACAGTAATCCAGGTTTTGGTGAAGTGTGTATATAACTGCATAATGAGAAATGCCACACTTTTCCTAAAACATCTCTGCAAATATAGTTGAGGTCTCTTTCTTAAATTTGTCTGGGATGTGTTGTTTGTCTGAATGCAGGTATGCATGTCACACATTCATACAGATGCTTATTTTAAGAAATAAAGGTGCTTGTATTTTATCAAATGAAATAGGAAGCCACTGGAAGCACTGAGAGGAGTCATTAATCTTTGGTGGCAGTTACACATTTAGAAAAACTTGTTCAAGCAGGTAAGTATTGTGAAAATAAGTGCTCCATCTTGTATAAATGAAAACCTCAGACTGATAGTTTGTTTTAGAAGGCATTTTTCTAAACAGCAGTTTGACTAAGTCAAAAATATCTTGTTTCCCATCACAAATCAAAAAGTGCTGCTCATATGTTAAAAAAAAAAGTTTTAACATTTTGTAGTAATTTTATAGTCACAGTTAATAACTATTTTGAACTTGGAGTGGATAGTTGTGTTTCATGCTGAACTATACACTTTCCGTTTACATGACAAGTTTGTTATGGATTTATTATACATATCAGAATGTTTTACTTTCTTCAGGCAGGCTGTTTAATTTCCCTGCTGCTTTTTAGATAGCACTTAGCTTAACTTTAAAAAAAACAACCTGTTCCAAGTAATATGAAGATAACAGGCCTTGTGGCAGAATATGATGTTGCTCCTAGATGTCCTCCTTTGTTTTCAAACACTTTGTCCCATTTTATGTTTCCAGTGTGTGCAGTCTCAACCCTCTTTGATGCTGACTAATTGGGGGGGGTGGGAAGACAATGTAAAAGGGTTAATCCGTTACACTGGTATTAATGAGTCAGCTGGATCCCTGCCATTCTCTCATTTCTGGTTCACTTAGCAGCGATTAGCACAAATGACACTTAGTTTTGTGGGAAGCAAGCTATGAGGATTGAAGGTAATGCAGGCCTCAGATGAGAACAGCCTGGTCTCAGGTTAATGCAGGTAGATAAATCCAAGCCATGGATTGAGAACAGAAATAATCCTGTTTTCCTGCTGGACCCCTAAGAACACTGAGAGTCACGGTAGGGATGTTTTAAGCTCACACGTGATAGATCAAAAGGTGGTCAGGTTGTTTTCTGAACTCCGCTCTCTGGTGTGCTGCTGGAGATTTGAGCTTTGGATATACTCTACCTGACACCCAAGCATTAGAAGTGAGATGGTGAAAGAAAGTAATTGTAGGCATGTCTGTGCAACTGAGAGCCCCTTTCTTAAATGTGAGAATTCTTGTGACAAAGATTTGAAAATGTTTGATTGACTATTTATATAGTGGAAATGTTTCTGTGGTCTGTCCTGAGTTTTAATGTGGGATTCTGGGACAGTAATAAAGATACACTAATTCTAAGATGTATTTTATTTTTACTACTTTTGATTGTAACCACAACTGTAAATTGATTATAGAAGCATGTAGGGAAAAGGAAATTATCTTTCAGGACACACTTGTAGTCCAGTTACTTTTTACAATGTTTTTTATTCATTTGGAAACAAATTCCAGCAAGACAAACTCAGAATACTTTTCTTAGACCTTCTTTCAACAGGTGCCAGAGCCTTTTCTTCCTTCCCAAATCTCTGCAGTTGCTGGGGTGATCTTAGAGGCATGCTCACATCCCATATCTGAAACTTCTTATTGTAGCAGAGCTTTTCTTCTAATGGCAAACTTTCAGAACAGCTGCCTAGGTTTAGTGTACCCTTTGTGTCCAAGGATGGTGCAGAAATCATGGATTAGATTGTTTATAGGAGTGTTTGACTTCAGATGTCTTCATCTGAGAGCAATTCTTCCAATTTAGTCCCTGGATGGAAAGATGTTTCCCTGGATACAAAGCAGGTGTTTAACAAAGATGCCTCCTGGGCACCTTTTGGGGAAGCCTGATCTCCTAAGTTAGAGATTTCTGTTGCACCTATTCCCCTTTCCCAATAAGTTAGCCCCAAAACATTCTCCACATTTATACACTAAACGTGCATTTTGACAGACAACAGGCACAGTCTTCTAACCTCCAAGTTGCTTAGAAAGTTTGAGACTGGTTGTTTTTCAGGCCTTTGTTCCTATTTAATCCTTTGGGGCAAAACAGTAACACAAAGGAATTTTTTCTAACTGCAACGTTTTAAAGTTAATTAGTGTGGGATATCTCAAAGGCAAAATCCTGCATATTGTTTTCTCCCATTTCTGATCTTACTCATTTAAGAGTTTTTTGGCCAGTAGTGGTTTTGCAAGTGAGGATAATCTAGATTTTATCCGCACACCACCACCCAAAAGCAAAGGTGTTACTTTCCTCCACTTCAGTGAATCTTAGTTTGCTCCAGCTCTGGTGATTGCTGGACTTTTTCAATTGGCTCAGTTCCCAGAAAAGATGGGTTAATAAGCAGAAAGTTCGTTTTTTGTCAGAGTCACTGCAAGGGAAGGGCCTTTGAGTGAGCGGAACAGAAATTCCCCTTCTTAGCAGTGGTGAGTGATTAGATGAGCTTTCATGGTCTCACACAACATCACCTTTATTCAGACAACAATTAAACATGACTGATCATATTGCATGCAGAAATAGTTGCTCTGTTGAGAAAATCACCCTGTCGTAGGCTAGCTCTCCATGTAGCTGGGCTGATCTTTTGTTGCACTGAAGGAGGGCCAGTCCCTTCATCCTGCTTCAGTCTCTACTCTTTTGCTATTTAATTTTTCTGCAATTTTGTGAACTTTCTTCTGGGTTAGTGTTTTGCTGTTCTAGTAAAGTGTATTGGTTTGAAGGGTTTGAGTGATGGAGCAGTTACAGCAAGAGGGAAGACAGAGATGGGAGGTATGGATGGAAATGCATCCTTGGGTGTTGGTGCTGCTCAGTTGGCTCTGAGCATCTCATCACTCAGATATCTGATAGGGAGCCAGGTCTGCAAGCAGGTCTGTACCAGGACTAATGTGAGAGCAAATTCAGCCAGCAGCAACGGTTCTTGTGGATTAGAGAGAGGAGTGGACGCCCTAAGGAGCCAGTGTGCCCTCAGAATGGATGACGGGAATGGCAGGAGCAAACAGCTCAGGGTGGAGAAGAAAGACAGGTCACAAATTTTGACAGCATTCTGCAACCATGTACATTTTCTTCCCTGCTGCAGTGTTTGTGTGTGTAAAACTCCAGCCACTAAATCTGTTGTCCTCACCTTTTCTTAAAGGAGATATGAAATCAGTTGTCTTCCAGACAGAATGAAGGGGAAGGAAAGGGTGTCATGTTGTGTTTACGGCCCTGTACTTTTTTTCCTTCTAGCTTTTTCTACACATCAGGCTGCATGATGATTGTGGGCAAATTGCAGTGTGATCTGAATATAGGACAAGTTCCTGAGTAGAGCACACATAAAACAGTAACTGCATCATGGAAACTTAATTCTCTCTTGTTTTGTGAAAAATCATTAATCTACCGTAGCAGCTGCCTATCAGATACAGGAGTACAGGTCTTTGTGACCTAGAATTTCATCTGCCAGTTTACAGCCAGTTGAATAGGTATGTGGTAACACAGCCCTTTGTGCATGGGATAGGTTGGTCCATTGACTTATTTTGTAGGGAGACAGTAGGGTAACATTGCCTGGTCTGTACTTTTCTCTCAGTACCGAGTTCAAAGAAGTGGTGATAAGGAGTATGGCTAGAAATGGGAAGGAATATCAATATGACTGTTTCAGGTCTCATCTTCACAAAATTCCTCATGTTCAGGGTTCAGGTCAGTACACCTTATATAAAACTTACCAAATTGTATGACCTTATCTACTTTTTTAATCCCTGCAAGAAATTAAAATACTTGGATGGGTTCTTCGCATTGACCAAGCCAGATTTTAGATTTTTCGTAAAATTACTTTGTAGTTTTTCAAGCCAGTTTATGGAAGTCCTGAAAGAGCTGTCATCCAGACTAATATTGTTTGCATCCAGAGAGGGCTCCTTGAACACAGCAATGCAGCACTGTGTAGTAAGTGCTCACTTGTTTGATTCCCTGGGGCTGACGGAGTGCAGGTGAATGCAACTTTCTCATGAGGAGAAAGCAAAATGGAGAAAACTAGTTGCACTGTTGGACCCCTAGGAAGAAAAGGAGGAAAACTAGGAATGTATTAATCGTTAGTTTCCTACAGTCTACTGGTAATAACAAAAATTAGCATTGGGTTTTTTTCCTATGTATAAGAACTTCTTAATGTTTCTGATACGTGAGGTCTAGCAGACATTTGAAATTTTCCATGTTGATTTGTCTTATGTGTGGAGTGAGGACTACATTTAGATCTGAAATATTGCCTCCTGCTTTTTCGTGGTGGAAAGCAAGACTGATTCTATGATAGGATATGCTTCCACAGGGCAGGTGAGCCACTTAACTGTCTGATAAAAGGGTCACCCTGTCTTGCTCCTGGAAGCAGGATTGCTTCCCATCACCCTTGTGCCAGCTCTGCCAGCTCATTTGACATCTCTGATTTAGCTCACAAAAGTGGCAGAAAGCTAATCCAGCAAAATAGGGAGTATGTATTTATCTTTTTGTTAGTCAGTTCAGTGAGCTCAGGTGGCTCACAAGTGCTTGGGAGAATTTGGGGGCCACCACAAAGAAAAGAGCAGGAGCACCCATGCTGAGAGGAGAGGTGGGACTGCTCCTTCTGGCAGCACTGAGCTGTTAGCCTGACTCAGCCATGTTGTGAAAGCTCACCCTTAGGTAATAATGTTCACACTACAGGTTGACTGACAGTTCTTCAAATAGTAGCCAGAAGGGAGTTACCAGCTGTACGTAGTTTGTTTTTGTAGGGTGGCCTTGTCTGTTTTCAGTGTGTTGTATTTTGAAACAGATACTTATTCTATTCTCATCGTGTTATTGCATGAAAAAGTTCTGCAGAAAAATTACATGTGCAGGGCGGACTTGTCTGGGAACTTGATGTTGAGCAAGTGGATAAGGAGCCACAGAACCTGGAAAACTTTGTACTTTAGTTTCTGGGACAGTTTGCTTGTTGGATTTGGAAGAGCTCAGAAACTCTTGTACTTCTTGTCTATTGAGTGTTGCTTGAAAGCCTGAGCCAGAGTGTGGTCCTTCATCTTTGAACACTGTGAAGTTTTTATCAGAAGATCTGGTAGCCCCTGTTAATGTAGTTTACATGTCACCATGGATCTTGAGTGCCCATAAGCCTGGAGTTCTGTTGAAACCTTGGCTGCAGAGTTTGAAATCCACCTTGGCTCACCCTTCAGCTCCCCAGGGCCCATGCAGAAGTGGGTGGGTGGTTGCCATCTCAGGAAAAAAGAAATGCTCTTTTTTGAAAACTGCTCATCTGCCTTTGTGCTGTCTTGAAGCTGGCACGATCTGATGTGGCAGTTTGGCTTTGTTTTTTTTTACAAATTGGAATGTTTCATATTCAGCTGGAAAATTGCATTTCAGTGCAGAGTTTAGGGAAGGCACTAAGGTACAGTGTAGGCATAACTTAACATAAGCCTTTATAGCCCTCAGTTACACACCATGAACAGCTGATGATAAAACTTACAGCTGCTCTGACCTTTCTTCATTTTCTCCATGTATAAGAAGAATATGATACAAAGTCCTGGCAGATTTGTCTTTAAAATGAATCATTCAAGTGCTGCATAATTATTGTGGTTTTTTTCTTTTTGCTTTGTGGGCAGTGTTAATGTCACTTTTTGGTGTACATGCAGACATTTGGGCATTTCACTGAATGATACAGCCAAAAATATATCAGCTGGACTTTTACATCTGTTGCTCTTGTATCTTTGTAAATGGATATTTTAATGTGGTGGGGCTTTTTTTAGGCTTTGTAAAGCAAATTCCTCTGTTCAGGAATTTTTATTAATTTCTTCTTCTCCCCAAAATAACTTCGGCCCTCCCCTTTGGATACTTTTAAAGAATTATTCTAGTTGTTTTTTGTGCTGATAATTCTTTATTTTTCCTAACAGATTTGCACTACTATGTTTGTGTAATGTGAAAATGCAATTGAATAGTTAGAAAGGTTTTAAAGTAATGAAGCCAGACATACCAAAAATCTGTGAATATTTAATACTATTTATGTTGTTGCCTTTAAAACCAAGGAATATATCTGTAATATGTTGAAGTGAACATTTCCATTTTGTTTACACACAAGCCAAGAGTAATCCAGAAGTTCCATGGTGTAGTTTCTTCTACAAAGCTGGCTTTAGAATAAAGTTCCTAGAAATACTAAACCAGCTTAAAGCACAAAAATAATCAGAAAATAACACTTTAATCCTAGTTAATCCACATTATTGACCTATGCGCTCTAAATAAATAAATAAAATTAGGTAGTCCTTTAATCATCTGTGTGGAGCTGGCTATTCATAAGAGAAGCCTGATCCAAAGACGAGCAACTATGCAGATTTTTGTCCTTTCTGAGGACAGGTTAAATGGATTTATGTTTTAGTTTGTGAGGAGACTTGGTTGGTTAGTTTTAGATCCCTTTGTAAGTCTGAGATCAGAAGATGGTACTAATATAACAGAATTAACAGTGTAAGTCATAAATAGTTTTTCAAGGAGTTATGACAGCAGAGACACTTTGTTCTATTGAATAATTTGTTGAGATTGCTTTTGGATGTAGGTTTTTCTTTTTTTAAAATACTCAGAACCTCTCTGTACCAATTTTAGGTGTGTTTGTAAAGTTATGTTTGTTACTACAAAAAAATCCAGAGAACTTATGCTTTTTAGAGAAGTAAAACCCATGCTGTTCAGAAATAGTCAGAAACGCGTCAGAGATGCAAAAGCAGCAGTGGATGTACCATAAGGTGACATAAGTCACAGTGACATAAGATTTCCAAGCTGCTGTCTAGAAAATAACTTCCTGAGAAGAGTGGGGAGGGAATAATTTTTGAACCACAGTATTTTTAAGCCATCTAATAGGATCTTGGTCTTAGTTATTATGATTTAACTTTCTGCATCAGTTGTATTTTGCCTGTATGACATGCAGATGTGTGTGTCGGGGTATCTGTATAACTTTGTGTGTGGTCTTTATGTTTTAAATTAATTCTGCTTAACTTTGTTTCAGAATTAGTGGGGTTTCCATGCCTCTGAGAGAATAGTAACACTTGGGTATGAAATGGTTATTACTTTGGAGATTTCTCATAACTATGCTACATAAAAGTCACCTTAAATGACTGTTCTGTCCTATTATTAATTCTCCCACAAAGTATTAACTTGGCTTTCTGGTACTTTCAGAGTCTCTAGAAGACATGACAAAAAGTTCATAATGACTAACATGAATGTTGTAGGCAGCTGCTCACTTGAAGGCTGGTTATTGGGATGAGGCTGTATGTGATCATCACTTCATCTCAGTGCATTGTGGGACAAAGATATAAGTGGCCCTAGTATGAGTCAACTGAATAATTGCTTTACAAATTTTTAGGTGGGATTTTTCCCCTCTTCCTCTTTATATAAAAAAAAAAAAAATCCTGTTTCAAAAGCTGAAATGCTGTCAAGAGAGAATAAAACACAACATTCCCTGGAACAGTTTCTCAAGGACCTCCTTGAGGATCTCCTAGTCCTTCTGCCCTGCTAGAACAGCCATGAGCATTTCACTGCATTATTACAGTGGCCTCCCTTGTCCTCATTCCCAGCAGTATTTGCCAATTGACCAAGCAAGCCAAGAATAACAGAGCAATGGGTTTTTCCTTCAGCTGGGGCATTACTCCTAGTCTCTTTTTACTACTCAGCTGCAGATGGCTATATTCTGTAAATATCTAAATATCTCCAAGTCTTCTATCTCTGTGCCCATTTCCAACACATTTGACCTTTTCCCATGTTATCAAGGGTAGAATATTGGTCATGTAAATCTAATTCCATAGGAAACCACCTTAAATTTGCATTGTTTGTTTTCTAACATAATTTGCATTTATGTAGCAAGCTTTGTATGCAAATATCAGGCTATCAGCACCTTAGCTTTTGACAGGCAAATAAGTTTAATTCATGTTGGACCTACTGAAATGCAAGTTTTACAGTGTAACCAGGAGATTGAACAGGCAGATCACACAGCAGGGTTTTTAAGTGCTAGGAATACCTCTGTCTTCATCAAAGTGGGCTCCAGTGTGTGCTGTTTACTTTCTGGACAGAATTGCCTTTAGAACCACATCATGAATAAAACAGACGGAGGGGAGTCCTAATGTTGTAGCTAAGTCAGGATACTGAAATAATCTTAATTTCATAGTGAAAAGTGGAATATTATAATATGTATCTACATTTGAAAAACAACTGAGCCTGTAATCTGAGATAGGTTTTATAGGTTGGATTAACTAGTGACAAGGAAATGATGCTGCTAAAACATGTTAAAGGGGAGGTTGCTTGCCAGCACTACTCTGTGTGAGCTGTACTATTGTCTTCCTCTGAGTTTGTTGTTATTACTGATGTTTCCCCAAAGCCTTTTACCGTTCATCAGGAACTGGAGAGGTAAAGACTTTTACTGTTTTGAGATTAAACTTTTTATCATCCTCACAAGCAAAATAAGAAAACATAGAAAGGATTGTGAAGATTGTGACTGTCATATTCTCTCAAAGATAAGCAAGAGAAAGTTAGGCAAGAAAAACAGAACAAATAAAGGGAAACAATGTTGTCTTTATCCCTTGGAAAATCAAAAAGGATCTAGTGGGAGACTGTAATCCTGGAAGAAAATTTAGCTTGCAAACTGATGCTTCTTTTGCACTTGTTGCATACTAGCCTACTGATACAGCAAAGTTGGATTATGTGAAGTGTAGACATCTTCCACTACCAGGAAGCAGATTTGAGAGTGAAGTGGAAAGAAGTTATATGAATTAACATTAAACTGTTTTAAATATCTAAAAATTTAAGGGACTTTTTGATTTATTGTTTTAGAAATATGCACTTGTTCTGTGGGATGATTGGGCTGGTCTAGATGACCATGACAATCAGGTATCACTGAGTGATTATGTCGAAAATAAAAAGAGAGCAAATCAGCTTATAAAACTTTCCTTTTCAAAAAAGTAGATTAAATGGTTTGTTTCCCCAGGACAGTGTGATTCACTTGGGCTTGGAAGGTTACATTTGTTTTGATAGAAGAGGAGTGGCTTAACTGACAGGTGAAGTGAATGACAGGAAGATTCAGAGGTTCTCTAGGAATGTCAAGAACTGTGACTTAATGCATGAAGAGACTGGCCTATGGCATCTGATCTATGCCTTCCAGGCAGATTTGCTGATACTTTTTTAGGGCCAATGTTCATGATAAATACCAACATACAATAGGTATGCTGGGGGCTTATCCACACAGTATCAGTTGAATATCAGAAGAGCAGTGAATAGTTTTGAGGTTTCCCTGAGGCACTGGCACACACACACAGATAAGTACACATCTCATGTCAGAAGACTTAGAGCATGTACATTTGTCTTGTTTAGCTTTTTCTTTCAACTTTTTCCTTATAAAAGGGCTTGTCATAAGCCCTTACTATATATAGTCTATACATCTATACATATATAGTCTATATATATATATATGTAGTCTATACATCAGCATCGATAGTGTTGATTGCTTCAGTCCTAAAGTTGTATTCAGAAGCTGGTAAGTCACATCACTTGCTCACTCTGATAGCACAACTAGATAACAAAGGTGTGGCAGCATCTAAGATAATGAGCTCTAGAACAGAATTTCCAAATAACAAAATGAAAAAACAAGATCTCTGGAATGATATGCTGTATTGAGGGGGTTCAGTGTTCTTGTGGACTACTGAGAAAAGCTGGCATGCACATATGGAGGAAAAATACTTGCATGGATCTATCACCCCAGAAAATCAGAATGAGAGTAATTCCTGGCATTTCTTTATGCTTGACATGAAAGTCTCATAACTTAAAACCAACGTAAAATAACATTTCATTAAGGGGATTGTGGCTCATGGACAAATTCATTCTACAGCTTGCTTTGAATGTGACTGTGAACCTGGATGTAACAAACAGTGGAGGGGTAGATATAACTGAGAGATGAGAGGAATCTCCATCTTTGGAACCTCAAAATTCAGCTGGACAACCTGAGGTACATGGTTTCTTTCACTTTAAAGTTAGCCCTTTGCTGAACTGGAGGTTGGACCTAGTGTGATCTCCAGGATTCCATCCAACCAAAATTTTGCTATGAAACTTCGGCTTTGGATTCATCAGCTTTCTGAAAGAGTTGGGCACCTCTTAAAAGAGAACCTTATCCATGGGGGTCAGAGGAATTGGAAAAATTTAGCCTCAGTGAAGTGGCTGGAGATGGAGTTAGATCTAAACTCAAAGGGTCCTTTGTTTTAGGATTCAAGAGGGCTTTGAAAGAAGTCAAACCTTTAAGAAGTTGGAACTATAGAAAAGCACAGAAATAAAACAGTTTTTGCAAACTTAAAAGTATGTAGATCTGGGACATGGAAACTCTACATGAACCTCTAATCCTCTCATACTGTATTTCTGTTGCTATCTTCTGAAAAGTTTTTGTTTGGGGAAACAAAATTTTTCACAGGGAAGTTTTTAATCTATGGTTTCACTGTCATCTTGATAGTGGGATGTGGGTTGAGAAGACCCTGACAGAATTGTTTGGGAAAATAGAGACTCTGCATTAAGATTGCCTGCAGAAGAATGGGATGCCAAAATCAGACTGGGTGGCAATGTGGAGTGCTACTCCCATAATCTTCAGTGGCATGTGCTGTAGCTGGGTTTGCTCTTCTTAATGGGGAAAGGACTGAACCTTGTTGCTTCATGTCTGCAAATGCAAAACCGTTCAGGGTAATGTTTACCTTGTTACAGTTTCCCTGCCTTTTACGAGTTTGAAGAAATCAGAGTTTCAGGTTTCTCACTGCGGGGTTTATATAGATATTTCTCATGGTTCATCAGGAGAATTAGAGAAGATACTGGTTAAGTTCTACTCCCAGTCAAAGATTGATTTGTAGGACCTCTTAATACACTGTTGAAACTCAATGTAAGGCTGCCAAATGGTTACCAGGCCTCTGCCTTAGCATGGGCTTACACAGACTTCCTTTTCACTCACCCTTATGCAGCATAAACTCTTAAACTCTTGTTTTGCTGCAAGTTGCAGCTGTGGAGAATCTTTCTGCTGATATATTGGGGTTTTTTAGGGGATATTATTAGCTTGTTGAAATGAAACTGCTGTTGGTATGCAAAGCTTTAATATGAAACCAGGATGAGGTGACCTGAAACTAGGATGACTTCATTGTTTTGCCAACTATATATATTCTTATAAGGCTATTATGTCTTGGCCATGTACACTTGGAAGATAATGAGGATTAATATGTAGTTTTATAGCACTAATACTGGACAGAGTGATAGTCCCACTTTTAAGAAAATAGAGGAACAAACTATTCATCAGTGTCCCATCTGTGCCATTGAAGAGGACAGTAAATGGCCAGTGCCTTGTTTGATTCAGATGGATCACTGAGTGGTCTGTCGATTGCCAATGGAAACTGTTAAATTACTTACAGCTTATTGTGTACAATCCATTCTGGGCGGGTGGAATAGATGGTCTTTAAAGTTCCTTTCCAACCCAAACTCTTTGGTGCTTCTATGCTCATTTTGTCTTCCCCGTCTTCTGTCAGTTGTCTTGATCCCATAAAATCAGCACAATTCTGTGTTCAGGGTGCTGCCATCAAGGTTCCCTGGCACCACCCCAGTGCAGTCCCCAGCTCACATACTGGGTGGAAATAGGCTGGCAAGTGGAAGCTGTGAGACCCTGGCAGTGTGTGCTGGAGAACCAAGCAGGGCTGGAAGAGACTGAGCAGAAACATGTTTCATTCCTGCTGAAAGATGTGGAGGCTGAGAGGAGAGCAGGACTTAAAAAAGTGATGCTATCAAACCCCTTTGCACGGCAGTGTGATCACAGGGGCTCCTGAGACTCAGATGTTCAGAGGGAATTATGATACTTCTTAAATACCTTCTGAGATTGAAGGCACTGCCACTATTGCTGGACTGAAGCCTGAAGTTCTGTTAGTTTATCCTGGAGCAGGGTAACTTAAAATTGCTGTGTCTGGCCTTTTTTCCTTATCTCAGGGAGAGAGAGAGAGGAAGATTTATGAGTAAGAAACAGGGAAAAGAAACTGCAGTAAAACCTTGGTGCTTCCACAGAGTCAATGTCTCCTGTTTTCAGATCTTACTAATCCTCTCTTAAAACTTTTTGTCTTTTTGCTGCCAAGTGGAAGCTGGAATATTCTTTGTTCTTGCCATCTCTATGCTGGATAGAGAAGATAATGACAGGCAACAAAGAGTTAAGCAACTAACTAAAGTATAATGGAAAATAGCTGTCTTCCTTTTGAAGCTGAAGGTGACATTTGAAAATCCATGTATTTGGTAGCTGGTTACTGCTTGCTGTGTTGTACGTGCTTCAGTGTCTTTCAGCATTTTTGCACAGACCAGGACAAATGGCAGTCTACCTAATAGAAGACTCTAAAATATATTTACAGTTGGTTTTAATTTATTAAACTGAGGGTGGGCTAGGCTTTTAAATGCTGTCTGTTGATCAAGAGACTACACAGCTTGAGGTTAACAAAATGCTGGAAGAGGAAAGAGTATAAATAGAAACACCACTTCCTTGTTGAGTAGAAGCCAAACTTGTGGTTGAACCTTTCTATATGAGAGTTCGCTGAGGTCCAGATAGGCAGCTGAATGCAGATTTCTGAAGACACCAAAAATTCTGAGTTCCAAGGGAAGGCATACATAGTACATACTGAGGACTGGACTAGGTATTTCTTTCCTGTGGAACACCTGGCTGCAGTTCTTAGAAAAAGATACCAGTGGAACTTGGAGAATGTTGGTGTAAATCCAGCACCAGCTTAGTGAAAGGAGAAACGTATATCTGACCTTTCAGTGCAACACTGATTATTTTGGCCTCGAAGAGGCTTAATACAACTTAAAAACAGCCTCCCAAGACTGAGGATTTGAAATACAAGCTTATCTGGACAGTAGGATAAATATGCCTACTGCTTTCGTCTCACACTTAAAATATTGTTCCATTGACAAGTAAGGAAATATTTTGCAGCAATGAACATGATTATTTTTTCCTGATAAATTTTCCCAGTAATGTTCTCCATATTAGAGATTATGCAGCTGATATTTAAACCATATTACACTGCATGAAGTGCCCTTCATTTCTAATTCTTATAGACTTTAAACAGTATATGACATTTTTTGATATATGACTTAGGTTTATTTTCTAAAGGAGTTTTATGACTAAAATCTGCACAATGCTTAAACCAAGGAATATATGAGCCAGAATCTAATTGTTTTGTAAAATAAATCATTTTGTCTCTTATCTCCTGATTAAAATAAAGCTTTAAACTTGCTCTAGTTCAAACAAATTAATTCAAGGAATCTTATGGCCTATATTTTTACAGGAGGTTAGGCTAGGTGATTACCATGGTCCCCCTGGCCTTATCTATTAAAATATTTGCAGTTCTGATGAAAGGCTTTAAGGGGCCCTTTTCTACTAGGGTCGTGTATTTGTGATCTTTTTTCACAGCCAGATTTCAGTTGCTTAGATTTGGGAAAAATACAATTGTATACCTATTTACATCAAGATTGTGTAAGAGGACATCTTTGGGTTTGTTTGGGGTTTTTTTTCCCCAGTGTTTGGAGGGGAGGGGTGGTTTGGTTGTTTGGGTTTTTTCTCCAGTCAAAACCTATCAACCAGAACGTTTGAAGTGCTCAAAGAACCCACATTAGTTCCTGTACCCAAAGGTCTGTGCTCTCATGGATGTCTGCCTGTTTGGTGTTTGGCATCATCCCCCTTTCTCACACAGTGGTAGGTGGGTAGGAAGAGGAGATCACAGGGTTGCAGAGGAGAAGAGGAAAGCCCAGATCAGAGGGAAGTGTTTTAAAGGCTGAGCCTGCAGAGGGGAAGACAAGCTATGACTTCCAGTTAAGGGAAGAGATTAGACTGTAGGTCAGTGGGAAACCAAGGCAGGCTGAACAAAAAAAAAATTGTGGGTGGATAAACAAGATGAGGCAGCTATGGGCAAGCTAGATAGGGCTGGGAATTGATAGACCTGGGGGTGTGTGTCACAGTTAATTAATTATTTGGGCTAGTAGAAATAAGGATGACTAATTTGTTTGAATATTTGAGATAGGAACCAGTGAAAGAAGTACACTGAAAATACCAATTTATCTGGACAACTATTCCATCCTACTGGATGTCTTAGGCAGTTTGGTGGTGTTGGCAGCTGCCTATAACTGTTTTGACTCCATTAACTCAAATAATAAAAGTCTAAACAAAGACTCAATGGCTTATCCTTGCATGACCATATGCCTGAAAATTTGGCTAGAGGTTGGTCTTTCCCCATTTCCTTTTTTATTTATTTTTTTTTAACAAAGAAAAACTCTGCATTAAAGTGCTGTTTAAAAAAGGCAATTTGAATTGTGAAACACCAAAGATATTCCAACATTTGGCTTCCTTAAGAGCTTGTGAACTGGGAGCTGGATGGCAAAGCTCTACGTAAAAAATTTAATTTCTCTCTACATGAGTTATTCTTGTTATTCCTTTCTTGTGATCATTTTTGACCTTTTGGTCCTGATTTCAAACAAAGACTCTTTTCATCTTAAGGAAAACTAATCACCCGGGAAAAGTATATTCTGCGTAGCGTTAATGCTCAAGAATTGGGTTTTCTTGGTGGTTTTTTTCATATAAAAACTTCTGAGTGCTTTCTCAGGAATGGTGTGCAAAGACAAGGAGTAAAACATTGCCTCCTGTGTTTATTAAATCTCTGGTGCAACATTTTCAGCATGTTTGTGCAAAAACCCAACTTTGCCCAATAGGCCCCTTCAGTCCCAACTGCCCACACAGCTCTGCCGTTACGCACTTGGTGAGTCCATGTCCAACTCATTGCAGCCTTCTTGCGCCTTCACAAGTCTCCCTGCAGTCAGCTGAGTTCCCTGATCTCGGGAAAGGCTGTCCTGTGGAGTCTTTCCTCCTGCATCGTTCATGGAATGTAGGACTAGAACGGAAGACAAAAAGACCATTCATCTTCCTTGTCTTGGCATGATTGAAACCATTCACAACAGATGTCTCTTCAATCTATCTCTGAAGTCCTTTGGAGATTAACCACTGTTTAGAGAAACCATTTCCGTAGGTTGTTCAAAGTGCTTAAGTAGCCTTACTCCTGGAGAAACTGATCTAGCCTAAATTTCTTATAATTTTAACTTGTTTGCACTCTCATCCACAGGAAATGCACCGAAAATATGCATTATTGCCCTCTTCATCTATGTTAACCATTTTTATGCCTCCCTGAGGCAGAGTGCATTTACAAGACCTTTAATATTTTTTGTTTGCAGGCCTCTACTTCATTGCAAATGTAAACTAATTGTTTGACATTATTGATTTTCATGACTGTTACTTACCTTGTTATCTTATAGATGCCTACAAATTATTTTTTTCAAGGTAGTGGAAGTGGAATGGAAGATAACTGATTCCCCATCTCCTTTGTTCTCCCACACCCCTTTTTTTTAAGATCTCTTGTGAATACAAGTGCTTCGGAGTACTTTATGTAGAGAATTACTAGTTTACTGAGAAGCATTTTTCAACTCCAGGAAAGGTCTTGGGAAGTGTAGACCTTAATGAAATTAATAGGCATTAAAGACCTGTGACAAAGATGATGATGATAATTCTCTGCATACAGTGCTAGGAATAATACTTGGGTGTTAGAAGCAGACACAGTGACTAGATGTTAGTACTTGTTTTCATAAAAACCTGTACCAAATATTGCATTGTACTTGAGGGACCTGACCAGTCAGACCTGGGGGAGCCATGCCAGTGTGGAGCAAACATGCATAGACCTGGGTGTCACTGGCTTTCCAGCCTAACTGGGCACAGGCAGAAGCTGGCTGATGTTTCCAAAGGCTTCTGCCTAGTGCACTGGCTCTAACTAAACCTCTGGAGAAAATGGAACAGGAGAGCCAAAACCACTGGTTTAGCAAAGTTAAACTACAGTAACTTGAACCCTTTCATTTTGAACTGCTGCTTCAGGACTCTTTAAGGATACAGACTTTCAAAATACTCCATTGCAGAAAGCAGTATGAATTAAAATAAAAATGAAAGATTTTTATGTAACTAACTCTTTAATCTTTCTCAGTTGTCTTCTCTTACAAACTGTATACTGACTAGTACTGACAGCAGAAGGAGATAATCTGCAAAATCGTTACAACTTTTGGTACACTCTCCCATTGACAAAATTGGAAAAGATAGGATAGGTGGATATTTGTTTTGCAACATATGAGAAACAAATTCTGGTTTTGGTTTTGGGGTCTTTTTTACTACTTCTACCTTTTGAATAAAATTGATAATGTACCTTCTGTCTTAAAAATATGTGTGTAATTTATCTTGTCTCTGGTTTATTGCTGTGATCTGCCCATCTTTAGATCAGTACGAGCTGCAGCTTTTGGGATAAACTGAATTGTGTCTTCTCAGTAAAATCCTGGGCAGAGGTAGCCACATGTATGCAATGGGAGGAGATTGGTGTCCAGCCTCCCAAGCAGTCTTTGTCCCCATACAGTCAAAACCAGGCTGTTTCTCAGAATGCTTCGTCTCTCTGTACTCACGCAGATATCAACTGTATGGAAATGAGGCTACAAATGAGGATAGAGTAATAGTGCTCCTAGCCTGACATTGGATTGGGATGTGATGGATTTCAGCACCTGCTGTTGCTTTTGAACTGGATAGTCACACTGCTATGTACTCTTTGCTAATTATTAGAACTTAATGGTCTCAAAGTGTGCAAAAATAGGGGCCCTGTTTTTTTCTTTTCTCCCTTTTATCCCCATGAATTTTTCCCTTTAAATAATTGACACAGATTTGTTCCTGGGTTTTGCAGATCACTTCTCAATGTTTTTCTCTTTACTCATGTTCAAATTTGTAAATTCAAATGTGGCAACAGAGTCCTCCCTTTCTCAGGGTATAATTTGATTTTAGGAAGACTCAAGAGGCTTTCTTATGCTATGTAAAATATGAAGGATTTCAGTGATTTAATGCCTTTTTTTTACTTTGGTAGGTGACACAGTTGATGATCAAAGTAGAGAGTCAAAGGATAAAACTTCATTTCCAGAGACCAGACCAATGTACAATCAACCTCCACAGGTAGGAGACCATTTCTTTATGCACACATGATGAAACTTCCATAGCAGCTCATTTAAGAAACACGGATGTCCTACAGGCGATGGTTTCACCGTGTTTACATCTTCCATTGGCTGAGTGACTCTCAGTCTTCCTTGTCACCTGTCATGAAAACAGCCCTGCTACTAATTAGATGGCAATAATATCAAGCTCACTGCCATGGATTTGAAAAAGAAATAGTAAAAGACCTGGCTGTATGGTATTGCTGAATATCTTATTTTTATACTTGAGTTGTGCAAGCATGAAACTGTAGCTAGAATGTTAATGAACTGCATAGAAGCATTAGTGCAGTGAGTAGTGATGGAAAATGTCACACCTTTACATAAGTCATGTATTTCCACAACTACCATTATGAGTAACGTATTGTAAATGTGTGAGTATAATAGACTGTCTTTATTGTGTGTTTCCTTTCTGTTTCTCATATTGTGTGGCTGTAAATCTGAACTTCTTTTTCTTTGGTTTATTTGATACATATTTACAGGCAAGGACTTTTCAGAATATTTCCACATAGATGTACACATATTTTCTTCTTCACACCCTCTGAAAATGTTTTTGTACCAAGTATAAGCCTGTTTTCCATTGCCATATAGTTTGTGACATTTGCAAGGTGACTGAGAGATATTTGGCTTGGACTCTTTGTGCTTTTGTGGTGCTTTTGTGGTGGTTAATTTTTTTTGCTTAATCTGTACTGTCTCTTTTTCCCATATCTCACCTTGGTACTAACAGGGTCTGTTTGTGTGTCTCTTTTCAATGCCATTTAAATACTTATTATTGCTAAGTCCCTTGCTATAGTAGAAGCATGTGTGAGAAAAAATCTTAGAGATTTTTTCTGTCTCTAAGAGTGGTCTGTATGTATGTGTGGCCTGTAATCTTCTTTTTTAATTTAAAACCGTGTCCTATACAGAAATATTTAATTCATCATAAGTAATGAGCAGTTTGTCTTTGATAATGTGGAAGTATGAATTAGTTGCAATTAATTGCAAAGTTTTAGTCTGCCATTTAGATCCATGAACATCTGAGCCAGGGAGTTTTGCAACTGAAGTCCTGCAGATCTGGGCAGTATAATTAATTGATATTGTAGTTACCTACTCGACAAATGTAGTTTCCTTTAATGTGATGTTCTTGCTGGGGATGGCGAACTGCCAGTTGTTGCAGCCCCAGTGGTTTTTTCAGTTCTGTGGAATTTCAGGAAAAGAGGACCTTAGACAGATTTTAAGTTTTATGAGTTAGAGAGAAGAAGCAAAGTTTTCAAAATAAAATAGCAGATATTACAGTGAAAATGAAACAAAGATTTATTTTCACCTTCCTATTAAAATACTTACATGTCACAGAAATACTCATATGAACCAGCTTGCGACAGAATCAGTTAGATTAAGATCCAGCACTTGGTAGTATTTCGGAAATTCATTCCAGTCTAGATTTCAGTATTTAGACATCACATTTACACAAAGGAATTCTCAAGTTCTCAAATTAAGTAGAATAATTGTGAATCATGGAAATTAAATCGATAATTCTGACCATTAGGAAAGCAATAGTTCTTGCAGTGATGAGTATATTTTTGCAAATTTGTGGGAAAACTTTACCAATTTAGGGAAACCGGAAAAGCATTGTGTTACATATTCGGTATGTCATAGAGACATAGAACATCAATTGAAATAATAACCTTGCTAGTATTAAAACACAAACTCTCGATAAACATAGAACTATGTTAAAATATAGTTGTTAGGCTCCAAAGAGGCATCAGATATTTGTCATGAAGAACTGAAGAGCATTTAGTCCATCAGCTGCATCTTTCAATTGCTGGAAACCAGCTTTTATTTTTAAGTATAAACTATTTCACAACTTGTTAGATACAAACTTCATGGAACATGAAAAGTGCTTTTGGAAATACATTTTAAAGGCTATGAAGTAATATTTTGTTCATGTATCACTTACTTATTTAAAGGGGAAGTGAGGTTGAGATTGATATTTTGAAGAAAGTATCCTGGGGTATTTTTTGGTAATGGTCATCATCTTTGGAATTTCCCATTTACTTAGGTACTATTGGATTTGTTTGCTGCACAATCACTGAATTGTCAAGCACGTATTTTTGTATAATCTTGTATAAATTATTCAAACTAATATACAAGTAAAAATTTACATCACAATCATCTTGCTGCAAGTAGGAACATGTAGCAGAACCTCTTGTAAGTCTTGCCATACCTGCAGCTGGCATTGTTTCCTGGTGTTTGGATATTGCATGTGTGTTAGGGGAAATATATGGGTGTTTAGAAACTTCTTGGATGAAGAGTATTCTCAAAGGCCAACTTTAGCCCAAACATTTTGTCTTCTGCTTCACACAGAAGCTCCTGCTTTAAACAGTTCCATATGGAGTGTCCTGTCCATCTCTGTGAGTATGGACAGCCACTTGGGAGGGTCATCTGCTGGTGGTGGTCACTCCTAGGAGGATGTGTTGTCTGGCAGGCTACTGCATGCTCTGGGCCTAATCAAGCATGTCTGATCCCACTGCAGTTGCTTCAGGCTCATGAACTAAAAGTCACACACACATTTAAGTGCTTTTCCGGATTGGGTCCAAAATGGTTAGTGCTCTGCAGGGCTGAGAACTTAAATTAGTCTTATTTGTGACTAAATTAGTAAATTTGTGACTGTGAAATACAAAGCTTTCTAATTTTAACGGCAACACAGTCATAATAGAAAGAGACACTATGGTTTGGTTTTTTTTAAATGCTTGTGATTTTTCCATTATTACAGTACAATTTCTCGATAATTCAATCTTTATCTGCTTTCACTGGGAATTTGAGGTTATAGAAAATAGCAGAATGAAAAGGTTAGTTTTGATATATGAAGAGTGTTAGAAACCCCAGTAATATGGTGGGGTTATTTTTGATAATAAGGTATTCCATTGGTAAAGCAAATTAGTGAAACCATGTATTTTTGCCCTATTGTGAGAGCAATTATGTAGCATATCTATTAGGAGACATAAACAATATTTTGGACAGATGGTATGGCTGTGAATTAGGATTTATGAAGATTATTGTATGTCTGGTGTCCAGGACACCTGGGATTATTGCATTGATGTAAGAAACAACAACAAAAAAAATTACATTCCTAGTAATTGCTGCAGTGTTTTTTATCTCCCTACTGTCACTTTAAGAAGCAGCTCATGTTTATTTGATCTTGCACTTCTGGATAATCTGACATGCGCTCTTTAGCCAACAGATGTCAGCAGATTTAATGGGGGAAAACTGGTCCAGTAAGTGTATTAAAATAAACTGCCAAAAATGAGAGTCATTTTTAGACTGTAAATTGGGATTTTTATCTTTCTGTGTCTTCTTTTTTTTTTTTCCTTATAGTCCTACTTCTCCCTCAAATACTTAATAGCTATTGCTTTCTATCTAAGGAGCTTGTTATGCATTTTCTAGGGCAAGAGAGAATCCCCCAAGGGATTGCTTAATCCATAATTATCTAATTTATATGTTGTTGTTACAGCCACTCTTAATTATATACCTTGCTGTGATACTTATCTTAGGACTTCGTTTTTCTTTATGAATTGTAATAGTTCTGTTATGATTCTTGTGCCCTTTCTTTTCATAATTTGGTGTTAAAAGCTGAGAACATAGCAGATAGAAAGCCCATGTTTCCTGAAGTAAATTTAAAATTGTCTATGGTTTTCTCACCTAGAAACAGGTGTGCACCATTTTAGGCAAGTATGTAAATAAATTAGGAAAAATATTTTTGTGTCTGAATCGGTATTGACTCCTTAAAGTCATCCTTCATAAAGCTGCTGTGTAAGGATTCTGCATGGATGTAAATAACAGTTTCCTAGACATCTGGTTAGGGGACATATGAGTCAATTGAAAAGACAAATACTATGAGATATAAAATATCAAGGAAGAGATAATGGGAGTTATGAATCGACAGAATAGGGGAAAAATAATTTAATTTTTTTTTACCCTTCTATTGAAATTAACAAGTATTGCTGCAGTTGATAGACTTTTAATATATCCTTTAGAGCAGACCAGCTGATATAATTCCAGGGTATGAATAACATTACTGTTATCTTGTTTTCCTTTTTTAAAAAAAAAATAAAATTGATTGCTTCTATCAGACCTATTATTGACTGGTTTTTCCTTAAGTTTGTCTGTCTGGATTATTTCTACAAGTTACTGGAAAAGGAATTATTACTTATCATGTCTTTGTTCAGTTACCAACTCTTGGTTTATGCTTAAAATCTCAAGAAGGGCTAGATTTGTTGCATCAATTTAAATTCCTGATATTTACTTTAGACAAAGTGGTTTATATGTAAAAGTTACTACAATCACATTATTTGTGATTAGTTTGCTCTCTTTTGACAAAATCCAGTATCTATCAAAAATGTTGTTGCTTAGCTTGGATTTTTTTTTAATTTTTTTTTAAAGCCCTCATATGGTAGAATTCTAGTCATGGCCTGGTTAGGCTAATCGCTTTTCATATGTCATATTAACTCTAAGATCTTCTTTTTCATATATAAAACCCTTAAAGCGTGTTGGTCCATATTTTCTCTCTTCTTAATTGCATATGTAAGCAATAATCACTTAATGAAATTATCCACTCTTAGAAGGGACTGGAATAAGACTGTGCAGCAAGTCATCAAGCACGTACTTTTCTCTGAATGCTGATACCATCAGAAGAAAGATCTTATATTTTCCTCAACTATCATACATGATCATAATCTGTAAGAAGAGAAGTTTTAACATTGCCTTTAAAGAAGGATGACTCGTGTTCAGTATTGGCAGCTGCAGTGGACACCACCTTTCTTAGCTGCCTTCATCCTTTGTGTGTACAGTAAATAGCTGGGACTTCTTTGGGGGATCCATGTGCAGCCACAGATGGAAAGTGCATGTTGAAGTAGAGCTGCCATATGATAAGAAAGGCACAGTATATAGCTGTGACCTTACTGAGAACGAAGATAAATAGCTGATTCAGCTAAAAAAAAATCAAATATTGCATATTACAGCTATTACATGTTACTGCTATTACATATCACAACTGTTACTGTGCAATACCATATTTCCTTTATGAAGCTTCATTATATCGCAATATTCATATTGCTGTTTGATAATTTACCAAAGTATTTAAGAAGTCTTTTCATTCTAGGAAGATCTCAGTGGGCTTCTGTCTGCCCTTAACAGCTCGAGGGGAAGGGGAGGGTTTATGTACACACTATGTATAAATATATTAGGTATACATGTGCAAAATTTAAGCAACATGATTATCCATGAGAAAGTCTGCTCCTCATGTCATGAAGGATTACAGTTGCAGTGGCCTCACAAACAACTCACAAAATTTTATAAACTGTGGCTTGTGCAATCTATTGACCCAGGGTCAAGCAGTAAGACCTGGGGGTGCCTTGCAAGATTATCACCTTGTAGGGTTTTTCTCAGTTCTAAAGTGAATAGTTGGACTTGTTGTCTGTGTAACATGACACACAGCTGGGGTTAGTTCAGATACTTAGCAATCACAGTAGCATCATTAATACTATGTCCATTGTCCTTTTTTTTAAAGGAAAGCATATTTTAAGATATAGGGAACTTGAGTGGGAATTGAGAGATGTGAATTGACATGGTTGTCAGCTTCCTCTCTGAACTTAGAAAACTGTTCATTTTGAAAAACATAATCGAGTGCTGTCTTACAAAGCACTTTTCTATAGCACTTTGTAAGTGTGAACTACTGTTAAACCCTTTGTTCAACTTCAGCTGAGATTTCAGTACAAGAACTGAGGAAGCCTTACAGTCTTCTAAGATGGGACATGAATGTTCTGTCTGGCCAGCAAATACATGTGAACACAACAAATGGATTGGAGCATCCCCCTCTCCCACAGCCCTGCCTGTGGGTTCCAGAGTCAGTGCTGCAGTCAGATTGCACAATTTGTGAGGTTTGAGCAACAGAAGACAAAATGACATCCTGTAGGGAAAGAATGACACGCAGGCATGGCATTTTCATCATTCAGTGCCTATAAATAGCAAAGTACGTACCCACATGTAAAAAGTTCATAAAATAGAATAATTGGCCTGATTTGCAGCCTCTTCACTTTATGAGGCTTTAGTAAAGGGACATACACATCAAATGGTGATCAAGGCACGTGTCTGCAGAAGCACACTTTGCATACCTAACTATTTTGTTTGGGCAGAAACTCACTGTATGTTTGATTTAATTGATTGCTAATTCAGTTACATTGATTGGTTATTTGTAGCAAGAGATGCTCAAACTAGGTGCCCAGATGTTCCCATCACATTTTTTAGCCTTTCTCTAATTTTGGGATCTTCTGACTAGCTTAATCCCAGATAAAACTAGTGATTATCCTGTATCTCTTACCCAAATACATGTGGTCAGACTAAAAGCCAGTAATGTTGGTTCACTTTGCTGCTGCCAACAAATTGATCAGTCAGTCATCCTGCCTCTCAGAGCAACCCTTCTGGGCTTTCCAAATGTTAAGATTGATCTAAAATGCAATGTAGATCATACATCACTTGATGAGACTGTGTGCGAATGTGGTACAGTGATATTTGCAATGTGATGCATTTGCATAAAATGGTGGGTGAAAGACTGTACTGTAGAGCAGCTCATTAACAATTGCTCTAAACACCAAGTAAGGAAAAAAACGTCTTTAGGTTAGTTGTGCTGCCACTTTCAGGGGGAAAAGAATAACCAAACACAGAACTCATCGCAAATGGCAGTAGGCGGTCCCTTTCAATGGAAAGAAAACATGACATGACAATTGTCACATTTCAGCCCAGAATGCTAATATTGGCAAGACAGGAATATGTTTCTCTGTACTTTCCATCAGTGTTGTTTGATCCTTTCACTACAGTGTACTTCTACTGGAATTTTTGCCCTAAAAATAACCAAACCAGAACTTCACAGCTCCTGTCCTTCTTGAGAAAGACTGTGCATTGGGAAGCACATATTCAAATTTTGTTCTAAAGCACTTTTAAAAAATACAATAAAATGTAAGTTGTTTGTTTACAATTATATTTTCTTTGCTTCCACAGTACTACAAATTTCAAGGATGTGTTTTTAGTGTTGTAATGTGATTAGCATTCCTGCTAGATAAAAACGGATCTATCTTTTTTTTTTAAGTACCTTTCTTCCTCTGCATTGTGATCCAATTATTTTCCATCCATAGAGAACAAGGAGGGTCAGAGAGGCCACCTTATTTGAAAGAGATGGACCGGTATTAGTTTCATTTTATTTATTTGACTATTTTGCCTTTTGCTGCTTTAAGAGTCATGACACTTTTATTCCTGAATATGAAAAGCCTGATCAGTAGGTGCTGAGGACAACTCAGTCTTGTTGCTGTTTGTAGACTGAAGCTTTACAAATTCTGGCTCCTGGTAACCTGTTCGCTGAAGGTGGTGTTGACAAGTGTTCCAGTTACAGACTGTATGGAGGAAATTAAAGTCAAATATCCATCCTTCCTTCCTCTTACTGGCCCAAATCTGTGTGGATGGAGCAGTTGAAAGTCATGTGAGAAGATACTTGCTTAATTCACTTTTTTTGGCATTAGAATATTTAAAGCTTGTAAACAGGACATATTGCTAGTCTTGCTACATGCTTGGAATTTAAGTAGCATGATAAAACCTTCAGAACATATCACTTAGTACAGCAATTTTTATTCATGCATCTATATGAGAATCCGTTTAAGATCCAGGGGTTTAATTACTTAACAAAACTCTTGAAAGCACAGCTGAGGATGTTGTTCCCAGGTATTGCTGGAGGAAGATTCATGTGAGTTCAGACTACTTAGTCTTTTCTGTTCACTCTACTTCTTTTCTGAAAACCAAATCAGAGATAATTTCCTTTTCCTTTCCTCTGATAGAAATTGTTATCCCTCTTTTTCCTCTCATTGATACTGGTGTTCTAGGGAGACATTTCATTGATGTTGCTGAATCTCTCAGTTACTCAAGGAGAAATTTCCTTTTTAAAAAAATGCAAAACCAACAACAAAACAAACTTCTGATCTACACTTTTCCCAGTTACTCTTAATTTGCTGAAAAAATTATTGGCTTTATTTTTGTGTGAAACCAGGTTTGCTAAATATTTTATTACTGTTTTTTTATGTTTCCTGGTCAAAGTTTTTTGGGTTTTTTTTGGTAGACAGCTTTCTTTTGCATTCAAATCCTTGGGTTTTCATACACATAGTACAGTAATGAGAGAATGCAGTATTAGCCCTCATTTTAGAGGTTCTGCTCCATGGGCATCTACCATCTCAGAGAAGCTGTCATCTTTTTCCTACCATAGCAGGTTACCCTGTTAGAGCTTCTACAATAGCAGGGGTTGGGAACAAGAGGTAGAGAGACATGACTGCAGAGACCCAGTTTGTCTAAGCTTCTGCTGTTCAGGATATCAGCCTCCCAAAAGCCGTCAGGATATTTTTTTGCTTGAAGCAGTAGAGTAAATACCACATCTTCTTTTCACTACCTGCGTCAACCAAATGTAGCTGATAAAATAAAACAGATTATTTAAATACTGTTTTCTAATTTTTTTTTTGTTTTAATTACGCAATTAAAGTTTTATATTAAATTAATTTCTTAGTATATTCTCTGGCTATATTGAAAGTCAGTTATCTGAGTTTTGTATTACATCATGGATGAAGATAGCAGCAAAATAAATGTAAATACTTTGTGCTGCTAGATGATACTGAAGTTACAAAACAAATCCATTATCAGCATTTATCAGACTTGCCTGTTCATTTTGCAATATACTGACTTGTCCTTCACTTCTGATTTGTGTCTGTGGAATGCAGTGCTGGATGTCTAGAGTTGTGTGCATTTTCAATTACAGTTCCTTTGGCTTGCAGTTCAGTTACTGTAGTAATTTTCATTAACTTTTTAATCTTCCAGCATACATGCTACAGAAAAAAAGGAAAAGGAAAAAAAAAATCTGGCCTAGTTAGTACCATTTCCTGGCAGTGGCAGAAGCACAACATGCTAAATACTGTTCATATTGCTTATTATGTTGAGATCTTTGCTATTAATAGCTTGCATAGTACTTTGAAGGAACAGAGGAACTAGATAAACTGTTCCTTGTTGAACCCACACCCCTGTCATTCTTCTAAGATAATTTTTATTGCAATGTTCATGTTGCAGAGGGGACTGTTGTCCAAAATTCACCTGTATTCACCTGCCCTAAAACTCAGGGGTCTCCAGGGAGGAATGGGGAGGCAGCAAGAAAAGGAACCGTGCTGATGGGGGGGCGTAAGTGTTAATACAGACCTTCAATCATCAGACCAAACAGTGGTGAAATTGGTTGGGATAGAAGGAAAGATAGGAGCGCAATTACTTTAGTTAATGGTGGGAAATTAACACTTATAATTTTTAATAAAGCTTTATAACATTTTCTGCTTCCTTCTTATTTCTGCTTTCTTTTAGGTTTACAGTCTTCTTTTCATGTTGCATTTTATCCCTGTTTGTTTATAATTTTATAATTTTATAGTTTCTCATAGATGCCCACATTTGAGATATTTTGGCTCTCTGTCTTCAAACAATTACTGAATGAAATAAATGACAGGAGTTAGGAATAAAGGAATAAAAGTAGGAATTATAAATAAAAATATAATTTTACAATTTTGGTTATATTAAATTCAATATATTTGCTAAATGTATCACTAACCCCCCTCAAAATATTTCCTGTGACATATCGTTATTATAGGGGATTGAATAAAAACAGAACCTTCATCTTGTACTGGTTTGAGTTTGCAAAATTGGTAATGAAGAAAATCAGGTTTTTTTCTTCTAGGATGATGAAACAAGGTAGTTGGTTTAGACACTAGATATGAAGTCTTTTGTGGTACTTAAGAATACTTTGCAGGGTAGAATTACATTCTATAAGTGTCTCATAAATAAAACTCACAGGTATTTTGCTAGGATAATTAAGCTAACACACTTTAATGGTGGAACATTTGGAGTATCCATAGTTCAAATGGCAACCTTGCAGTTCTTCCCCTCTGCAGAGATTAACAGTTTTATGGCTGTTTGAGGGGGCAAGAAGCACATACTAATTACAGCAATTTCTCAAATAATCTGCATTTACACTATAGAATTATTCTGGTGATTACATTTTTCTAATTGCTATAATGCCAGTAAGGATTCAGAAATGTACATCATTATTGATACTGAAAGTGTGGTTTAGCAAAGATTCCCCTACTATTCTTTGCAGGTCAAGATACTCCATGAGGAGCTTTGCTGTAATAAAGAAAAACTATAGAATGTCAGAAGTACTTTTCATTGTTTCTTTAGAATTTTTTTCTTTAGATTTCAGTGACATTAACCTGACCTTGATTCCATTCTAGTCTAAGAAACAGCTGAAAAGCATGCTTTAGAGGAGAAAGAAAAATACCTAAGATGTATATCACAAATTAGTACAAATATTCTTAAATTAATATTTAAAAAATAGGTTCTGTTAACTCTGAATAGCAATATTGATAAACTTGTACAGGTAGGAGGAGCTCTTTAAGAAAGACAAATCACTGCTGTATTACAAAATGAGAGACATAAGAAGCTTGGAAACAAGAGCCCAAAGCAAATGAGAAAGCTGATTTCCACTGACAATCGTTCTTGCTTCTAAAAGCCTCTCCAAGGACTCAATGTTATCCCAAAGCTCTCAGCCTGCAGATCTGCCCTACTGCAACCTGTGACAGCACCAGTCTTTGGCCACTATTACAATCCCAGACACTGCATTTCTGATAAGAAAGCAAGCAAGCAGCCAGAAGAAATTTGCGTATAGCAACAAGCTAGTGCAAGATCTCAATCACTTCTTACATCTAATTTTGCTCTCCCAGCTAGGAATAACTTTTTTCTTGAGTCTCTGGAGGGCAGGGATGACTCAAATTTTGAGTGAATCTCAGAAGAACAGCAGATCTCATTATTCACATGTGGTTTTCTGAACCGTCTCAGGAGCATCTATATTGTGCTTGTCTGGGTAGGTTTTTTCCCTTCTTAGAGTTCTGTACTTCAGAAGTATCATGTCGTGCACTTTCCCGACATCCAGCAAGGTTTTACTGATCACGTTTGGACATCAGAAGGAATTTCTTCACAGAAAGGGTTGTTAAAATTGGAATGGACTACCCAGGGAGGTGAGGGAGTCACGATCCCTGGAGGTGTTTAAGGAAAGCCTGGATGTGGCACTCAGTGCCATGGTCTGGTTGACAAGGTGGTGTTCAGCCATAGGTTGGATGCAATGATCTCAGAGGTCTTTTCCAACCTAAATGATTCTGTGATTCTGTTCTCAGAACTTACATTTTTGAATACAAAATTTGTGAGTAATTTTTCTTCCCCCTCTGTTCATCTTTGCCTTTACCATTTTTATTTGAAAAGTGAATTGTTGTCATCAGTGGAGATACTCGTTCCATAATTCCTACAAATTTTCTAAGGAGGTCCAGTGAATACCCTATAGCACCAACCAAAACACATTGGAGGAACAATCTCATATGACAATTTCCATTTCTAGATACATCAGTAATTTTCTGCATAATGCTAAAAAAATTCTAGATACTTTATGATACATGTAATACCATGAAGTTGCCTGAAATAAAGATATTTCTTTACCACCAGAAACATAGCAGGTGTCTGTCATAAGTATTATATTGCTGGATATTTATTAAATATTCTGGAAGACTGAAGGTACTGTTTGTTTCTCAAGGCTGTTTTTTAAAGAAAAATAGGTCTGTTTCTGGGGGAAAAAAACCCTTTTTTATAGAAAGTGTAATTTTTTTTAAATTCATCACTTTTGATAGAAAACCTTGTTCAAGGGTTTGGATGATAATAATGTTGGCACTAATCTTTGATTCTCCTTCAGAGCACTGTAAATCCAGCTTCTCAGTACATTGTAAAATGTGCCTTTTTTTCTTCCGATGAGACTCTTGGCAAACTTTACGGTTAATACAAAGACATGCAGCAAATTAGATGTTTTTTAAAAACAGCTGAGAAGCATCTTTTAAAAAAGAGAAAAAAGGAACAATTTATTTTAGAGGATAATTATATACTTTGTTAGTTTCAAAATAAAATACTGTTGTCAAAGCACAATTAGTATCTGGTGGCCAGCTACCATATATATTTACATAGTGTTTCTTTTATCCCTATTCATTTGGATTGCAAACCAAGAATGCAGAAGACATCTTGCTTATTTGAATTAAATTTTATTGCCATACCTTATGTAATTTTTACTGATCTTTTGACTCCTTGGTGTATGGTGAAATGTAAATCAGTGATCTTCTTGGTCCATTCAATTAATATTTCTTGTAACAGGATTGTGTGTCATAGCATTTGGCAGTGCTTAGTTTAGCTAATGTCCAGATAATATGCTCTGAATGGATTGTATTCTGGATAAATAAGTTAGGCATTTAAGTAGAAACCAGTGTGACTAATGTGCAATATCAAATTCTCTAGGACTTGCAGTTCTATATATGCTTGAAGAATGCATGCATAAAGCATAAGCCATTTCATAACCTTGTCCTCAGTTGCATCACAACATTTTGTGCTGGTGTTTGCATTGGAACCAGTGCGCTGACCTCGGCACTGATGGGTGACTGACATTCTCTTCTAGAGAGTCCAGTTCTTCACCATGTTACCTGGAAGCTGGGAGGTTGGCTTCAGCAAGGCGTTTTCACTCATGTGGGTTCTCCAGCATATGAATGAAATACATCTTAACCCCTTTAAAGGATATCTTCATGGTTTGGAAGCACAAAAACATGTCTAGTTTGATAGGGTCTTGCACAGGAGGATAACATCTAAATATCACTGCAGGAATGCTCAGAAACAGCCCTGCGTAGCAAAGGGCAATCACTGTCTGTGATGATTGCATTAGGAAGAATGGAAAAATTATTTCTTGCTTCCTGAATTATTCAGGAAAGGAACATTTTTCTTCATATAGATAAGTGATATAAAATGTGACTTGTTATAAATGAAAAAGTGAATGCGGATTTTTAAAGATAATTTAAAATAACAGTTTTCATGGGAGAGACAGTAGTGGATTATATGTGAAACTGAAATAGGGAATCTAGACTTCTTTTCCATTTATGCTGTGAGCTGATCTTGTCATATTGGGCCCAAGACCTTTCCATGAGGTTTTGAGTAAAACTGAGACCCAAAGTCCATTTGATTTAAGATCAGATTATAGCATTTGTTAAACTGACCTAACACTTTTCTTTGTTCCTGACTTACCTGTACTATGTTTATCTCAACCATTTTGGGCTTCCTTTATGGTACTGTTTTGACTGTTCATATAGTATCATAATCTATTAAGACTATTAAGAACCTCACTGACAGTATGCAGAGATTGAGTTTGGTAAAATGATGCTTTCACAGTAAAATAATTCTAATGCAATTCATCCTTCCTTACTGCATTAATGCTTTCAAACATGGAGTGGGACTTGGGAATAAACAAAGCTGGTCCTTGCTCTGTCACTGTCAGTACATGGTATATCTACTGTGTACAGAAAGGGTTTTAATTTCTGGGTCTGCCCATTTAGCTCCATTCTAATGAATGTAAGGTTTCTGGAGGAAAAAAGATCCAAGATGCTTTGTTCTCACTCTGGCTTTTTTCCCCCCTTTGAAGTTAGTTTTGCCACGTGATGGTCTAATTTCCATTGTAAATTGTGTTCACCCAGCTTGTGGGACAATTAAGATATAAACAGGTGTTCATAAAAGTATAATTTTTCCAATCAAAATAAACATTAGATTCTAGGGATTTCTGATTATCATCTGAATGATGGGAATAGGACAGCGAGTGAGGGATCATTTTTCCCTGAAATGTGGAAGGGGAGGGAGGCAGAAAGGTCTTTGAAGATCTAGTTTAATTGATTCCTAGATGTAACCCTGTTTTTCATCTGGGGCTTTCTGGCTCCCCTTCAGATTATGGGAATGATGTAATAACCAGCAAATACCAGCACCTCAATAAATGATCCACAAGTTACTTCTTCCAAGAGGGAATGTAATAAATTCGTGCAGAGTAGAAATTAAGAGAACTTTTTAAGTTGCCAGCAGCAACAAATTTAAGGGCTCATCTGAAGTGTTGTGGGGCGTTCTTTCAGATAAATATTAACATAAATAAATGTTCTGTGTGTTTGGCAGTGTTCTTAGCAATAGAATATGTCTACACCAGAAGATGTTTGTGACTTTTGTTCTGATGCATACCTTCAGCCCTGGCAAGAAGGAAGACTTCTCTCGAAGTGTTATCAATGAGCAACCATAGAAGCTAATACCTCTTAAAGTGAGAGCTGATGATCTTTGTCTTGGAGATAACTGTGCTGAATAGAAAAGCACAAGAGGTTTTAGTGTTTTTCCTGAACTTACAGTACTATTGCCCATGGTTTTTGCTCACAGCTTGGAAAGGTGGAGTAAAGAACTATGCAGGCTATCTTCCAGACTTCTCTGCTAGCTTTCCTATTCTCCCTGTCCTCTAAAAATATCAGAATCAGTAAGGAAAGCCAAAAGAAATCTTCTCTATCAGCTCCTGCCTCTGCTGCTGCATGTAGCTTTCTGAAGAGCTGTTAACTACATCTAAAAATGGAGAACTGAGAAAAGGAAAACCAGGGAAAATAAAGAAATATCTGTAAACTGTAGCTGTAGAAATTATGTAGTAATAGACATACTGATATTACAGTAGCATGGAGAATATCACACCTCTTTTGTATTGGATCATTACCAGTAAGGCCAGTAGCTGTATGTAGTACTCATTCCTTTTAATAATAAACTTCTTAACCTTCAGAAATTTTACATTATTATCCTGTGACACTATAGTAATGGATCTTGGGAAGTTTATCTGAAGCCTTAGGTTTAAAATCATTGTGAGCATGAACAAAAGCTTCCAATTGAGGGTCCATTTCAGAGCACGCAGCACCACTATAACCCTCGTGTCCCAGCAGGCTGTGGAGGAACGAGTGTCCTCCGCCACCCAAGACAAATGCTGGCTGTGACACTGATTGGCGAGATTATTTGTGTCACTGTTGGTAGGTTAATAGCAGGTTTAGCTTTGGTTTATCTGTCCTACCAGATGAAATGTTGGGTTGTGTAAGGAATGACTGGTACTCAGATTGCATTCAAGTCAAAGCCAGTCCTTCCTTTGGAAAGAAGATAGAGTGTCTTTTCCCTGGCTAAATACTCCAGGCTAGAAAACAAAACCCTTACGGGTTTCATAAATGCAGAGTAACATTGGGTAGCCTGTCTGAGTTAAGAACACTCTCAGGCACATGGTGTGACTCTTGGGGTATTCTGTGCAGGGCCAGGAGTTGGACTTGATCCTAATGGGCCCTTTCCAACTTGGTTTATTCTGTGACCTCAGTAATCATTACAAAAAGTCTTATTTTTGTTTTAGTCTTAATTCTGGACAGCCTGAGCCAAAGAATTATATCAACATGTATTAAAAACTGCTGTTTTAGATCTACCTGAACTGAACTCTGAAACTGCTTTTATTTATTTGTTTGTTTTGTTTCCCTTTATTAGTAGGTCCTTGTGGTTCTAAGTACAAAGCCATAGCTGCTTGATTCATATTGTGTAAATTTCTGCTCTTTTGTTCTCTTTAGATAAATACAGGGCACCGGTCGCAGCTGAGTGTATCAAGCCCAGAGGTGGGAAATCAAAGGAGTCAGACTTTGGAAAGCAGCCCTTTCATGTCAGACCTCCTGAGCGACGTCCCCTTTGCCCTTGCACCACATGTGTTAGCAGTGCAGGGCACCCACAGTGACGTTCCTGACCGACTGCTCACCTACAACATCAATGATAATTTATCAAGATTTTGGTATGACTTTACACTTGAAAATTCAGTGCTTTGTGATCCGTAGTGTTTTCTTTATTTTTTCTGCCTCTGTCAAGGAACAAGTCTTAAAGTGAAGATAAAGACTTACTTTAATCGACTTAATATTTTGGGGGCCTGCCATTGGTATAGCAAATGGATTACTATTCAGAGCTGTGATATATTTCTTAGCTTTAAGTGAACTGTAACTTACTATGTTAAATACTCCATTTATTGCCAAAGAAATCCAGCAAAAGTGTTTCAGCCTCAGTAGGAGACTGGCTGTTGGTATCTACTTCAAGAAGGTAGGCTGCAAACACAAACATTTCATGACTTTAAGAGGAAGTCTATGTCTCAACTGTTTTGTTATTTCAATTAGTTACAAAACACATAGATCCTGTTACACATATTAAGATCGCCTCTGATTTTGTACAGATAGATGCCAATATTAATGCTAAAGCAATGCTGCTCTGCACTACTGGACAGACAGCTTTTCAGTGAAACCAAGTTTTAAAACTCAGAGTTAATTACAAGCCCTTTAGTAATCATGAAGACTTAATAGAATTGTTTCAATGTACCAATTTCAAAGTGAAAATCAGTTGCTTCCTTCCCTTTTCCAGTAGATGGTATTTTGTTCGTCTCATTTTGTGCCTGCCTGGAGAAGTTGTCCCCGCCTGCCTGTTGGCTGCTGTTTGTTCTCATTACCACATGTGTTCCTGATTTATATACAGATCAGCTTTTCCATTTTAACCTCTTTGCCCCCTGAAGAAGGAAATCTCAGGACATGTACTTTTAATGGCCACACCCTTCTTTTTTTAATTTGTGTGCCAGAGTTACAGATGGCAATGTTTAACAACAGGAAAACATTACATTGTTTCTTTTCCAACTAAATTAAACTGCTAAATACCTAAACATGCGTTTTCACAGACCACTGTGTCCCCACTCACAAGCTTTGAGCATGTTTTTCCCAACTAAGAGCAGAGCTGCTGTTCTACCAGCAACAGCTCTCTGATGCCACATCATGATTTGTGATGAATGACGATCTGTGGCACACACTTGTTTTCTCTCTTGGGGTACAATATATGTATATATTGTGCTAAATGTCAGTGGATATTTTCTTATATTTTTTATGCTCTGTGGTAGCTTAAAGTACATATATTTTCAGACTTGGATCCTCTTACAGTATTTGAGATAAATACTGTAAATGATGAAGAAATGACATTGTGAATATGTCTTAGGTTGTTAAATATTAATGGTTTAGATTTTTTTAAATGTGTGTATTTAATATTTTTGACAGCTGTGTTCTTAAATGTTTTGAAGTTATTGTTTCAAGGGGAGTATCTGTGCTGCACTCCAGTAAAGAGATGCCAAGTAATAATGAGTTCTTTTTTATATGTGAGAGTTATTATGTGGTTTCACCTATATTGTTTACTAGAGCTCTGACCATTCAGCTTTCATAGGAACTTGAACTTGGAAATTCAGTTTGAAAATCTTTTCAGTGTCATTTAAAAGTTGGTGTCCTTCTAATAAAATATATCACACTCTCATCTGATGGATTCTGTGTGCTGTGTTGATGATTTGCAGTGGTTTAGGTGGCATCCATGACACTGCTTGGAGAATAGTATGGCTGGCAGCTGGGAGTACTCAGGCCTTCTAGAAGGAAGAATTAATTTTATGAAGTTGTTCATAACTGTTTTGTTTTCTGAGTTTTTTAGTTAATGCATACCCAAAGCACTAAAATAATTTTTTTTAAAATATCTAACAGTTAAAAAAATTGATTATTCTACAAATAGCATGTTTCAATTCAAGTTGTTAATTTTGAATCTGAAATGTTTCTGCAGCTCAGCTGGTCTAGAAGCAGAGCTGTAAAGCACTGTTGAGGACCAAACAAACTCACAATACAGGTTCTTTCTTTGCTAGCTGACTTGGCATGTAAATTTTTGCATTCATTTTTTGCCTAAAGTTAGACAATTTATCTGAAATAATTACATCTTGTCAGATTTGAGCTGTGTTGCAGTCACAGGTGTCCTTTCAAAAGGAAAGGAGCAGCAAAGGAGAGTGGGGAGGAGGTTGTATTCACCATGAGAAATGTGAACAGTAGGTTTAAACATTTGGTCTTCATCCTTAATCATCTTCTGTAAAGGGTAAAATTTACAACCAGCAAAGTACCACTAATGAGCAAGCGTACTGGGAAGGTGTCTCCTGACTGCCCTCTCTTTGGCAAAAGCTGGGGCTCAAAACTCTCTCTTGTGTCAGATCACCCCTAAAATTGGATTGATGTCTTATGGCACGTGTTCAAAGGCACATCAAAGAACAACTGCATCCAAAGCAGCCTGACAGAAGGCTGACTGGGAGATGGTCCCTACAGACAACTCCCTAGTGCCAAACTCAAAAATGGAACCAGACAATGCCGCGTCCAGCAGGTCAGTCAAGGCAGTGGTTACAGATCCAGTTTCTGCTGTTTTCTGTAAAGTATGATCCAAACCCTGATATGACAGCAAATATCCACTTGTGTGGTCACAGAGGAGAGGGTTTCACCTTAAAGCACCTAAAGGAAAAATGCAAAGAGCATGTTCATCACGGCAATTACAGTATCTCAAAATAACACACAGTTTATTGCGTTTTTAGCTGGATAACTTGTTGTGTTCACAAAAGCACTAAAGCAGCCTCCTGGGCAAGATAAGAGGGTTGTTCTGAACAATAGCATAAAACTGGAGCTTGAGAAACTGCCCTCCTCCCCACAACCACCCTTTTGTTATGACATGATAATTCATCTTGCTTTGGGTTTTCTCCGCTCAGCCTAGTGAGTAAGGAGAGGAACCAGAAGTGCAACTCCTAGGGGTAACTCCTTCCCTTCCTGAGTAACTGCGACTCTTCTACTGATGACAGGGCAATTCCAGATTAACCAGATTTCTTTCTGAAGCCAGAGACTGTATGTACAACAGAGGCAGAATATCCTCTTTAAATTCCAAAGGTAGACTCCTGTTTGGTGCTGTAGGAAGACAAAGGTTTAGTAAGCCAAGCTGAGTTCATTCAGCCTACCCTGCAGTGCTGCACCTCTTCATCAACATTGAGCTTGGCTTTATATAACAAGCTCACAAAGTCAGAAAGCATGTGTGTTAGGCCTGACTTCTTCTCATCAATATGTGAAATTCCTTAAACTAAGAAAAATTATTTAACTCCTTGTATCCTCTGTTGAAACTGTATTCTTTCTTTACCAGTAGATATTTATGTTCTTTGAGTCTCCTAGAGAACTACTACCTCTTTCTTTTCAATGTCCTTCTGAGAGATGAGTTCCCACTGACACTTTCTTAGCTGTCCTGCCTGAATCACAGCCATTGAAACTAAATGAAGTGCAGATGATAAGAATATGGTGACACTATCATACTGGTGATCTGAGTCAGGACATAAATCAGTATCATGTCCCATAGTCTTTTTTGTGTACGTGTAATAGGCAGCACAATGGTCCCTAATGCCTCTGTACATTAACATAAGTAATGGGAGAGTTACAGTGGATCACATACTCCTTTGAACATTTTGGAACAGATATGTCTTTTTAGTCTGCAGCTTTCCATGCAGTATTCTTTTTAAATTGTGTTTTACTTCAAGAAACAGTCCCTGAATATTCAATTAAAGTTTACTTTCTGATGCAGTATCAGAGTAGCTCGAAGATCTTTGTTGTATATCAGCTCGGTGTTTTGTCCCTTCTGCAGAAGCAAAAGTTTGGCTGTATGGTTCATAAAATAAACCAGAAGTTGTAAAGCTTTCAGCAGGTTATGATGAGATGTTGGAGAAGCCTTTTTTTAGTTCTGTAGCAAGAGAGTATCTAGTGATGGAAGCGGAAGTTATGGTGACCCCAGAAGGATGCAGCAGCTGTAGACCAGAGACAAGAGAGGGCTTAGTTCTGCCAGCCAATTCAATTCACTTTTCCTTGCTGCAAAGATAAAATAAACTCTTGAGATCAAAGATCTAATTTACAAGGCTGTCCTCTCAAGTCAGTTGACACATGTACTTCAATAACAGAACATGAAAGAAACTGCTCACAAGCAAACAAAAAAAAAAAAAAAAAGATGAGCCTTGATTATAAACATCCTTCATCCAACTCTTTGTGGCTATCAGCATTATGGTTAGAGTAGCCTCTCACATCCAAATGTTCATGTAAGTGTTCTGGGAGGTCAGCTTTGGGCATCCATCTAAATCTCACTGAAAAAGAAGCAGATGGGCTCAGAAAACAAAGCCCCAGGTGAAATAACCCATAACAGAGAGAAGGGAATTGCTTATTTAAAGCAATTGATACTAGTAGAACTTTAGTCTGACCACTGTGTGAGCCTTTTTATGAAGAGTTCTGCTCTTTGTCTGTTTTTCTTAAGAAAATGAAGCAATGTGTGACATATTGCGGGCTGTAGGGTAATTTCCTTTTTCAGCTGTTTTTAGAAACTACTGGTGCATCTGCTTGGCTTATTCAGCTCTTAAAGACACTTTGAGATTCCTGCATTTTGTTCCTTTAGATTCCTCTGTTTTGTTGATGGTATGTTTAGATAGGGCATATGTGAAAGACTTAATATTTCTCTTATCAATTTATTCAGAGGATCTTTTTGTTGTTTTTATTTGGCTTTTATGCCTTCTGCAGTTTGGCTAGTTCTCCTTCAGTTGTCTTGCAAATGAAAAACATTTACGCTTCTCCCTATCTTTGTTAGGGTGGAATAGAATATATGCATTAAATTTATCTCACAAAGGACTGCCAAATTTTATTTCAAGTAATATGACAGCACCTGCAGGTATTACATATTAATCATAGTATAATTATGGTTAAAATTGGATGCGTAGGGTTAATGTTCTCTATCTTTTAATGTAGTTCAATTCATGTTGTAATTTAATTTCTGTTTTGGAGGCAAAGGAGGAAGGTGTCGTAATGGCAATTGATACTGGATTAGTAGGGGAATTTAAAACTACTTCCTTTTTATGTGTACTTCCTTTTTACTAAATGTAGTTTGCAGTATATGTGCCTACTCAATGATCAAGTTAAAATAACTGCTTCAAAACTAGAAGTTGCCATCAGGTTATTAAATGGCATCAATTAAGAGGCTATTGATTGAGAAATGGAAATGTAGTGTTTTGCTGTAGATCTCTCAAATGTTTTACAGTAGAAGTCAGTATTAAGGTTCATTTTGAATCTTAATATCTTACATCGAAGACAAATTTTAATCCTAGGAAAGCTGTAAAAAGTTGAGTGAATGAACAAAGATAGCTGACATATTTTTGTTTACTTAGAGGCTAGCTAGCTAAATTATTTAGTGTTGCAGTTATTCCCATAAGAAATTTTATATAGCACTGTTGTTACAGCTATTGATTTTTACAAATCTGAGAGAAACTATAGGAATTAAGCCATTTTCCAGGTTTTGTCCAAAACTGTTCATCTTCACATTTAAGACTTCTGAGTTTTCTCAAACTAACCCTCTTCACCACCACCTCTGATGGCTGTCTCTTCTTCTGAAGAAAGCTGTGCCCTAGTTTAGAAACATCAATATCTGGGAGATACTCTGCTCCATCCAGCTGGGACTGAGAGATGATTTCTGGCATGGGGCATATCCTGGTAGACAGACATCTCCAGAGTGGTAATCCTTACAGAAAAGGATATTATACATAGATACGTGGTGGGTAAAAGCTATGCAGACCTGACCAGCTTCCACTCCTGTCTCCTACATGACCAGCCATGTGATCACAGATACCTTACCCAGCTCCTCTGAGTATGAGAGGTGCTGCTGAAATCAAACTCTATCTTCTTGGAAAACAATTTGCCTTTTTTTAACCTGAGCAAATTCATCTTCTGGTGATCTGTCCGTCTTAGCAGTTTGCATGTGCCATTTCACCCTGCCTAGACCAGAAGGGGAGATTTCAGACATGATGCTAAAGGCTATCTCCTAGAATAGGAAGTCATCCCAAGACTGATCTGTTCACCAGAGACATCAAAAAGAAGTCAGATAAGACTTGCTCTGCAAAGAACTCCTGTAGCGATGGAAGTCTCTGGCTATTTATGGCTACATTCAGTGTCTCAAAAAATCACTTATTGGTATTAGATTGGATTTTATAGTCTTTGTGGCACAAAGCAAGAAAAGTGTTCCCAGTGTGTCCTTGGAAAAACCAATTCAGCTGTATGAAGATTATTTTTTCCTATATAGTTAGGAAGAATAAAAGTCACCTAGTACACCCTTCTTAAACATATGAGGTAATTCAACTCAGGATTGAAGGATAAAGTCTTACTTGGAAATTTGCAAATAGGTTGTTCTGTTTTTAGATAAATTGCAATTAACTGAACAAGGCCTTTCTGGCACCTTCTGCCTCATCTTGCTTCAAAGAGTTATTCTGGCTTGTGCACAAACTAATATTCTTCTCCCCCAAAGAAACTATGAAGATAACACTGAAAAAGTTCTCCTTTGGAACATCATCCACTTCTGATATATCACTGTAGCCTGGAGACCACTCCTGATAATATCACTGCAGTCTGGAGATCATGACCCAGTAATTTGTCAGTTTCCAAGAGACGAGTCCACTCTCTTTCAGGATTTACTCTGAAACTGGTGTCAAAACAGGTAATCTGTGCAAAACAAACTGGATTGGTATAGGCATTGCCAGAGCAATACAAAAGGAGAGAGGGCATCCCCACAGTGAGATTTAGCATAGAGCTCTGGTGACATTGGAATATCCTAAGCTTTTGATCAGGGAAAAAAACAACCCCAAAAAACAGGTGGCAATTTGGCACTCTGTTCTTATATTTAAAAATACTTTGCAGTAGCTGACAGAAATGTTTTTGAGAACACAGTAACAAAGCAATGCTTGGCTTACTCTATTCACCTTTTCCTCTTGTATGTATCTATTGATCTTAAAACTCTTCTGACCTAGAGAAAGCCTCTTCTACAGTGTTTATTACATTATTAAGATGATGAAATTTGAGGTAAACAGAGAAGAGGAATGATTCTTATCTGAGGATTTCCTCCCTTGAGCCTTTTGTCCCAGATACATCGAATCTGGCCTTGTAGGTGCCTTTCCTCAGTGCCTGGTGGTGTGCTGTTGGCTCAGGCCGGGCCAGAAAATCTGAGCAGGGAATTTCTCAGACACAAATCTTCTCTCTTCTCTGCTTCCTCCATGCTGATGTGCTTAATTACAATCCCAGTCATCCTAGTTTCCATCTGCTGGGAGGAGAGACGGGAAAGAGGAGCTCTTTGTCCACAATTAAGATGAGAATAACCCTCTGGCTTGTCCTCTCTTCCTCTGGCTGTCTATGCAGAGAGCCAGCTGCTGCCAGAGACAGCTCCAACAGCATGCCTGGAACAGGACAGTTATCTATCTCAGCTTTTCTGTCCTCTCCCTGTGAATTATGTCTGCAGAGATCAGAACTGTCACTAGCAGTGGAAGGCTGTATTATAAATGGGAATTAATTTACTTTTAAATAAGTATTTTGATTTGTTCAAAGTGTTTAAGACCTGGTGATGTGGTCTGGGGAAGATTCAGTGGGCTGTTTCTTTGCTCCAAATATAATGAAAGAGCTGGTCTGTTGCCAGCCACGGAGGAGGGAGGAGGAGGAAATTGGAATATGCAGCATTCAAGGAAGAAGTCAGATAAAAATAAAACTTAATTCTGTAGATACAGTTTTACTCATGAATTGAACTGCAGTTCAGAGAAGGGAGATGTAGAGGAAGTTAATTTATAATGACCACATCCTAAAATGGATTGAGGTGGAATTCAGAACATACTGCTTACTTGTAGGCCAGCAATCAAAGTTTTTCAATCTGCTGCTTCCTCCAAATGTGTGAAAAAACAGCCTTGTGGGTTCACATAACTGCTCAGTTGCCAGTTGGTGCCTACATCTTGCCCTCAGCACAGTGATATTTTATGCACAGACAAAAAAAGCAGTTCTAGAAGAGAAAAGAGATTTTTATATGAACTTGCATTTCTGCGAAGTTATATTTTATACCATCATAACTAAGAACAGGATTTGTCCTAAAGATCATAGCAAAATTAATGTAAAGGGTACATATACAGCGAATGTGGATATATATTATGTATGTGTCTATATACGTAGGTATGGACAGATATACAAGATGATTATTCACAAAAGAGTGAATTCCACTTTGAGTGAGACTGGTCTTATGTTTTTCCAGAAAAATTTTCTTATGTACTTTAATATAGATGTCAGAGGCTTCATATGGCTTTACTGGCTGAAAACCTGTGTTGTTTTGCCATATCTGCTGTTAATAACACAGTTACCAGACAGTCCACATGAAAAAAATACAAGAATTTTTTTAATGCCACGTAAAAAAAAAGTAGTTGACATTTTCCCCATTGTAATTTGTGTGAAGGGGCAAAGAGACTATTTACACAGAAAAAGCTTCAGTTTCCAGACCTGAATTTTTCCTCATTCTGTGTGAACCATGTGCCTTTAAGAACTGCTCTCTATCCTCATAATTCCTTATTAAAGGAAATTGCAGTTGGCAGCAATCAGGTTAAGCATTTAAATATTTTATATTTAATTGAGGGGATTAAATTCACATTTCCAATTTAAAATGTTTTCCCATTTTAACTATAAAACCTGGTTGTATGTTTTAAAGCTTTTTTAAAATGTCAATACTGACTTAATGTATAAACACATCACTATCTTTTTCTTGTCATTTAAAGACAGACTCATTCTCTAGCAGACACCAAATTATTTATTATTTTGATTGCTGCATTCTCTTCATTCCCTTTCTCTATCCCTTTTCCTATGGTTGGCTTTAAGTGTCATATGTGGAGAAAATCCTCGTAATAAAATTGTTGGCAGAATCTGCTCAAGAACAGTGATCCCTCTTGGTAGGGGATCACATCCAGCTCTTTTTTTGTAGTCTACATTTTCCTATTTTTATTTTTTTAGTCTAAATGACTTAGATATTTCCAAGTACAAGGCTTGGGGAAAAGGAATTGTGCTGACCTCTTCTTTGAAGTAAGATTAAAAAAAGGACAGGGAGAAAGTCTATTAAAATGTGGCTGCCTTCCATGCTTTTTTAAAAATGTGCTGTTTGTGTGTGCAATGCCTGCCAAGGAGTCTGTCTGTATCTTGTGTATTCCAGTCAACAGTGCATGCCCTGCAATTGCATGTCATCTCCATTTTCAGGCAACTCTGTCTCACCTTTTCTCTGCTCTTAGCAAATATCTGAGAATTTTGTCGGTACAGTCATCTGTGCCTTTTTGTAGTGGTTTCAACTCTCAGGCTGCTGGGGCAGCTGAACCCCAGTGCTGTTGATAGCCCAAGTGGGGTGGCACTTCAAGACAATGGGATGGATTTTGGGGCAAGAGCTGGATTCATGTTGTCCTAAGGTTGACTTTCTTTTTTAAATTTAGACCATTAAAGCCATTTCACTCTAATCTAAAAGAGCATGAATATTGCAACGCTAAGCATGGCATGGGAGTTCTGCTGCTTTGTGGGGGAATAGTCTCCATGTGGAGTATTCCCAGAAGCTCAGCAAAGTGGCTGTTGCCGCGGGGTTCCTAAAAGGCAGCGGACGCAGGAGCTGTGCTTTGTAGGCCAGCACATTCCACTAATTGCCAGCTTCACTGCCACAGATTGGAGCCTGCAGCCCCTCGCTGGGTTCACCCGCTGATCCTGGAGACAGAGTGATCATTGATCTCAGTGGAAGCAAGGAGATCAATTGGGAACCAGGAGGTTTTTTTGATTATGAAGGCAAAATTTTGATTCCGTGTCTGTGTCCCATTTTGAAGCTCCTGCTGCATCTGAACTCTGCTCCTCATGGATGGAGACTCCTACCTCACAATTGCTAGTAATTATACATCTAATTCAGAGTTCAGAAAGACTTACTAATTTCTTGAGATACACACCCAAATTGTACCCTGGGTGCTCATCAAGACGATGCCATGGCATCTGTGGTGTTTTCCCCTACTTTGCCTTCATTTGGAAGGAATGTGTGCAGGTAGAGTTGTTCTGCATTTCATCAAATCCCCACCTGAACCATCAGAGGTCCAGGCCTTCAGGACACAGTTTTCTGCATCCCAGAGCATCCCTTCCCAAGTTCACACTCTGTGGCAGTCTGATGGCTTTCAGTGAGGGCCTCTTCATCCTTGGGGTTAAATCCTCGCCTTCCTCCTCTGTTTAAATGGCAGGATATGTATTCAACCTTTATATAACTGGTTATAACAAACTGAAGATTTTAAGAAAAACAACCCGAGAAAGATCATTTGACTACAGTCTGTTCATAGCCAAAACCATTAGAAAACAAATGTTTCCAGGTGTTGCTTGGAGTGAAGGATGAAGTAAACCTGATGGCAAGGGCAAACAAGTTCTACATGCTTGGGTTCAGCACAGCAACCCTGGGGCTCCCTCCTTGCCTCAGGCAGACTGGAGCAATCTCTGCACGTGGTGGAAGTGCCGCTCCTGGGCCGGAGGTGCTTGGCAAACGCTCATATCCCACGGGGACCAATGCCTTTGGGCATTTTGATAGCCAACAGAGCAAACTTCAGATCAATCTGCTGCTCACTAGGGGAACTTGTAAGCTGTCTCAGGGTGAACAAGGTGTAATGGCAGTTTCTTAACCTGCTGAGCAAGGATGCAGTGGGCACGCAGTAATGGAATAGCTGGCTTTGAAATTCGTACAGGAGGCTTGCATCCATGGAGGATGGGAGGTTTTCAGAAAATTCTGAGCCCTATCCATCCTCTTAAATAGAGATCAGTTTAAGATGACAGGGTACCACACTATTATTATTTGGAATAGTAATGCTTCTCACTAGCTATGCCCACTCCAGGGGAGTGGATCTGTAGAGTAAAAAACCCAAGGCTGAAGGCTTAACACCCACTCTTACACTCATCTCTAGTTTAGACTGCTCTTGCTCTTGCCCTATGGGCTGCACGTCCTCTGGATTCCACATCGCATATTCTGGTTTAGTTTCACCCGAAGGGAAACCAGCTTGCCTGCTCCGAGATGACTTTGTGATTGAAATGGAAACATGGTAAGTTGGAATTTTCTGGAGACGGAGTTCCAAGCTGAAATGTACGCACCCCTTGTATCTAAATAGGGCTTCAATGCAAGAGCTCAGCAAGCTCAGACTCGAGCTCAGGAGATGCTGAAGTTGTTCTTGTGAAATCATAAACCAAGGATGTATTATGGCAATTACATAATAATTATGTAATTGCTACAAAAGTGGGATTTGTCATAAAATCAGATATCCTCTTAGCTTCTTGATGCAGATCAGATAACAATACTTTTATTCAAGAATATTATCTAGTTTCCTACATTAATTTGTTCTCTGGTTATAATGAAACACTACAATAAATTATTGTGAAATTGCTCGTATTTCTCCATACTTTGCCTTTTATACATGTAAATGTTGTGGAGACATGTATTTTTTGCACAATTTTTAAAAATGATTACAAATTGAAAGGAAACAAACTCAAAATGGAGTGAAACATGAAAGAGGTCACTTATGGGTTTACATTACTTAAAACTGTAAAATAATTTAAAATGTCTTTTCTACTTTTAATATTAATTTTTGGCAATGTAATTTTGAAAACTAACTGAAGCAAAACATTTAAAGCTATTTTTAATGGCAAACTACTCTTCCTTACAAGTTGAAAGTTACAGAATAGTAAAGCATGTGAAGAGTTTAAATTTTGATGATTATTGACTTTCCAGTGGAAAATATTCTCAGTAAAACTGATTAGTTTCTTCTTCAAAAACAAGGAGGAGGAAAATATTTAGTTGGAAAATATCTTAGCTATCCAAAAGGAAAAGCAACTATAAAGCTTTAAAACCTCCTCCAGGTTCTTCACCATCACTATCTCAGATAACTTTCTGACTGCCACCATTTGTGAGCTTTGTAATGGGGATTTTTTAACTGAAGAAAGAACTAGGAATGTGAATTGTGTTTTGTGTATGATACACATGCTTTCATAACTTTTTGCTAATCACCATGAGGCATAACACAGCCCAGTAGTGCCTACTAAGGGGTTTGGTCCAAAGAAGAAGCACTTTTCACTGTAAGCCTTCAGATGTAGCTCTGTGGACTCCTGTATTGATACATGCAGATTTATACGACTACCATATTTATATGGCTTCTATATTGAGGAGCTTTATATTTCTTCTGTAAACAGTCATCTCCCCTAATCCATACTATATGGAACGATTTGAAAATAATGTTATTAATGGGAAGGTAGTCACCCACAGAAAGTATAATCATATTTGAATTTAGAATAATAAACTGAGCATGCTGCCTGGATCTCACTTGCCTATTTCCCTTTTACAAAAGGATATTTGGGCTATGGATAATTCATAAACAAATAGTATTATATTATTGATCTCTAATCTCCATGGTTACTGGGCTCATCCAGTTTCATCCTAGCTTCTATGTAATTAAACCTTGTTGCACATATAAAGCAGCACAAGACAGAGTAGGCTGGAAATGTGGGAATCGTTACAAAAGGCAAAGAGGGCAATTTCCTTTATTTTACACCTTGGCATAAGCAGCAAAGCAGTTTTGTCTCTACATGTAGAATTGGTGAGAAAAAAGGAATGTTGTGCTAAAACACCAAGTTCTTGCAAGTAAGAGGGCACTGAAGTTAATGGTGTGCTGGTCAGATTTAGGTCCTGATCTTTGTTCTTTGTTGATGGTGTCATAGACCTTTCTGGAACTTCCCACTTGTCATACTGGGATCTGAGAGAATTCCAGCAGCTCGAGAGTTGCTCTCTTATAATGTCACTTTAAAGTAGTGGTAAGTACTCAGCCTTGTACAGTTAAGTTCTTTAACATTTTTTTTTCTTCTTGTCATATGAAAGACCCAGACAACCAATGGGAGTGTTATTATTATTATTGTTAAAAAAATACAGCATAAAAATACATACACATATGATACTAAGTTCCCTAAAATTGACCTTTCCCACACCACCACTTTTATTTTTCAGTTACTGTAATCTCAAACAGTTCCTGGAGCAACAGTGTGGGAAACTTTGAAGCAAACTTTGGTGAATTTTACTTCTTTAACAAACATGTTTCAAATACTCTTCTATGTCACCTTTGAACTAACCAGAAGCAGGTTAGTCCTCTTGTAGATACCTCGAGTCCAAGCTGTCTTAACTGCTTTAAAATGCAGATAGAAATTAGTGGAGGACGTTTTTGCCTCCTGATTCAAATAACTTGGAAAAAAAAAAAATCTCAATTAGTCTTCACACACTGATTATTCTTTCACTTTTCCTTATCAAGCTCTTTTCCATTTACTTTTAGTTCCCCTGTTTCTGGATTCAATTTTCCCTAGCTTCATCTTTGTGGAATATTTATCCTGCCACAAGCTATTCCCCAAGGCTGTGGATATCTGCTTTCCAATCTAACTGCTCTGAAGGACATGGTCACCTTTTCCATGGCAGCTACCAGAGGGCTGACCGACTGCTCCTTCTCCTTGCATTCCTGCATATTTTCAAACAGTAAGGTACTACCTGTTAATCTAGTCAATATTTTAATACTCTCTGGCCACTCTCCTCCCTATGTCTTAAAAGGCACTTTTGAGATTCCTTCCCAAATAAAGCATATTAATGATCTTTTTATTCCTTTTCCACTGCAAGTTTACTCCCAAATATGGTATTTTTGGCATGTGTCATATCTCTCAAGGCTCCTAGTGGAGTGGATACTTACAACTAGGAGTAGGTATTAAAAAACAAAAATGGGATTTACAAAGAATAGTCTTCCACATAATGCATCTCAGAAAAAGTAGCAGAAATGAAAGCATTTAAATATACAAAAGCCATAAAGTTGTTAAACCAAGATGTTTAGGTACTACTGTAGCCACAGAAGGACCATAAGCAATAAAAAGATCCACTTTTGAAACACAAAGTATATACAAGACTATAGAAAACAAATCATTCAGCATATGGAAAGAGGATTTGTAGATGTTTTTGGCTACATGAAATCTCAAAAGTTGACAATAGGAGTTCCAGAACTGCAGTTAAATGGCACGTCCATAAAAAACCGTGAAGCAACAATATAATTCTATCTATGTTTCTGCATAATTGCATCATTCCCTGCCCCAAATGTCTAATTCCCTCAAAAATTCCATCTTCAAAAGAAAAACAGTGGGCAAGAATCAAGCTCAAATGAACCCACTAGTGAGAACTGAAAACTGGAGTTTGCAAAGTCAGGTATTTGGAAAATTACCATGAGACATATATATTAGAAATTATAAAAAATGGCTCCAGAAATCAGAAAGACTAGTTTTGTCTTCACTTCTTCCAAAATAAGAATAATAAATTGCAAAATATGCAAGCCTAGATCACATTAGAGAACTCTCATAAATAATATATTACATAGTTGGACATGAAACTGTTAATACAGGAAAGCTTCAGAGCATGGGTTTCCAATTTCCACTTTATGAATTTTTGTCAGCACAGCTTCCTGTGGTCAGATGATGTCTCCTGTCAGTGCCAGGCTTTTTTCCCCAAAATACTTAATTGAATTTTAATGATGTGCAGAAGCTCACACACCGGTGCTTTGTTGAAAGGCAGTGCTAGAGACCATTCCGATTTTTTTTCCTGATTGTACCTTTGTGATTTCTTACTATATTAATTCTTGTAAGCATGTCTAATTTTCTCACCAAAGACTTAACCACGTGAGCCTTAATTAAACACATTAGTAGTCATGGAACAATTAACGTAAGTCTTCCACAGAAAGAATTGGTCCGCAGGGAAGAGCAGTCGAACAGTGAGTGTACTGTGTGCTAGCACTTTATTTACAGAGGCCATGCTGAGAAAACCCAAAATCAAATCAGTATCAGTTTGCCTAAAGAAGAAACTATCATGCCTCATGGACTGAGACACTAAAGTCTTCTTCTTACCTATTATTCTTAATACACAGCTGCTGTCCTGGAGCTTAATAAGAATTCATGAAGCTGCTGAAGTCGAGAAAGATTATTGATCTTATTAAAGATGTAACGGCACCAGACTGAGAAGATGGAGCCTCCAGAGGAAAAAGAGGATGGGAGCCTCCAGGGGAAGCCGAAGCAGCTACACTTCACTCTGTGCTTAGCTTGCACTGCCATGAGAAACCAGAGGCATTTTTCTTTCATAGATCAGGAGCTGGAAAGCCAGGGCACGACTGCCCCATGTTGAGCACCTACATCTCTCCACCTACAGCTGCAAAATATGCCTTCCTGGTCATCATCAACAATATTTTAATTAACTTTGGAGGCTTAATTCCTTCTTCAGTTAATCCCATCTAATGCTACTGGAAACAAAGGAGTGGCATAGGTGTAGCCGGATGGGAATTTAGAAATTGTAGGTTACAAGGATGTTACAGATGGCCTAACTTGACTGACACAGCTGGTACTAACACAGAGAAAAATCATCTAGGTATCCTTTTGTATCCTAGGGTTTTTTTCTGTGCTAACTCTAGGGTGCAAATTAATTGCTATATTTATAGAAAATGTTGAGTGATAACAGTGGAAGTAGAACCAGGGGCATTTATTTTTCTATCTGTTGCCAAACTGAAAAAATATATTAAACTTGTTTAGACTGACCCAAAATATTTTTCATGAGGAAAAGAAAAACTGCAGAAGTCCCAATTCAAATAAGTTGTTCCTTTTGACAGGAAATTGCTTGTTTTATTCAGAACTAACTAGAACAAGAGAAATCAAAGCACTCAGTTCACAGAAATTTGCAGCTGGGGGTTCCCCCTGCTGAACACCTGCATAGTTATGTTGCTTCACTCACTGAGATGTGAGAACCTGGGATAAATTTGGAAGGATCCTTCAACCTCAGGAGCCAGCATATTTGGATCTGAATCTCCCTCAGTCTCTCCTGCTACAACTCTTCCGTCCCCCCTCTATATAAAATGCATAATAAATATTAGGTTAGTCAGAGCCCATCCCTGTAAGACCCCTTACTTCTGGTCCTCATAATTTTTATTCCCACTGTCAAAGGATAAAAGGATGGGAAGAAAGATGGCAGAGAAGGAGAGGCACTGGCTCTTGCCTTCCTTCCTTGAGGAGGGCAGAGGGGTGTTCAGCCCTACACTTTCAGGACCATGACCTTGAGCTCCTCCTCCCCTTTCCCCTGCCCCTACAGTTGCTGCTCCTCCCTGATGTTAACTCACATGCACAAAATATACCAGCATCAGGAGCAGTAACTGGGGACCTCACCCCAGAAAGGAATATAATGTGGTAATTAAAGAACTAATGTAGGTCAGAAATTAAAAATTTCAGTTCAAGTAATCTCACGAAAAGAAAGGTCTTGGCCATGCAGCTCCCAAGTTCTGCATCATTCAAGTGCCAGGTATTGCATCAAAGGAGGCAGGAGCTTTTTTGTTTCTTCCTCCAGCTTTATTTATCTAGGTAAAAAAGCCAGCTGAAACTATTTGGCAAATCTGATGCAGATTAAAGCGGGGGGAAACTAAACCCAGTACTTTTGATAATTGCTGTAGTCATCTAAAACATTCACCCAGCTGAACACCGCAGTGGTGTTCTTATAGCACACCTGCACAGGCAGGATTGTCAAGCTAAACTGGAACTCATTTTATCTCTCCACTGCAGGTGAAAATTAAAACTTAAAGCCAGAAAGAAGTAACATATGTCTCCTGGCCAGCAACCACTCTCTTGATAACAGGTGACATGCAGCTGCTCTTATCGGGGTAAAAGCTGCTGCCAGGGAGGTAAGAAAGAATTTTTATTTTTTTTTTCATTTCCATTGCAAAAGGTGGCAGATTTGCGCTGCATCAGCTGGGTGAACCGTGCTGCTTGGAGGAATTTTTCTGGCTCCCTATTCTTTCCACAAATGGTCCTTTCTATTGTGGTGTGTCCTTACATGCCAGCCCAGACTGTTCTTTAGCTGGTAAGGGGGAGCCACATCCTCCAGCATGGAGAGAGAGAAGCCCAAGCCCTTTCTCCCTCTGCTTGTCCTCTAGGAATGCATTGCAGCAATGGAGTAGTGAGCTGGACCATGGCATGTGCAAAGGACTCATGCTGTGCTTGAATTTCATGTCAGTGATATATTTCCCCAAAACCATGGAGCAGGTTAATCCTTCAGTTCCCCTGTGTTGTTCAGGTAGTGTCATAGATTATTTTTTTACTTACAGTGTGTAGATTCTGTATTTATGATTTATCTGACTTATTTGAGAGATGCTTAATTATGAAAAGGAGACACAACTCCATCAAGAAAGTCATTAGAAAAAGGCCATCTCAATATTAACAAGCATTTATGGAGTATGCCCCATTGCAAAGATGAATTTTATTCTGATTTTCCTACATTAGAAGAGCAAACTTTTGCCTCTTGCAACACTCCTTTGAAATCAACCTCCATAATTTCTATGGGGTGAGGTCTAACCTTATCTTGCAGCCGTGCATCCATGTGTGTCAACCCACATATGTCATGTATGTTTCAAGCAAATAATTTCATGCAAAGTGTTTTATTTCAAGACTGAAATATTGTTCCAGGACAGGTAGTACAGGAGTGGGGCCAGGTGGGTGGACCTCTGAAGGACTTTTTGCAAGGCAAGGAAGGGACCATGATAAAGCTCTCTCTGATCTTCTAGATGTGATTTTAAAAAGACCAATGAAGAGAGAGACAACTTACTTTAAGATACAGCACTGTGTTCCCACTGATAATCCATGCAAGTCCACTGTGTGTAGAGCAGTATTTGTCCTGCACAAGAAGTGCCAGATAATCTCAATATAGGCTGAGAAATTAAATATCTGTTCAGAAAAAAAAAAAAAGGAAGAAAAAAGAAAACAAACAACAAAAAAACCCCACAATGGGACAACTACAGAGTATGTACTATCAACAATAAGTATACTCAAAAATAAACACTTCAAAAGGGCAGAATCGCCTTAGGTGGGACTTCCTCATCTTCCCAGAGTAAATGTACAATAACCAGTACCACAGACATCTTCTAAGAAATCATATCTAGTTTGAACCATTTAGGAATGATTTGGGAAAACATGAAAAAGCATCTAATAGAAAATCCATTGACATGTTTTATTGGTGCAAATAGCCACATTTTCTCTATGTATGTCACACGCTCAGTAACTGAGGAAGAAAATAAGATGTGGATACAAAACTTAACTCATAATTCTGATTCTCATCATCCAGTTAATTTCTTGTAGACATTTGTTTCTCAAATAAGCCATGGACTATACCAGACTTTTGATGTACCATTATTATTTATAGGATAACAGTAGTTTGAAATCAGGGTTTCTCTTTCCAAAGTGCTGATATATAACAGAATTTGGCACATTAACTAACTTCCTTGTTTTCCTTGGAAGTCTGTCATGTAAATACAATAAGCAACTCCTTTTCCCTCCTGAATCTGTAAGAATTCATAATAGTGTCCTTATATAATCAATGTTTTTCTCCTAAAGGTTCAGGTTTCTTTGTTCTGCAGAATGCTTTTAATTAAGGCACACCCATAAACACTGGAATGTTGGAGGATGATGTTTTTTGGAGCTGCTGCTGCATGCTTGTGAGTATGCTACATATCTTGAGAGAAAATGGTGGTTTCAAGATAAACCTTAATGTCTTATAACAGCTTTTTCTGTACTTTTAATTTATGCTACTTTTGAACATGTTAAATTTTAGTTTATATGTAGGCTCAGCCCAGTACTTTTCTACCAAGTGTGTAGGGGAGTGATGCACTACAGGCTGTAATTTAGGGGCAGGTTGGAACTGTCTGAAATATGTGTATCTTCATAATTTATTCCTAAAATGCTATTATTACCTGAACTCTCTCTAGTTTCAGCACTAAATATCTTTTCCTTCCCTCTGCACTGGGGTAGAAAGGCAGTGGGAGGGAAGCAAAGTTATTTTTACTTCTGTGGCTGCCAAGCTGCGTGCCAGAGGCTCCAGGAGCCCACGCAAGCTGGGGGATAGAGCTGTGCTGCCAAGGGCTGTGCTAGCTCTGGGCAAAGCAGGGATTTTCCAAACACTAAGACATCCTCAGAAACATAGTGTTAGACTCCAGGCATGCTCAAAGCCAATACACAAATACTAAAATCCTGCCTATTGTAAACTTTTAAAAGTGACAGGCGTGTATTAATGCAGTGCTCAGGTATCACAGCAATGTCCATTCCATGCACCAAATCCAATGCCTGTATCAAAGGCCCAAAGTGATCACACTTGTGTATGAATTACAGTTTCTAAATACATTACTATTGCAAAAGCTCAGCCAATGGGACCTTTGCTCTCAAAAACTTTATGGTTCTCCTTTACATAGTGGCACAGTCCCTCCTGTACAGCTATTTAAGTTCTTGAGTGTTTCTATGAGACTAATGCCCATTAAAATTCTTTATTTGCATATAATAAAGTGGGATATTTTTAGTGTTACTTAGCATAGCTAGCTTGTATATATGGCAAACAGCCACAAAATACAGAAATTTATATGAGATTAACTGTTTGAGGTGAATTTGTAAATGAGAACTCTTCCTTGGAAAACTTGCTGCTTGAAAGAAGGAAAGCTGTTTTATTTGGGGACTTAAACTGCCACTGGATGATATCTTCAGCTTTTTGGACTATTGGGTGGGCAAGGTGAGCTTGTAAATCTTCCCTACCCCATGTGTTTGATTATGTCACTGCTAAAATTAGGCAGCAAGAAGCTTAATTTATAGTAATGTAAGAATGATAAGCAGAGAATGATATTTACACAGCAGTTATGGTCTGTTCATCCACAGGGCTGTTGAGGGAACAGGGAAATGCCTGGGAGCTGGCAAAACACTAACAGCAAAAGTGGATTTCCACTTGCATAAAACACAGGAATAGGACTTCTGATTTTTTTTTTTTTTTCAAAGTCTCTTTGTGCAAACTCAATTATTACTATCTATTAGGGAGCAACAGTTTTGAAAATGTCATCTTGTTTTCATCTACACAGACATGTATTTCCTGAGTGGCAGATGACAAAAGCTGGTTCTCTGATAGTTACTTGAAAAATAATCAGTTCCCACACAAATTCAAGATAATATTAAAATTTTTTGTCACTGTCCAAGGATCTTAGTATTATTTACACTTCAGACATAAGACTAGAAACAGTTTTAAAATTTTTACATATCTGTCACATTGATTCAAATGACATAATAAATTTTTACATCTGTCATATTGATTGAAATTACAGAATAGCTTCTCCATCTTTAAAACCTAAAAGTATGTTTAATTTATAAATACAAACATTTAATTTAAATAATGCTATCCTGAAATCAGCTTCACACCCCTCTGCCTCTCCTTATCCATGTTATCAGTTCTTTTTCAAGAGAAGATCTAATTAACAAATCCATGTTCTTTCTTCTTTCATTCACTCTCCCACTTTTTTCTCTCACTCCCAATCCCTTTTCCTGGCAATTCTTATCAGATTTTCATTTTATCCCTCCTCCTTTACCCGTAATCCTGTAATTCTCTATTTGTAGGGGTTTTTTCCCTTGTTCTTTGTTTGTTGCAACTCATCACAAACATCCCAGTATACATGGAATGATATGTCTCATCCATACTTTTAAAAATCCTACATTTGACTCAATTTCACTCACATATTTCTGCTGAGTTTTCCTCCTGTCTATAAGTTTAAAATCAAATAATGCATTGCCTGAAACTGTGACCTCTGGTGGCTTTCTGCCAACTTCACCTTTCTCAAGTTGTCTTTAATTTCAGCTGTGTACACCCCACTCAGCTCTTTTGAGGTCATTATTAGTGATGTGACCAAATTTCAGGACCCCTTACCACAGCCTGTGATGTTATTGATAATACTGTGACTCAGAAATATCATACACTTGACTCAGTCAAGTCCTCTCTTGACTCGCTATCGAAAAGACAGAAATGTTTGTATTTTTTTTCTTGTTTTCTTTTGCAAATCACTGCCAGTTCCTTAACCTTTCTTTCAGCTGTGGGAGACCTCCATCCTAAATTTCAACAGATACCTCACCAGACTCTTTTTTTTACCTCTTATTATTCAGCTTGTGTGTTTTCCTAGGTGATTTCTTGCAACTGCATCCATGCCACTGTCATATCTAGAATGCAATTTCTCCACTTTTCATTATCCATACCTTATTTCCCCTTGAGCTTAAAACACTGAAGTCATCCTCTCTCTGATTTTATCAGCATCTCTCTGTATCCTTTCCTGGCATTCCCCTTCAGTACCATTTTGAACAGAAGTTAGGGGCATCCAATGGGCACTTCTCTATAATCTTATCTTCTATCTTAATGTGCAATTCCAAGCTGACAATGCCATTTTCAGTTGCCCATACATCTTTGCCTCTCAGAAGTACTTTCATATGTATATTTCACACTTTCTTCTAGACAACTATGCCCAAAATAGACTTTAAAAAGGACTATGAAGCCTTCCTTCAAACTTCATTTCAAATCCAACTACTTTCACGATGCTTTCAGGAAACAGAATTGATATCAGGCTGTGGCATTTTCAGTGGGGAGTGCTCATTTTAATTTATTTGTAGATTTTTAAAAATACCGTGTGCTACATTTCACAGTATAGCTATCTAGACTATACTAAATACATTCTTTTGCTCTCTTACTCCCATCTTGTTTCTTTTTCCTTCAGTTTCTCTTATAAATATTGCAAGCTTTTTTTGATTTAAGAAGTGCTTTCTGGGCATGCACAGTAACCAGTACAATATCCCATGACATGACAAATAATACTAATACAACCTTTTTTTAGTTCTACTCACATGACACTGATGAGATTTCAAAAAGCATTTACTCTGCCCAGACACCTGTAGCAGCATATGTACACAATAAGACTCAGTGCTAAATTATGTGATGGTGAAAAAGTAATTAAGTTCAAAGACATCAGATGTTTTGATACGTGAATATTGTGGCATGTCAACTAATTTCATAGCACTGAAATACTGTAAAAATGTAGTACGAAAACAAAATCTATGCAGTATTGCACACTTCTATCAATATCTTTTCACAATCAGGATTTCACCACTACTTTTAGGATAGTGATGTAGATAGGGATTCCCACTGCTGCTCATCAGAACTGTCTATATCAGGACAGGAAACAGGGATGGAGAAGAATTTATTTTCTGTGTATATCCAATGCAAGACATAAGAGGATCACAAGTAACTAATAGGTGAGAAAACAGGTAAATTAAAGTTGGTTAGGGAATATTTTGAATTTAATTTCTTAAAGGTGTGAGAATCTCAGACCATTTCTGATCTGCATATTCTGATTTTATATAAACCAAAAAAAACCAAACACACAAAGCTCAAGCCCACTGTATTGCATAACTTATAAATCACTTCAAGAGAGTTAAGTGTGAAAGGTGATATGAAAGTGCAAGTTGTTAACCACTGTCACAGCTGACTGAGCGTTTTGTTTATTCTCTAACCAGATTCTGCTTCAGGAGTCTGTACCACAACTAATTAACCATAATGCTTTATAATTGTATAAACAGAATATATAACAGATCTTTATGATATATAATTAATTCTGCCCTTAAGGAAAGCTTTTATAAGTCAAACCATGTGCTGTTTGAGAACTGCCTCTTTATGTTCTCCCTTACAAGGCAGGTATATTTCCCTGCCAGCAGAGCTCTGGGAACATTCTAGAAAATCATGTTCGTTAAGGCCAGCCAGGTGTTTTCTTGCAGCACTGACTACTGGGAGCCCCATCTCTGAAGCTGAGGGGGCTGCAGCTGCCTCTGCTCCTTCCTTTATGCAGACTGCAGTGAGCAAAGAGAGAATTTTCTGTGTTAAAGACCAAACTCACTTGCAGTTGTCATGCAGTAGTTACTTCTTTAATCTTGAGTTTTGTCAGCCTTACTTTTCTGTATTTTTTTTGCATATTAAATTCCAGGCTGAACTTGATCATTGCTGTGAGACCAGAACAAGACCTCAGACAAAAACAAATAACTTATGGATTATGATCTATGAATAAGCACTACTCAATATGGTTAGAGAATGGCCATTCTCCCATTTGCTATTTGATGTGCTTGTTCTTCTTGTGTGAAAAAAAAACCCCAACAAAACAACAAAATGGACAAGTTCAGGAGACCTCGGAGATCAGACAGCTGACTTCACTATATGAAGACCTTTCTTGAAGTGACAGAACAGACAACATCCATCTCTAAGACCTGTTCAATCAAAGGTGAGGGTCACCCTTACGTTGGGCCTGGAGCTTTGTGTGTCCCAGGCCAGAGCTGGTAGCAGAACCTTGAAACACCAGGCTTAGCAGAGCTGAAAGTACAGTGAAAGACTCCACTAGACTGTTTGCAGAGAATCCCTATCTTTGTAAAATGCTAATCAGAGCCAGCAAACTTCCAAGCATCCCAAGATGAGAAACTCTCATCTACCTAGTACTCTGCTGATGGTCTAGTAGGAGATCCATTTCCAAGGACCACTGTGCCTAGGGACATTGGTTCACGCTTTGGACACCTTAAATGTACATAATAAAAGAAGGTAATATGAAGGTAAGTTGTTTGCTGGAAAAAAAAAAAAAAAAAAAGGAAAGAAAGAGAAGAAACAAAAGAAAGAGTGAGCAAAGAGCAGAAGCCTCCTTGATCTAACCATCAGTTGGCTGAATGGGAGGCACAGGTTCACATTACACTCCTCTGGAATGATAATCACACCCTTCTTTGAGGCTGACACACCACTGGGAGGATTATCTTTGCAGGGCAGCCCAGATCCTTCTCACTGATAAAGCTGCTGTATCTGAAAAGTATTTGGCAGAACTGTCACCACACACACAAACAGAGGAGCTGACTCTCCTAACCTCAGAGGCTTGGTATGGGGAGTAGTCTGCATCAGCTCCTGTGCCCTCCAGATCAACTCTACAGATCACCTACATAACTTGGAGACGAAAACATTGTTTCCCTCTTTGAGGTGGTTTTATTAATGGGTTTCCAAACCTTTTGAGGTAACATTTTTAAGGTAACAAGCTTTTTCTTCAGCCATTGCTTTCCCACCCACAACCACTTCTGAATACACAGCTTTCTTCTGTCTCCTTGTGAGCTAAGAAGTCACAAAGAATTGTTCTTTTTTCCTTTTCTTTCCAAAATTAAGAGATAGCACTTTTCCTACCCTTGCATGATCAACTGCACTTCTTACTTCCTTTCTCTAGACTTCTTATGATCAGTTATGTCACATATCATTGTTTTTCCAGATACATTTTCTGTTTAACATCCCGTCTCATATAACAGAGATACACTCTCTATTGGTAGAGCTGAAGCCATAACTCAGTACAGGAGAAGGTCTTCCCCTTGAGACCTTTCATCAGGGGCTTATAAACTGAGTAATTACATCAAAGAGTTTGGTTTCTGCATGATGACACTGATTCCCACCGTTTATTGGAATGTTCTATCTCCACCAGTAGTGGTTATGTTATATCTTGAGCAACAGGGAAATAATGTGTGTCTACATCTGCTTGGCTGGCAAGTACAAGTTTGAATTTATTCAAGTAATGTGTGTGCTTTTTCTCATTTAAAGCTAAGAAAAACCTGAGGAAATTACCCAAGAGATGTGCTTCATTGGAACTGCTCTGATCTCTCAGAGAAAGAACTCTCTTTGTGGCCAAATAATGCTTATAGATAGATCTGCAAAACAATGCTTTTCTTTCCAAGGACCCATAAATCTCAGATTACTTTTGAGAGTAATAAATGTTGCAATAATGCTGTTCTTGATTACAGGCAAGACTATAACAGCTCTGACTGGTAGTGATTCCATAATTATGTTTGATTACAGACAGGCTCTGTGCCGATGCAAGGGGGTTATTTGTTGCCTTCTATCAGTCTCCTGGATTCCACTGGAGACCAAGAGCACGCCATGCCAGCATACACAGCTTACTCAGCTGCCTTCCTCAAAGCTTTGTCACTAAAGCACAGCATTTAATAGCAGGGCCTGTGATAGTTGGGTGTGCAAAACCTTTTATGGAACTGTAATTAAGCCACTGCGTAACTACACCGGTGATGGCCACTACCTAAGAGGATCCTGAATTTCAGCAGCTCTCGAGGGCTTGATCTTGCATTCTTCATAGTGGTCAGGGGCTAAAGTTACTCATGCCTTTACTGTATTACAATGACAGTAAGAATCAAAATGACAATGAGAAATAAACTGTAACATTGTCCATGCTTTCTATTACTAAAGAATAGAAAAAAAGGAAAAGCTCCAATAAGTCAGGTAGCCCTCTCTCTGTCAATGAACAACAACAAAAAAAATCATGCCTCACAATTTATTCTCCATGCTTTGTTTATTTGGTATTAAATGACTAATGGAATAAGGTTTCCACCTCTCCCTGTGGGAGATTATTCCAACTGCTGAGAGCTACTAGCAGCTCCCTTTCTTTTTTTTTCTCTTTTAATGATGCTGAAGTTTTGCATTCTATTTTAGTTTGGGATGTAAAAGAGACAAAAGAAATTCACATCCCCAAGTTTGCTTTAAAATACAATTAAAGCTGTTGACATGGACTCAGAAATCCAAGGAAACATGCAGTTAAAACAGAAATGCATCATATATTTCACTTAAATACTGCACCACCTCAATGGAACACTTTTAAGCTAACTGCACACTTCCTTGTTTTTACAGGTTTGTTCCTTACTGTTATGTAAATGCTCTTTAATTGTATGTAAATTAGCATTAGGCAAACTCTTATAGCCTGTTTTATAGCTGTCATACCAACAAACCACATGTACAAATAAATACTTGTTCTAAATCTGTATATATTACCTACCTGGGAATAATAATTATTTCCAGCATTTTGACTCTGTGCTGTGACTCTGCTCTGGCCCCATAACCTATTGTATGCACAGAATGGAACATTCTTACTAAGAATACTTTGCTTATAGTGTAGCATGCCCTAAAATTCTTTAAATGTGGCTCTCTAATGCATTTTATTGTAATTATTCTTACCAAGATGCAAAATCTATTTAATAGGAGAATATTCTCCTGCTTTGAAGATTCAGAGATGGTGTGTTTACCTCCCAGTACTAGTTGTGGAGTCCACCATGTCACTCAACAGCATCCCATTTGGCTGGTAAAGGAACAGTGATGATAAGTTCCAAATAAAGTTTAGTGCTGTTTGTTGTGCCTAGAAAGAAAGGTCGTGGTGAACAAGGCTTTATTTGTCAGAAACAGTGAAGTAGGATAACTTGAGGGGTAGAAGCTATCCAGGAAAGGACACTCTGAAATGAAGGTTTAAGTTCCCTAACCCTCAGATTTGCCTTTTAAATCAGTATCATCAAAATGTACCCTTATTAACACCAGCACAAACCTGACAACTGGGGCACTGGTGTGGTAGGGGCATTCATGCTTAATGCAGTTCAAAAAGAACAACACAAAACCAGATACAGACCAAATCAAGAAATCTTAATAGAAAGATGTCAGGGACTCTATTATCAGACACTTATTACTGTTTTAATGGATCATAATGGCTTCAAATCTACCTTGTTAAGGGGATGCTGCTCATTTAAAAAGTTAAATGTCATATAAATCAAAGTACTGTACCGTACATTTGTGCTTTCCTAATACCCTTAGTGAGGTAACTGCTCACATGAAATGGTGCTTCTCCTTTCTTTTATTATATTGGTGTGATTGGTAATAGATATAAAAATATCAATATATTCAAATTGCTACTGGTATTTACTTACTATTTCTACCGGTATTTACTTACTATTTCTACCTGTTCTGTTGAAGATACTATTGCTGTACATAATACACAGTACCTAAGTACTCTGAAAACAACTTTTTCCTCACAGATGGTTCTATTATGTAGCATGAAGCTATTTTAAAGAATAATTATTTTTATTATGTCAACATGAAGTGTTGCATTATTTTGCTATTATGATTGATATCTTTTAGATAAGACACTGGCAAGACAAATTACAGTAAAGAGCCACTAGAAGTGTCCATTACATTTGACATGGCAAATTATTGGACCATTTTACCCTGCTTCAATCAGCTTCACTTTGGTGTATAGCAACCACACATACCTGTCCAGAAGTGTCCTCATACCAGATGCCTAAAAATAGAAAAAAGGGAAAATAGACCTGCAAAATCCCCCAGCTTCTCCTTTGAAAGAACTTGGGCTTAGTCCCAGCTGTGCAAATCAGACTTTCTTCCAGATGATGAGCTGGGGAAGGGAGATGGAGATGGTGGTTGAGTCAAGTAACCAAACTCAGAACAGTAATGTAGGGTGGGATGCTGCCTGGAGAAAACTCAGCTTCCCACAGGGTACACTCTCACATGGTTAACTTGGTAAAGGAAAGTGTTGAATGGCATTACCTGTACCAATGAATGGAAAGCAAAACATCAGACTGAATGTGGAACTGGAAGGAAGTTTTGGTGATTTTAGCTGTGAGTTGAATGTTCACCTTTATGTTAAAGCAGATGCCTAAGAAATACATAATTCAAAAGTCCCAAGTGGTTGGCCTAATTTCCTGAAGAAGAGAATGTAGCAGTAGGTCTGATTCCAGATGAGATAAGACTTTGTTATAACAAAGGTAATGTTAATGGGCAGGTTCTGGTTTAAGTGCGTTATTCAGTATCACAAAAAGTCTTCTGACAGATAGGAAAAGAAAGACAATTATCCAAAATGGTATTCAATTTTCTTAAGGGAAAATCTTATGTCTGGCTCTTATTCTGTACTTTCCCAGCTTGTTCATTACTCCTCACTTCTAGTGACAATCCTATGCACTGAATGAAATAAAGTTAACAATAGCATTTGACTAAAAAGCGAGTACTATAATACCTTCTGGCTGAAATTTGATTGTAGATTTGATTCTGAAATTTTCCAGTTTGTGAGTATTCATAAATACTAAATTTGACCTAGTATGAATACTGTTGGACCATAGGTCTAACAGCCCTTTACTTAATGCATTTCTCTCATATCCAGGAAAACAAAGACATGAGAAAAGGAAACCTAACATTTGACCACATGGTTGACCCTAAATCGGATGATCGGCAATGCTAAGGTAAGTCCCCAGTAGTGGGTTTCCTTTTGTTGCTGGAAGATAACTTGAGCATGTAGAGACTTGAAAGGTATCATGAGTTGGAAGTCTCTTCCCTGGTGAGTGTTAACAAAGCCAGCAGTGGGGATAATGGTGTTGTACCAGCTGCCGTGATCAAGGGCTCAACTGCAAGCTAAGTCCAGAGAGGCCTGGGGATGGAGAATGCTTGGCTGATCTGAGGAGATCATATCTGTGCCACTGAACATTTGGGAGCTGTGAGAAGATGGAGTGTGGTTGATGAAGGCAGTGTCTGTCAAAAAACCTTGTAGAGTTAAAATAACTCCATATATATTTTTTTCTCTGTTACTGTCTTATTCTAGCTAGAACTTCGTTTAAAGGCAAAACAGGCCAAAAACTAAACCAACACCTCCACAGCTTGAGACAGATATTTTCTAAGAAAATGGACCACTGCTGCTTCAGCAGAGCTGCTCAGCTCCAGCTAGCAGTCACATTTCACTTGGGGGCCCTTACCACAGGTGATGTTCCCATTCCTGCCTAGGGATGCTCCAAGTCTGCAGAGGCAAGCCCGTTTTAGCCTCAGTTTTGTCATTTAAGAGCTGCAGTTTGGGATTATTAGGGGTTGTTCTAGTCTTTGGCCACAGATAATGCTTTCTGGTCATCATCTCTTTCAGAATATTACTGTGATGTAAGTATTTCTTGTTATTTCTCTCTTCCCAAATGTACTATTCCCAACTGTATATTCATTACAAATAAGTGAAACACAGGGAATGGACATGAATATACATGAAGATAAATGCACCCTTTCTCATGACTGTTTTGTGTTAGACACTGTGTGAATACTTCAGAGACAGTCACAAGGGACTTGATTCTAAGTGGAGTAGGCAAAGGGCAGCAAAGAAAACATAGACAGAGGGAGATAGGAGAGACATAAAAATAATGAAACAAGCAGGTAGATACACTGGGAGCAGAGTATTGATGGCCTTACACCCTGGTAAGAGTCTAGAAACAAAAGGCATGGCCAGATTTCAAGAGTTTGCCCTCTCTAAAACCTAGGAACAAAATAAGAATCAGGATGGCACAGTGTCTAGTGACTGCTTAAAACTTCCCAGTTTCCATGCCTCATGGCACTCATGTAAATCTGTTTCTGACCTCGAGAGATGAACCCATTATCAATTGATAATAGTAGAAGAGATGTAAGTAACTTTGCTTCACTCTTGCCTGTCACTGCCCCACTCCTTGAGTTCACTCCCTTGCTGTCGTGCTCTTGCTGTGATGTATAATTGCCACTGCTCTCAGGATGCCTCTCCTAGAAGCTGTGTTAAGGATGTCCTTGTCTCCCAGAAGAATTTAAGATTCAGAAATACCTGTTACCTCCAGTATAAACTCCCTTAAGCACATGCCAGATGACAAGGTAATTTCTTAAAGTGGGAAAGAGAAGCGAGAAATGCCTTTTACATGGCTTTTGGAAAGCTGAAGAGGGTATTTAAGGCAAACATGGGTTTTTGAAAGATGGGAAGATTGTAATAGGAGCTCAGTTTTAACTTCACTTTTCCTGTAATATCTTCTTAATATGACAGAGCAATGGTACTCCCTGAGGGAAGTACTCTGAAACCTAGGTGAAAAACAGTGAAAAATTCAACAGTTGATATCCCACTTTAAAACACAGAAGAATATTCTCTTCATCTTTTCTGAAAGCACTGTTTCTTAGGCACATGGCATGGTGTTGTCCGACATATGCTAACTCTAGTTTAGAAGAAATTAGGATGGAAATAACTTTTGGGGAGCTAAGTCTCCCCAGTACAGCTGTTGATGTGCCTGGTAACAGCCTGGCTGGAAGCAGTCCCCATGAGCTTTTATTTTCTGGTTGCTTTGAGGGCAAGTGAAGCAGTGGTTCAGTTTGGACTCTAAGGCTGTGGCATGGTGCTCAGCTTGTTTGGAAGGGTTGCCACTGATATTTTACACTGACTTGCCCTATGGTTTGGGGTGCGCATGTGTGCTCTTGTTTTGGAGCCTGTGGGATTTTTTTGTCAGACATTTACCTTGTCTTTATGCATCTATTCTTCCTATCCAAATACCTTGCTTGTTTGATGTGCAAGAACATGGAAATTGTAAAATTTAGCCATTGTAAAATAGTATCTAAGCAAATTCAAGAGTTATACTAGTTCATCCTTATTTTAGTCCGATGTAACCCCCAGCATTGGCAATAGCTGGAAGACACCTTTGACTAAAACAATAGCTGTTGTTTTAGTCAAAGGTGTACTTTCTTTCTCAGCAGACACCAAATGATTTTTGATCTATAAGACACTCCTGTATCAGCAATATTATCTGACAAAGTTACAGATACAGGAAAGCATGCTTACTGTGTAAAACACTACTGATATTACAGTGGGCAGATGGCTGCTACAGGTGAATGCTTTCCAGTAATTTTGAGCCCAGTGCAGTGAAGCAGAAAAAAATAAACTAGATGGACTTCATAGCTGTGATTAAGCACAGTGCAAAATCCTTGGGGGAAAAAGACTCTACAGCCCAGTTTTACAAACAAATTTGGCTCATGCTAGCAGAAAACAAAAAAAGACCATACTAATGGAAAAATACATGGTTGCTGATTTTTCTTAAAATTCATTTATACGAGTGGCTTTGTTGACTGAGCACATGTTCACGTGGATGTGCAGTGTATTATTCCAACCCTTTCTGTAACATAACCGCGGTGACCGCGTCACATGGTGCTAGTGCAAACAAAGTCTTGCTAACAGCCCATGAATAGAAGCATTTTCCGAGAACACAGTTTCTCATTGGGACTATCAACTGATTCTTGTGCTACCAAGGGATAAGGATAGCTATGGAGACTTTAGGAAGTATAGAGTAAGTGTAGTAATCTGAGTGTACAACACCATCATGAGTGTTTGTTATATAACCAAAGGGGGTACACACGGTATAGTTAATTCTGTGACACTTTTGAATGATTACTGATTGGAAGGCAGTATCTAATATAGGAAAGTATATCTTGTTAAACATTCTACTTCTATCTATATTCCATCTCCTTTTGGTTTTCCCAATGCCTGCAGTGTGAATCTGCGACACCATCACACTGAGCTGACTCCCTCCACATAGCATTTTCCCTTCTCTATTAGCATCCTATTTGCATCAGATCCAACGTAAGTAATGCTTTCTTGATGGACTCAGCTCAACTTATCTGTCTGATCCTAGAGTAATTTATTTCCTTAGATATTAAGCTACTCATCCTAATCTTCATTTTGTTTCTCATTGTCTCATGTTATCAATTCATCTAATGGGAGCTCTTTTTTCTAGAATACAAGCACTTTTTAAAAATATCAGTGTAAAACTTTTTGTTTTCCTCTTGACATTCTCTGAGAAGTGTTTTTGGATGTACATTAGGGAAAAAAGATAGCAATTGTATATACACATATAGGAAATTATGAAACACTTATTTAGACTTTGAAGAACATCTTGATTTTTTAACAAAAGTAAAAATATTGTCAAGGCTTGAAGGACGTGAACAGACTTTGTTGAGGGAAATTTTGGCTGTTTCTGAGCCTTCTCTCCATTGGGAGTGGAGTAAGCGGGAAGAGGCAAACAGTCCTCTGGGAATAGGGATAGCGTAACATTTGGTCCAGAGCACTGGCTCTCTTAAGTCAGTGTTAAGTCGGCATCCCCGCAAAGACCACTTCGAACTCAGAAGCGCCTCCTGCCATCTTACCCAGCGCGCCCCCAGGGCCGCTCTCCGCTCTTTCCACGCACGGGCACCGCAGCCCGGCGCTCCAGCACCAGCGCTCCGGCACCCGGCCCGAGCCCGCCCCGCC
>VZTX01014869.1:188334-320094 GCA_013400915.1 Pardalotus punctatus
GAGGCAGCCCCCCACCGCCGCCCAGCGCGACGCCGCCGCTGGCGGCGGGCGGTGGCGGAGCGGAGCCGGGCAGGGTGAAGGGCAGGCAGCGGCGCTCGCCGGAGAGCGGCGGCAGCAGGAGGAGCAGCTCACCTGAGAGACGGAGCCCCAGCTCCCCGGTGTACAGAGGTAAAGCACCGGGAGAAAGCCGGTCCCGCTTCCCTGCCCCGCGGGGATGCTGGCCGGGCTGGGGCCGCCCAGCCTCCGGGCACCCCGGGCTCTGCTTCCCGCTGTCGGGCTGCGCCCTCCCTTCCCCCCAGGCCAGTGGGGGTGGGACACCGGCGGACTCCCGGCCCGACGGGAGGAGCCCCGCTGAAGCCTTAGGGAGGGGGTCGGGGCGAGGGAGAGCCCTAAACCCCCCCCACCCTCGGAGCAGGTGTCGTGCCCGGGTTTGCCCTGCCAGGAAGCGGGGGGAAAAGCACTTGGTCCCGCCGCCTTCCCCCGGGATGGGGGGAGGCGACCCCTGAAATGTCATCCTCCTTCTCGGGCAAGGTGAGAATCCTGCTTAGGTAGTACAACCCCGTGACCCCACCCGCGCCAGCCTCGGGAGGAGCGGAGCGGGGGCGAGCCCAGGGGCCGCCAGCGGCCCCCCTCCCCCGGGGCAGAAGCAGTCGGGGGCTCCGATGGCGGTGCTCCTGGTGCTTCCTACCCTTGCGCTGGAGCTCTGGCAGCGGAGGTGTGTAATAGGGAAAAGAGCCTAAAATTAACCTGCTTCCCTGTCTCCAGCTGTAACTATTTAGTAGGGGTGATAATGGGTTAGATTTATATCTGGGGTGTCACAGCCCAGTTCTGAAGTATGTGTTAAAACCAAGCCTCAAACGCTCTTCCTTTCTGCAGAGCTCGGTTTCTTAAAAGACTTGCATATTTGTAAGATCGTAGGTTAAAAGATGAGATGTTTTCAAGCACAGGCTCCAAAACAAGGAAATTCCTATATTGAGGTGCTTAAAAACAAGTCTGTCTTCTTGTGATATTCAGTACTGAATCCTTTAGACTGTAAAAAACCCAACCAAACAAAACCAACTACAATCCAGCCCCCACTGTAGCCAAAATAGGCCTGTAAAGTTTAAAATGTAGTTGATTCCCTTCAAGTCCAACTTAACCTGTGCCAGGTTGTCTGTTAAATTATTGAATGTGTTAAAGTGGCAGTGGCCATCTTAGCTCCCCCACTCCCTCCTGCCTTCCCCCATCACTTCAGCAGTTGACTGAATCGGACTAAATGCACTTTTTATGTTGTCCTGCTCAGTTATCAGGTATTGCACATCATCTCTTTCTGGGAATGCCTTCTGTGGTTCAATACCCCTTGCTTTTTCTATCCCTTCCATAAGTCTTACTGTGTGTGATTTCTGTGGCAAATTGTGGTCTGCATTGGGTGCTAACATATGTTGTAGCAGTGGAATCCTACCTTCTTCCCTCTTCACTTTTTGTGTGTAGTAAACCATTCTACTATTTGTAGTATTTGTAACTTGGGCAGATCTGTCATCAGAATCATCCTAGGTCAGGGGCAGCATTTTACAAATGAGCAAAATGTCACTGCCAGTTACAAATTGAGTTAATTTGCCCTATGCATCTGCTTATGCAGATGACCTAATTGATTGTGTTATAATCTGACTGGAGATACTTAGTTATGTATTTTTCAAAAAGACAATTATTTCTGCAGAGGGTTTTGCGTGCTTGAAAATGGAACTGAGCTTCTGTGGTTTTGATTCATTCAAGCTCTATTTAAAATTTTGAAGACCATATTTTTCTCACTGTATGGAGTGCTAAATGTAGATTTCCTTTTTGCCTCTTAAATCCTTGGAAAATGCTGATGGGAAACTAGGAAAACCCGAAATATGGGTGCGTATGAGTAGTGATGGTGCTGATGATGAGCAGTAAATTATTTAATTATGGGAGCCCGGAGGAAAACATTGTAGTGCTGCAGTGTATAAAGCCTACACTTAAGGTGTATTGAAGAGGGAGGAATGTGGGCAGTTACCTGCAAGCAAGAAAAATACTGCAAAGCTGTGAAGTACTTCATTAATGTGTACAAATTTTTTGTTGGAGGGGAAATTTTAATTTTAGAAAGTGCTTTCAGTCTTCTTCATCTGTGGGCCATTTTAGCCTTAATAAATCAGACTGTAAATTAGTACTGAATGACTTTTCTGTCATTAAACTTTTTTGAGCTTACCTCCTGGTGAACCGTGTCAGCAGCACACAGAGCTTGATTTGGTTTAATGAGTGCAATGTATAAAATCATAAACGGTCCATCAAGAAATGCACCCTGTAATCTGTATGCACTGCAAAGAATTCGTTCCCCCTCCTCCAGGTCAAGCCAGCTGCTGCTGCAGAAGCTGACATCCTCTAGCAAATCCTGAATGAATGAATGAAAACAACGTGATCGCCCTAATAATGACCACAATTGCACACGTCAACAGCTTTATTTTACCGAAATACAGGCACCATTTTCTAGTGGGCGAGAGTAATAAGATACTCTATTTCTTCAGTCTTGCAAATGAAAAAAAGGTTACCAAATCTCCCCTTTGCCTGCCCCTCTCCCACCCCCCCAAACCTAGAGCTGTTTTTACAAAATTTGGAATATAGTTCCATGGTATGGGGCAGTATTTTGTCTGTTTCCCTGCTCATTCTCAGCATTTTACTACATGATGTGTAGACACTGAAAACATGTTTGTAGTCTGTATGGTAATAGCAGTATATAGAAAATTGATTGTTGAACTGGAGAACTACTGCAGTAATAATGGAGGACTTGAAAAAAAATTCAAACGTTCCATTTTCAGACATGGACCATCTTGCTGTGGCTTGTTAAACAATGCTACTCCAGCTATTTATAGTTGTTATCAGTATGCAAGTCTTGGGGAAGTGGCTTGATTAAGTTTTTTTGTCAGTTTTTCAAAGCCATTTCCCACTGCTGTAAAATGTGAGCTTAGGCTCTAGGTTTAATCCTGTTGTTTTTCTCACCAGTGCAGGAGATGTGTTTGTCTTTGGTTCTGCAGTCTGACTTGGATTGTTTCATGAATATGCTCGTTCTGGAGACTGCCTATGATTCTGATGGATAGATGTTACTCTCTTAAGACACCTGCCCCTTCCCCACCTCCTTTCAGCCTCTTTCAATATAGATTTCTTGAACTGGCTCTCTTACTAAGCCATTTTGTGTGGATATTTTAGCGATTTGCCAGAGGTTCTTTTATAAAGGAGATTTCTGTGAAAACATTCCAGCTTTGAGCCTCTACAGGTCAGAGCAACTACCATTGCAGGCACTGACATCACTACTACATGAATGAAAGCAGCATGGTCTGTTTTTTCTCTCATCACCATGTTCTCTACTCCTTCTTTCTAGTATACTGTAGATGTTTCTGTTCTGCAGCAACTCCCTGTGTTTTTAGGACTGAAACTTTAAATAATAAGATGATATTTTCTTTTAAGCAAATTTGGGGATTTTTAGTTTGTCAGGAAATCATCAATGCTGGTAGCAGCATTTGGTTAGTACTGTTACTGAGTGGATGAGAAATCATGAATGTCATGTGTATTTTTTTAAGATGCTGAAAAGGGAAAAACCTTCTGATACCATAGGATAAATCTGCAATGTGCAAGTCTGCATCTTTCCTCTTTCTTGAAATGTGCTTATTCTTTACTGGTAGATATTTTTTATAGTGTGTGTTCATGTTTTGGGGAGCTGGCAGTGGGAAAAGTGTCTGGTTGAATGTAACAACACATGGTTTTCTTAGAGGGAATACATCTGTTAGATCTCTGAGTGCATAAAAGTAATGTCAACAATGTGAAGCTGTGTGGTTTATGACAAAGGATGTTCCGGTTATAATCAAAAAAAGCCAAACCCTTGGACATGTCAAATAAAACTTGCTACTTGCTTGCAGACACATCTTTTAAAGCAAAAAGGCAAGGTGTTCTCTTTCTTGCTTTACCTGGATAAAATCAGAAGTTTCTGTTGCTGTGTAAAGTAGCTTGTATAAATACGAGAGTGGGTTTCCTGTTTAGTTTTTTTTTAATGATACATGAATATTTTGTATACAAGGAGGGTGTACATGATTTCTGTATGAATCAAACTCTGCACTGCTCTCAAAAAATGCTTTGATTTGTTTAGTGTTAACTCTGGTAGTACTGTAATACTACGCTTCATATTTTTCTAACTTTTGCTTACACATTTAATAGCATAAACTTTTTTTCCACGTCAGATTTTAAAGACATGTTAATTTTAAGGACATATGAAAAATAATGTAGTCAGTTTGGCTGTTAAAGGTTCCCAATGTCTTTTACTTCCCAAAATAACTCCTGAAGTGTTGCCAACATTAGTGAGAGAAAGGAATTACAAAAGATGCAAAACAACTGCATAACACAGTTCTGCATAAGAAGTATATGTATCTGGTTTTAGGCTAGTGGAGTGAGGACCAGAGTCAAACAAACAATATTTTGACTTGTAGGGATAACAGTATTTAAAAAAAACCATCCAAAATTTGGACTGCAAAAGGCAGAACTATTTTAATATCCCGATTCAAGCCATCCAGTATTTTGGCATCATGAGCATTTACACCAGAGATCAAGAAGATCTTTCCTTTATTTCTAACAAATGTAGGTAAGGAAGTAATTTTTGTGACGCTTCTATTTCCTGATCCCTGAATAATAGCAGTATTCTCATAATTGTATGGCCAAAACAGTTTTGCTCCAGCTTTGTCCCTCTCTCTTCCCAAAATAGCTTTCATTGGAATATAATATGATGAAATAGAAGACCCTGGCTAAATTTGATCCAGTTGTCCTGAACTCAGAGGCTTTTTAGTTACATGTTTTAACATGACTGTAAATGAGAATGGTGTATTAGGTGTCTTTAATAAATATGCTTTATAAAACAAATTAATTGAGCTTGCAGGTGTTAAACTACAGGAAAGAAAAATACGAAGGTATTTTCTCCACTGAACTTGAGTAGTACTGTAGCAAGGCATTAGCTAGGAAGAAAGAATCTCCCTACCTCATAGAAAGAAAGCAACTTAAGACGTATATGTATATACCTAAATCACTACTTTACCTTTAATTCTCAGTCTTTGGACGTAAGCAAATGTTCATGTGTTGCATATGGCCAAACTGAAGTTACATGCCAACATCTGTGCCTAGTAAAACAGTGGCAAATACTGAAATTTGGGTTCTGAAATTCATGGTTCCTGTGTTTTGTTGTTTCTTTCCCATGGTAGTGGGGTGAATAGAGATTCTTAAAATGTATTTTAAAATGTGGGGAGGGTATATCAAGGGGTTGTATCTTAGAATCTTACAAAAAAGTTAGTGTTCACCAAGTCTAGACTACTATGTTGCAAAAATTCACAGTGGAAAGCCAGTTATTTTTAAAATGGGTTTTGTTCTACTGCTCTATATCATCATGAAAAAAAATAACTGATGCATTAATTCTGAAGTTTCGGTTCAGTCTAGACTTTAAAGCAGTAGTTGTAACAATGCAAAACATACTGGAAGTAGAGTATATACTTCTCAGTGTTTCAGTTTAAGTAAATATCTGAAATACATTTTTAGTGGGATTTTACCAGTTGATTAATAATCTTCATCTGAAGAAGATAATTTCTTTAACCTGCAGTTAGAAATGAAAGTTCCTCTTTAAATGAGTTGGTAATTACTTCAGTAGAGAAAAGTTTTGATATGACATGACAAAACAGGTAGTTCTTAATGGATTTCACATATGTTCAGGAGTTAGAATAGTAGGGTTTAAACATCAACTAGCATTTTTTAATAAGTATCTTTTATTGATGAAAAAAATGACCCTATATTAAAGACACAAAACTGGAAAATTTTGCTCAGTAATTTAGCTGTTAATGATCATCATCTTGCCTTAGTGTTAGTATTTAAATGCATGTTTGTTAGTCTTTCTGTGCTGCTGTAGTGCTTAAACAATGGCTTAAGGCATTTTCAGGCAAGTAAAATACTATTTACATTTCTTTGTTAGAAGAGATACACCACAGCAACTTGTCAGCCTGAGATTATCCACTTTTCCTTTGTGTCACCCTTTGTAAGTTTTGGGTAATTGCAAAATGAAGAGCATTGGAGATAAGGGTGAAGGAAAATTGGGTGTTTGTACTTAATAATCTAATTCTGAGTAGTAATTTTGAATGTGTATTTACTTCCCCAAAATTAGATAGTCCTTCAGTTATGCTTTATTTTTTTTCCGTGTCTGATTTGACTCTGAAGTTCATCACTACTATTTGTATTACGACTAGTTTTGAATTGGGAATGAAATGCTGAAGGGTAAAAATAGTTGATGGGTACTGAATGGGATCAGAGACTTCTGCAGTCTGGATACCACACAAAGTATCGTGATACAATGTGAAATAGCAACCTTTGGAATGGTGAGTCAGGCTCTCCAGTTCTTACTTTTCCGAAGCTGAGATTGCATCCATGGAATCCCTCATCCGTGGTTGAAACTGAAAAACATGCGCTCTAAGGAACTCTTTTCTACTCGCAGCTGTGTGAGTCTGGACTTGGGACCAGAGCTGTCGTGTTACATGGCCGCCTTGGATTGTGTGGTGATAACTTCGCTCAGACGATGTCTCCTGTTAGCAGGGCAGAGGAGTGCGTGCAGCTCCTGAAGTCTGTCTTGGAAGGAAACGCAGCCGGGCCATGCTGGGGAGTGCCCTCAGCTGCTGTCTCCGGCGTTGTGACACTGGCTGTGCCCTGGGCGTGTTCATTGCACTTCTCCTTTCGTATGCGCACTTCCTAGCTGCTGCTGCTGCTCATTGCTGCCAAACTACTGACTGTCACCCTGTTAAATTAGTTTTCTCTGACAGGGAGAGAGAACACCCAGGAGGTGTGAGTGTCTGCACTCGAGCAGTAAGAGTTTTCTGCACAAAAAATTGTGAATGGGGATTAACCTAACTAGTTGGTTAGGTTAGTGAAGATGATTAGGTCAGTGAAGGTGGTTTTGATGGAAAGTTTTCATATTTTGTAGTAGTAGATCTCTTAATTAGCTTTCCATATTAGATATTGTTGCTTTGGAGATTGTATGTACTTCCCAGTAGGTCATAAAGTGTTAGGAGCTTGAGTTTTGAAACCTTAGTGCAAGGTATTGTATTGGTTAGACCTCCTTATTTAGTGTTGCATATAAATGATAAATAAGTGATAGTGATAAATGATGCCACTGATGTTGGTGTTTATAAGGACTTAACTTTCACTGTTGCTGGTGTTAAATTGAGGAGTAGCTATTTACAATGGATATTGTTCTTGGAATCAAATACAAATTGGTGATTAATAGCACGGGTTCCTACATGCCATTTATTTTGCACAACTTGAAACTAGTTTTACGCAAATTACACATTCTGTTTCCTCTTTAGGAAGGAAGAGTCTTGTATTTTGCTTGTAAGACCGGTATCTTAAGAGCAGTGTGATGGTAGTTCTGTCATGGTTTTTGAATAATCTAAAATCTGCTGTAGAATATTTTCTTCTCAATCTCCTGTGAGATAGTCTAAACAAGCATAATAATTTAAGTGTGTCATTCCTTGAACAGTGCAAGTCACCTGTTTGAAGAAGGCTAGCTTCAGCCTCCTTTTCCATGCTCTTAGCACCAGACATTAAGCAATGTTGTAGACACACTCCTGAATTTCAGGAATTAACACTTCTGACTGGGCATTGCAAGATCACTGGTGTTCATGCTTGAATTTAATACTAATTTCTGTAGCCAAATTAATTTTAATATTATACACTAAGTATAAATCTGTCTTTTAAAAATGTTTTCTGTAACAGTAATTACTCAGTTATGAGCTGATTAAATGTATGGCAATGTGGCTCTTGTTATGTGCCTTTTAATCTCAGATGTTTTGGTGTACAGTGCCTATTCTGGAGTTCTGAAAGAAATTATTAGTAAAGGTTGGCTAGCTGGATTACCTGGGTATGTACATTTTTTTAAAGTCTTCATTGTTAGAAAAAAACCCAAATATTTTAATATGGGTGCTTAGGCTGCAGTACTAAAGAAAATTCAAAACTCTTAATAATTTCTCAACATTTGTCAGCATTTGGAGACCAAGCTATCATTTGGAAATAATGTGTTCTTACCAGAAAACAAGTTTTAGTTATTCAGTGTTCAATTACTAGCTAATTCAATTAATTGTAGTCTGCAGAAATTACCCTGTAAATACAAGCCCCACTTCAAATTATATCATGCAGTTAGCAATTGGCTATTAGGGAGCAGATCTAAATGCCCAGGTTTGTGAATGTGTGGCTCTCAAGCATAACAGTGCAGTTGCATTTCTTAGATGAAGTGCTGTACCCATGCTGGATCAGAAACGTTGTTGGATAAACCTTGAAAATTTTGCACTGTGTTCCCATAACTCAGGCCACAGAGACACAACATGGAGGAGCCAGCTCTAAGAAGTATGGGTTTCTGTAGGTATTTAACACAAGCTCAGTACCACCCCTTCACAGCAGGGCTCTGTAGCCCAGAAGGACTAGAAGATATTGGTGGTTTTAGCAGGTATCAGTGGTGCTGTCTGTGTTCTGGAAAGGTTTGGTGAGTGCAGTTCTCACACATGGAATCAAATTCAGTGCGAAGTGTCAGCTAGTCTTTCTGGAGTTTGGAGCCCTGGAGAGTACATTATGAAAACCAAGTGGCTTTGCAGCATTGACTCTGTGAGCTAGATGTTACACCTCCATATTCAGCATATATTATTGTAAATCTTTGTTATATGTGTTAACTTTCTGCTTTTCAAAGCAATGAAGAGTTGAGTTGCTCACTGAAAGTTAAACCCAGATTTACGCTGAGTGTCCTGGAACAGACTTTGACCACTGTGACTCTAAAAATATCAGCTAACTGCTGAAGAATGCAGAATGAGACTTAGGTTTACACAGTAGTTGAGAAGCTGCCAGGTTAAAGGAGAAGCTGTCTTCACAGAAGTAAATTTCTGTTCAAGGTCTTTAAATCTTCATTCTTAACTGATAGCTGTGTTTGCTTAATTGTGTCAATTGATAGTGGAATACCCTTACACTTCCTTTCTCTCATACTCTGATTCCTCTGGTATTTCACCTTCGGTGGCTCCTTTGTTATACCTGATAACCTGCCCAGAATAATTATCTTTGCAATGTTTTCTTCACCCACAAAGAAACCATAAAATACATTGGAAATACTTGCTGTTCTTTTAAAAGGAACAAGGAAAAGTCCTAATCTGGAAGAGAAAGATTTCTCATGGGCAAAAATGTAATTAACTCATGCATGTTTAAAAGTAAATGCGTATTTGAGAAATGTCCATACAAGGAAGTGGTTGGAGATAATGCTCAATGTAGAATATTGTCCTCATGGAAGATCCAAATAAACTTTGGGTATTGCTGTAGAAAGAGAGGCTCATGCTTTCAAAGCAAGCTGTTCAGCAAACGGTGCAGTCCCTGTATTATTTAAAATACTGTGTAAAACTCTTGTACGGATCTACCTTAATTTCTTCCAAAGAAGGAACTAGGGTATTCAGAAAATCAGAATCTAATGATTGTGTTTAGTGGTTTGTATAGCCTTTAATATGAAGCTGAAGGATGCGGGAGATCTTTTGATTGCAAGATTTATAGTAGAAACTTAGACTGGCCACATTGAAGATAGAAATTACCAACTGTAACAACTTAAAATTTGGGAGAAGCAGAAGAAATGGGTGTGCTGACACTGTACATAAAATAAATGTTAGATCTAGCCTTTGTTTAGTCATGCGAATTTGCATGCATACACAGCAAAAGAAGAAAATCCTACATAGATGTATGTTTGAAATTCATAAATCTGGAGTAAAATTTTGTATCTTGGAAGTAGTTTGAAAATTTATCTAAACAGGGTTGCTCTGCCTTGAATACAAAGAGAATCTGTTTTAATGAAACATGTTAATACTGTTGGAGTCTTTCAGACATCAGAAAGGTTCAAGAATGTGATCTGATTGCCTGGACACTTAACTTGAAAAGGCTGCTAGGAATAAAAGCAGAGAGCCTGCAAGAAACAGCAGGAAGAACTGAGGAAAGAATGTCATGTTACAAATCAAAAGTTGAACCTTAGAGAATTGTTAAAACACAAACAGGCTAGGACTTTGTGTGCCTTAAGACAGGTAATAGAAACATGCAGATTGAAAAATGAGGAAAAAGTAGTTGTAACCATTTGGTAGCAAGAAAAAAAGATCTGAGACTGATTTGCTAGAATATATGGTTTCAAAGTCAGCTTCAAGGAATAGTAACTACAATGTCAAGAGGAAATAGCACAGATACTTATTCAATGCTTTGCGCTCACCAGAAAAAAAGTTGAAGAAATCATTACCCATAAAGACAGTAATTTTTAACCCAGAAAGATTAAAAAACCCCAAAATTGTAAGGGACAAGGATAATTTGGAATTAGGAATTACCAAGACTGATAAATACAGATTGAATATTTCAGTAAAGTCAATTCAGAGATCTCAATTGCAGGATTCTAGAAAAGCCTGCTCAGAAGTTAACACTTACGTTCAAATTTCTGAGGCAGTCTTGTTAGTAGGAGTGATACCATATGAGAATAGCAGATAGAATGCTGATGTTTTAAAAACGGAAAAATGTTGTGTCCAGTTCTAAAGTATAGAGAACTATTGGTGAAACTTCGGAAGAAATTTGAAGGGATGGTGGAAACCAGGGAGAAATGTTAAAGTGCAAAATGAGCTTTCCAAATGGTGTCATGCTAACCTGGTGGCTTTCATAAGAAAACTGATTTCATAGATCTTACCTGTTTAGGAAAATTTTGAAATTAGGGTGATGAAACCCTTGATGACTATTGAGAGGTTTAATTAGTATGCAGGGAGATCATGCAGGAAGAGTTTAAGAACCATGAGAGTTGGAATAATGAGTTTAAAAACTGAGATTTAAAAGTAAAAGTGGAAGTATGTGAGATTACACTTGAGCAGAGTATCTTTTCCTCAAAGGAAGAGCATCTAATTTGAGAATTCTGGAGGGTGGAGTTGGATGATGGTGACTTCTCTAAAATGCCATTATGAAGTGACAGGAAAAAATACTGGGCCCAGGTCTGGTCTTGCATGAAGAGCAGCTGGCTGCACGAGGGCTGCTGAGGCATTATATGGGATGCTGCACACCATTTTGGTGCTCCACAATTCAAGAAGTGTCAAACTGGAACTGACTCAGAGAAGGACTTCCAGGTTAGGATTTTTTAACTGTGTGATGCTAAAAAAATCAACTGAATAAAAATACAGTTGCTTTTTCAGAATTCAGGTGAGCAAGGAAGGGAATGAGTGGGTAGATTGGTTTGACAATGTACATATTTATATATTAAACTATAAGAAGGCCTGAAACCATCAGGAAAGAAAATATTCCCGGGTCATTTTTCCAATAGGAATTGTGAGGACAAGACAGTCAGCTGCTGTAAAGACTGAGTTTGTTTTGAAGTGACTATGTGTTTTTTCAGTGATAGCTGTGAAGTCGGCTCCAAATTTAGGAAGTTGTTTCTCGTCCTTTGTTTCTATGTCTTAGCTGATAATGAAAAGATAATTTATTTAATCATCAAAGTTGAGGACTCTCATTTAGGCAATCAATTTTAATTTGGTTTTACCTTTCTATTTTTCATTTTTTTCCCAGAAAGATGCATTATTCTCGTTTAGTATAATTTGCTATAGCTAGGAGAATGCTTGCTGTCTCTAATAACTGGTGATCATTATGATGGCATTGTATAGCCTCTGTGCATTGGTTACAGTTCTTTGTGTATTTTGATGATGAAAATGGTGAGTTGTGCCTTCTGATTTATTTTATTCATTGTTATGTCCAGCTGCACTTTGATGGAAAGAATAATTAGATTAAAGGTTTACAAACCCCCCTCACTTTCTGCATCTTGTTAGATTTTAAGTATTGTCATTATAACAACAATGAAAAAAATCCCTTCAGAGTCATCAAGTTTATTCAAAAAAGGTGGTAGTTTCTTCAGTTACTGAATCAACTACATGTGTTTATAATGACCTTCAATGTTTTAATTATTAATATACTGGAAGAAAAAATAACACCCCAAGCTTTAATGCTGTTCTTGATTCCCAATTTGGTTCTCAATATTGGATACGTAGAATGGGTGATTAAACAGATCTAAATTAATGAATTTAAAGGAGGGAAATACTCTGTTTCTGCTGAAGTGCCCAGCAGTTATTGGATGGTGGTTTCAGTGTGCTTTTTCCCAAGTACTCAGCTGCTTAGCTCCCATCAAATTTGTTTTAACTTTATGGTATGAACATTTTTTAGATACTTCATTAAATGATACTGAGTTTATGTACTTGTGCAGTTAAATTTGAAGTAATAACCTTACAAAAAATATATTCTAAAAATGTGAAATACATAAAAATCTGAAAGGTTTAGAATTAGTGTGTTTTACCTATACGGCATCCTGTTAGAAGAGTGCCAAGTGTGTAGGTTACATCTGTTGAACAAAGCAGGCTTTTGTGACATGAATGCTACAGGTCCTATACATGCCAGCAGTAATCCTTGTTAGACGAATAATTTAGCTTTAGCGGACTGAAACTTTCTGCTGTATGGTTTGTTTACGTTTCTTACGGAGATCAGAGCGTTCTTTCTGTGTTTGATCTCTAAGGATAATGTTGATTTTAAAAAGAGAAGTTGTGCTGTGAACAAAATCTGACTTCTGAAAGATATTCGTAGTCACATTTTACTTGACCTGTGGTGCGGGGGAATAAGGGACATGAGGCAGAGAGGCTTTGCTTCCACATAACATACATGCATAGGCAGCCAGGATTTTGAGTCAACTGCAGGTCCAGTGAAATATGCCTACAAATTCATCCATGTGTTCTACTGCTTATAGTATGTGTTCTAGCGCTGCGCTCTGTGCCCTCCTGTGCAGTTAGGTGAGCAGGGCTGTTCGTCCTTCAAGAGCTGTGCATGAAACCTCCTTGATGGAAGGTAATGCCTTTGCCTGGGGGTTGGATTCAGTGACTAATCAGGAGACTTCTTCCTTTTCTGGATGGCATAGTCATAGCTATAAAAGATAACTCATCATAGTTGATTCCTAAATCCCATTCTGTGGGTCAGTGTGTACAATTTTCCTTTGAAGGAACAAGCTGGTTTTGTTTTATGTTGTTTTCCCAGTGTAGGTTACCTCCTGTCTTGATAGACTTCTGTTTCTTTCAGTTCAGTCTGAATTCTCATAAGCCTTGTCAGGTACAAAACCAAATCTGCTCTGACTACCAGACTGTAAAATGATGTGTGTGGAAGACTGGCTTCCCCCCCCCCCCCCTTTTTTTTTTTCCCCTCCCTGAAGAATTCTGGATGTAGGAAGCACATAATTCATGGACCTGGATCTCTGAAAAGAGCTTTGCTCTCTTGAAGTAGCCTTTCTGTTTGTTCGGTTTGGGTTGTTGGAGCCTTGGTTAGATTATGGTACTGTTCTGTGCTGCCTTTTTATTTTTTTCTTCAGTTAGGATAATGAGAGGAAATTAGAGTGGATTGTGTCAGTCTCTTTAGAGTAGTAACTTCAGAATGTCATCCCTCTTCATTTTTAGTCATTCTCTCTTTTGATTTCTAAAGATAGAAACTGGGGAATAATTTCTGAAGTTGATACAACTGAAGCAAAACCAATGTGGTGCACATAATGAAGACAGACGTTTTAAGGAGCTGAATGTAAAGTACTTAGGAGATGTATCGGAAGGTAACTTAAAAAGACTGTCTCTTCTTATATTCTTTTTGAATTATAATTTTGGTAGCAAAACACTGTACTGCCTTTTAGATGTTTGAAAAAGCTAGTATTTTTCCTTTTTTTTAAGGTATTAAAGAGATTAAGCTATTTAATTTGAAATTATGAAGGAAGAGTGCAGTAACTTCACATTTTTTCCTTTCAATTACATGCAAGGATGTTGTGGGTTTTTTTTTTTAAGATGCTATTTAAAATCCTATTTTTTGTTATTTTGCCTGAACAGTACATGGCAAACAGGGTGCTTTTTCTTGCTCTGCACCACTCTGAGCTGTTATTGCAGTCATGCAGCCAGTTAGTAGATTGGGTCAGAGACAAGCCCGTCAGTCACTGGCAACTGGGAAATATCTTTTGAGCCAATAGATTTCTTTACTCCTCTGGAAAAAAACTTCAGGGGACCCCAAATCCCTTGTTAATCTTTTTCATGAGAGATTTTGGCTCCAATTACAAGAGAAAAGCCTTCTTGAGAATGAAGATTAAAATTTTTTTTAGAGTGGCCTCTAAGTCCCCATTATTCAGTCTTTTTCCTGGCAAAGTCATAGAGACAAGTTCTTCAAATTAAACACGCACCAGTTTGACCATATACCTACATAATCAGAGCAGGAAAGACCAATCAGATACACATTCAGGTATCAGTACTGTGACATGGTATACTTGCTTAAAAAGCAAGCAAAAAGGAAAAAGAATATCCCTTGACCAGACTTTTCAGAGACAGACTCCTCTTGAATCCAAAAGTCTCCTTTTGTGGTACTCAGGGAATCACTGTCCAAAGTAAGCAAGAGCAAAGGTATCCCTTTTTCATACTTGTACAACGTGTAACAGGAGATGGGACTTTTAACTGGAGGTGTAGGATCAGTAGCTGCTGTGGGAAATGTGAGTTAAGTGATGTCAGGCCATCATTCTTACGGGTCACTGTGGGTCACCATTCCTTAATATTCAGCTTTCCATTTCTTGTTTTTGATTTCCTAGGCTGCATTCCCACATAATTCATTGTTTAAGGAGCATTCATGCAGGCACTTCTGCATCTCATTGGGTTTGTAGATTGTTGTAAATTTTTTGTCATATCTGGTAGGAATGTCCCAGAAATATCTGATACTATTTTATGGTGCTATGCCCAGACTCTGTATGTCCTTTGAGCCAGACTACCTGAACTCTGACTTTGTGGCTTGTGAAAAGAGTCTTAAGCAGACTAAGATATATGTCATAGTGAGTCCTCCCAAGAGTATTTTTGGAGAAAATTCTTTTGAAGTTAGTATTCATTTCTTAGGTAAAATCTGAAATTCTTCAGGAATGGATGAGTCCTAAGCTTGGGACTCATTTCACCAGTGGCTTGTAACCAGAAGGTTGTGCAGGGTGCTAGCAACTAAACGGAAGAGAAACGTCTAGTGAAAATTTATTGTGGAATTTAGTACTGATATTTCATGGTGTCTCAGGTTAATAGTTGAACTTTCAAGGAAGGAAATTAAGAAATTACTGCAAAAATGTTGTCTAACCTTTTGGCAGGACAGTGTCACAATTAGCTGACATCAATAGTGAGATGACAATATTAATACTCCTAGTTTTGGAGAAGAATGAATTTTATTTTTATTCATGTTTTTCAATCATTTGAGAGGAGTCTGTGTCATCTGAGACATTCTTAGGATAATTTTAGTCTTTTAAAATTGATGATATCTGTGCAAGTACATGAGTGGAAAAGTTTTGGCCCAGTTTGAATTGCATTTGCTGACTGTTGAAAGAAACATGGGAAGAAAACATACTGACAGATGAACTCTGGTGGACTGAGCTGAGGCAGTTTTCTTAACGCTACCAATGCTAGCTGTCACTCATGCTCTTCTGCTGCAAGTGATTTTCCTCATAGCACATGTGGCACAAAGCTTTATTTAAGCTAAAAATGGACTGTGAACATGGCTTTCAGATTATGTGCAGGTTAACTGCCTCTATCCTAGATGGGAAGGCATCTAGGCTAAAACTCTTCATTTTAGAGCTGTAGCAGATGGTTTTATTTGAACCCCCTGTCCTTTTCAAAAGGGCTGTCGTGTTAGTCTCTTACTGAATTACATTTTGCTGTCAGAGAAATGGAAACCTTTTTTCAGTCAGTCTAGGTGGTATAACTAGAATTCTCTTTGCTCTAAATGCAGCATGCAGAATCATGATTTCATGCAGTTTATTTTAGTTGATTCCTGCTGGGAGGTAGGATCACGCCAGATTTTGCCAGCTGTATTATTCAGGTGGACCCTTGTATGATTTTGTGTAGCATTCGTAACTAGAATTGTGTAGCAATTTGTCCTAAATACATGCCATTAAAACTTGTGGTGTATTTTAAATAAGACACAGATTCACAGAATATTCTGAGTTGGTAGGGACCCACAAGGATCATTGAGTCCAGCTCTTAAGAGAACAGCTGATACAAACCCACAACCTGGGCATCATTAGCATCATGCTCTAATCAACTGAGCTAATCTCAGTGGTTGTGAGGTATTTTGCTTTGCTGCAAGCATATGTCTTGCTTTTTTAATTTCTAACTGACTTCCTCAGGTAGTGTTACACTGCTTAAGTGCTGTGATCTTAAGTTTGCCTATTCTGGAGGTAGAACTGAGTTTGTTATGTGTCGTGTTACTGAGGAAGACAACAGAATCCTTTGACTTACACTGCAGTAAAATCCATTCATATGCTTGGAATATTGTCAGATGAGTTTTAGTCTGAAACTTGGATAAAATCAGTCTGTAATTTTAGAGATTTCTTAATATTTGTTGGAAGTCTTTCTGAATGCTGAAGCTTGTTGGCTATCTTCAGTAGCTGTTGAAGCGCTTTAGCTATTTTGATTCTCAGAAAACTGGAGCATGAGGTTTCCAACCAGAGAAAGTGATTTGGGCTAGAGAAGGGTATTCACGATAGTCGCATTCCATTGATAGTGAAACTCTGGGGAGAAGTGTTATGCAGTAGCTCTGTAGAGTACTGGGAAGCCAGACTTATGATGAGGTGAGAAAAGCAAGATTATGAAATAAACCCTGAGAGCAGATCTAATATTTAGAAAACAATTTAAGCTGATCTGCTCCACCGCTGTTGGGGTTCAGTACAGTGGTGCTCTCTGGGGCATCCCATCATCTCTGAGTACATTACTGTACAAGACACTTTGTCAAATGCTAATTTGCAAAAGTTCCTTCAAATGTCATGCTTAGAGATCCCTTCTTTATTTTTTATGATCTAATGATACATCATAAAAGATGAAAAGCTGAAACTGTTACTGAACAGACCACAGTGCTGCTGCTGTTCTGGCTCTCCTGGCTTTTTCTGCCCATTATGTTGTGCCAGCTCTGCTGTAATGGGGAAAACCATGTGTTTATGACTTTGGGGGGATGCACTTTAGTTTTCATTCTGTTTAACTCAGTGAATTATTTTGCCAGGTGGATTCACACATCTGTGCATGCCATCTCAAAGGATTCTTTACTTCAGATAGTTCAAGGATCTTTCTTAATATGCAAATTTGTCACAATTGTCACAATTGGAATCCTATAAGGATAGATACATTTGAAATGATAGGGATTTGGTTTATAGATAAGACAGTCAAAACAATTATAGTATAGAATGTGGCATGATGTATTATGTCATGTCCAATTCACAGTATTACTTAGAACGCTTCACCTAGTATGAGTAGCTAATGCAGTGTTTCAGCAGGTCTGTATTTGTCTAAAAGGGTGTGTTTTTACATTATCATGTTCATATATCCTACTATACCCATGCTGTATTAGTGCAAGCACCCTAATTATGCCAAATGCTATCACATTAATGATGGACTGTGCCTTTTGAGATCCATCAGTTCTAGGTGATATACAAGTAGAAAATGCTTGTGAAGGCTAGTGGCCATGTTTGGACTTAGAAGTGTCCCAGCAGGTCTGCTCTCATAGTCTGAGCAGTGAGTATGCTTTAGGTGGGTCACATTAGTGCATAGCATGTGGCTAACTTGGAGATTATCTCACTTGTGAATTTCTTTTAGTAGGGGTGAGCAAAACAGACAGTCACTGCAATGTAGGGCTTAGCTTGGCTAATGTGAAGTCTAGGAAATGAGTATGTGAAGTAATTTTGCCTAAAGGACAAAGCAAGACAATCCAGAAAGCATTCTGTAAAACTCTGTTCTTTCCCACATCAGTCTTCTGAATCATCCTGTACTTTGCTCTCCAAATGCAATGCAAAAAAAAGTGTTCCGTGTTCTGGGTGTTTGGGGAGAGAAGTACAGGGAGGAGTCGAGGACTGCAGGCGCAATGATGAGTGAAAACAAACAAGGCAGCTGCTCTGACCTGAGCTCTGTCAGAGGGAAAGACACAGTCACACTCAGTTTGCTAAGGCCTGTAGTGGGATCTTGTGAATGATATGGAATGTATTTCAATTGTGAAGTAATATGGAAAAGAGAATAAATCAGATATGCATCTTCTTGACCATAGTTTTTGTAATGATTTGTATTTTAGTATTTAGAAAGCTAAGCAAGCTGACTTAAAAAGTGCTATACTATGTTTTATTTTGTTTTTCTGTGTGTCTGGCTTTCCTGAGTTGCATCATCACTGTATTTAAATCTGCTTGATGTTTTTTGCTGATGAAAATACATCGCATAAGTAGCCCAGTTCTTTGCAGATATGAACACCTTAAGCATTGGGGCTTATGTAACTGTTAAATTTTCCCTTTTCTATTTGTTTTTCTCCTTGGTCTGATATTATTTGCTTTGATATGGTGGCATTCTTTTCAGCTTGGCATTTAGACAAAGGTTTCTGATATGTTCTTGCCATTGTGTGTCATAGCTAGCTTTTAACATTTCACATCAAATTTAGCCTGACTTTTTTGTTGGTTTTGTTCTGGTTTTCTACAGTGGACAGGCCAAAATCCCAGCAAATCAGAACTTCTGGTACCATAAGGCGAACTTCTTCTTTGGACACAATAACAGGACCTTACCTCACAGGACAGTGGCCACGTGATCCCCATGTACACTACCCTTCATGTATGAAAGATAAATCTACTCAGGTAAAAGCTGCAAAACAAGACAACAGAGATGTGTCGTATCATTGATGTCTCCTCAATTTAATTCTGAAGAAATGTGGGTTCACTTAATTTTATTATAAATATGAAACCCTAAAATAGGTTACAGTAGTCTTTTTTTTAATTGGTGCTAATGCAGTAACATGGTATGCAACAATAATATTTTTATGCTTTTAGAAGTCAGTTGTTAAAAATAATTTTCTCTATGTGGGCAGATCTGTTGAGGCTAAATAAGCAGATATCAATCTCAGCTTTGTATCTGGTTTATTTTAAAGTTGCTATATGCAAAATTGTGCTGAGTGTTAATTAAGAAAAAGAGTCCATATAGCAGTGGCTGACAAACTAAAGATTTTACTAAATCATGGTAATCTGCTGGTCTCAAAAACTGTATTTGTGTGTGTGCGTGGGAGTGAGGGAAGGCTACTGAGATTATTGTTGGCCTTATACTCTTGTGATAGCCTTGGATCCTCTTCAGGGCTCTGTCCTTAGTAGGAACCTCTGGCAGGTAGGCTGCTGGGGCATATAACTGCTCCAGTGCTCTTTGGCTAGAAAGGAGAATGTTCTTGCTTGCCTGCTTCCTCCTCATGCTGGAGCTTGTTGCCTGCAAAGGTGATCACTGTCAAACAGATTAAAAGTACGTAATTCTAAGAAAACCCCCCCAATTATTATTAAAGGAGCTGCATTCTTGTTTTTTCAGTAGTGCTTTTGGGGTTTGGAATAAGCCATCTGAGTTTTTCCAAACAAATTTGGAAACTAGAAGAAACTAGCTCTATTTAGCTGTATTTGCAATCTAACAGGCCATGTAGATTTGGTTATTAAGTCAATTCCTTATCTCTTGAGCCGTGATTCTGATCCATAGTTATCATGGGTCTTGAAATAGGTTCTATGATTTTAGTCTTTTGTGTAATAGTGAATTTGTCAGAACAAATTAGAATGTATATATGTATAAGTTTCCTCATTTCTAAAATACGGTGTCATGCAACACAGGAAGCCCTTTGATGGAGTAAAGATAAGCATACAATGCTTAGAAAAGTAATAAAAAAAGGTCTGTATGTTTCAGAAATCTTACTTAATGAATTTGAGTAACTGATTAAAATATTCCAAGAAAATTTTTAGAAACTGTAGTGAGGACCCTTTGAAAAATGCTGTCTTCATGCCCTGCTTATTTTGAAACCAGACAGTTTAGCAAAAAAACAGCAGTCATATTTACTGCCACAAAAGATCTACCTAAAAAGCCCTTATCCCTGGATTTATTTTCAAGGTGCCTTCCTTTCACAATACTATGCCTTTAAAGTATTTCTGTTTTGAAAATACAATTTTCATTCAGCAGATTTTCACTAGCATGCTTTCTAGTTTTTCTATTTCTCAACCTTTCTCTTAAAATATGTGCCCATATCAGTCTTTACAAATACCCTTATGAATAGAAAATTTAGAATATTTAAACATTCACAAACAAACCTTTTCACTAGTTACAGAAAAGATAAACAAACTGTTCTATAAATATTTGAGCTCCAAGTATTTGGCAGTAAAATTGCTTTCCTAGGGAGCTTAAGTGTTCAAGTTATGTGAACTGTTGGCTGCCTCCCTTTGCCTCATTCAGAAACTAAAAATGAAGTTTTACCTTTTCAGCATAATCAGATACAACAGAGAGGAAAGGCATACTGTTGTCATTATGAAATGAAGTATTATTTCAAAGGGGTAGGAGCAGAGACATCTCTGGATTTGTGGATATCTTCTGGCAAGGAATTATATTAGCTATCTTTTAATTCAAATTATGCCAGTCTCAAGCATTTATCAGTGTTTAAGTTGAGTCACTACTTGGGACTATGAATATGTAAAATGGAACAAAGATATTGATTTGCACATGATTTCCAGTTTGAGGGTTTTTTGTTTGGTGGTTTTTTTTTTCCCCAAATAAAATGCTTGCTAGGGAGGCTTGTAGATGACCATACAACATTGTCTCATGTTTTGGTGTGTGTCTGGGTTTTTGTTGTTTGAGCTCTGTGTAGTTTGAAGTATATCTAATTTCAAGAGCTAAGGATGAGTTCCAAGTTGTTGATAGGATGCATGCGTAGCAAATTAAGTTAAATAAAAAGAAGATAATGAAAATCAATAGACCATTCTTCTGTATGAGCATGTTTCATTGGAGAATAAATTACCTCTTGTTTAACTTCTAAATTCATGAACAATGCTGTCAGTGTAACTTACATTGTAGGTGGAATAATTATTTCTCTTTCAAGGGTATGTTTTGTTCCTAATTAAACAGTAATCTAAAATCCAAATTTTGTGCAGTTTCGTTGAGGTGGTGATTATGACTGTTCCAAGTTTCTTAGAATTCATGTTTTTAAAAAAAGAGTAAATTTCTGGTCTTCATGATGATCAGATGAACCTTTAATGAGTTTCATTCCAAGTCCTTGTTTCCACTTAAGTTCTTTCAGCCTGTATAATACTCATGAATAAAATGTTTCTTCATAATAATGGAAGGGAGGGAGTAGAATTTTGTTTCATTTAGTTTCTGTCATATCTTGGAGAATAGGAGCTACTGTTCATATTTCTGGGTCCCTCTTACTTGCCCCAAGTGTTTTGACTTAAAATACAGAAGAGAAGTGCGGTGGTAATGTTTGCTTTTGGAAAAATACACTGTAACACTGCATTGTCGTATTTATACAATTCAGTATTTCTCAGAATTCAGTATATATGTTCATGTGTGTATGTGTGCAGATGCATACAACTAGCTGATCTTTAAGGAGCAGCATGTTTTGGATAATCAGAGGTATGCAATTTTATTTAGTAAGTGTTTTAAGTATTTCAGAAATGCAGGTAAACTTCCTATTATAGGAAGTTACACGTGTTGATACACTTTGTGATCTCCTTCCTGAGTTCCTCCATTGTCCTACTTCCCTCTCCTTTTGTAAAATCTGAACCTTTCAGTAAGGCAATTTAAAACTCAATATAACTTCTTTGCCCATTTTTTCTGTCTCTTTTTGGAGCACTGATGGAATGATTTTGTACACCACTTCTTTATGCTTCATCATTTAAGTATTTTCCCCCTTCATAGTGTAAGGAACAGCTCAATGTTGAAATGGCTGTGCCTAACCTTGGAGTCTTCAGAAACATTTGGATAATTGTCAGAGTTGATAAATACAATTATTTGGCAGTAGCTAAGTAATTTAAAAGATATTTATAAAATTCAAAAGGAGATATTAAAAAGAAACATGTTGATATCATAACGAAAATGCTGCCAGTTAGAGTTTGTCTGTGTAGTCTTTCTCAATCTAAGTAATACAAAGAAACGAACAAATGGCCAAGTGGTACATTTATTATCAGTCATTTCCAATTGATGACTTAGGCATATCCAGCAATATTGGAACCCAGTTTTTTTCATTGTATATGACAATTAGGTATTGCACAAATTAAATTGAAGAAAGCTTGTAAAATGCCTTTAGAATTTTTACCTCTCTAATCTAGAGAGTAGTGCAGAGTTACTAGGCTAAAATGCTTGTCTAAAATACGTTTTTCTTATGGGTAGGTCAAAGCTTTAATGTAGTTAGCTCTCATTAGACATGTTTTGTTTTCTTCTGGATAGAATTTTTTTTGCTCTAAAATTAAGTCATAGAAAAGAGGCTCAGTTCCATGAAGCTTTTTTATTGGTGTATTAGTTATTATTGATTTTATGGGATATTTTAATGATGCACATTAGCAGAAAGGACAGGGAATAAGATACATGTCATAGAGCTATGAATTTGTCATTCTGACTTTACTTAACCTGTCTGATATTTAAGAGTCATCATCTCTAGTCAAATTAACTTCTAACTCTATAGGCAATTTCTTGTGGTAAAGTTTCTAGACGGCCTTTGAATGATTTAGAAATATCTGAAAACCCATCAGTTTTTATCTTCTAGTGCTGCTGTTTGGTTTCTTTTGAATGTGGAAGTTCTTCAAAAACATATTGCTTCCCCTGTAGAGCCTAGACACATGTAGATATTCTGGAATGCAGGCTGGATGTAGTAATTGGAGTGAAGGGCTGGCAATAAATGTGAGATATTTAAAGTAATTCAGTCTTATTTTAGGTTTAGGTAGGTTAGTTTTCTATGCAGTCATTCTGATCTAAGTGGAAAGAATGTAGGTGTATGTAGGTGGAAAAGCAAGGCAGGATTACCAAATGTGTTGGAAAAGGTGCTGATCTCCACAAGGCTGGGTTAGTTGGAGTGATGGTAATTGTGGTTTGCATGAAGACTCAAGAGAGCAAACAGATGTGGCATTCTGAACATGTCCTGTGCCACATGCCAGCTGAAATTCAGGACCCCAGACCTTCACATCTTGAAAACAAAGGATCCATGTCTTGCAGGTGCAGCATGCATTATTTTATGTTTTCAAGGTTCTCCCCCTAAAATCTTAGTTTCTTAATGCAGACTTGCAGGACTAATCATTCTTCGTGAAGTTTAGTGCACACTTCTGTGATGCTCTAAATTTCTTTCTGCTCTGAAATGTTACCAGTTTCACAGGGTAGTGCCTGACCTCTGTTACTGTGAGAGGTACTCTCTCTCTGACTTAAGGTGCAGCAACTGTGGTTTTGTTTATTGTGATTCAGAAATTTTTCTTCTATACAATTCTGAATTACATTTTGGCTTTATTTTTAATTTTTTATATGTTTAACACTTGAGAAGTACACTTGCAGCTTCAAATGAAGGCTTCCATTGATAGGCCTGTTTTGTGGAAATTGTAAATAAGATGCGAAAAAAATTTTTATTGAATGTGACAGATTGTGGGTGCTGCACGCCCCCATCTTATTTGTGATCTAAGATACAGCATTTAAGTGAGATAAGAGATGGTCATACATAAGCTAAACTTAGAAAAGCAGAATTTCTGTTTGAATGCAACAAGTCTGGGGTGTTTCTGTTTGTTTTTTAAAAGCTTTTGCTTGAATACAAGGATTTGATGTTACAGACCCAAAACTATTCATATAATGTGGATTACAATATATTATAAGCAGCAGTTTCTAGGGTTTGAGGAAGACTACCTTTGTATAATAGTCTAGTAACTGCTTATATTTTACTGTTTTTGTAATGCTCTTTCTTTTCAAATCTGCCTCTAAATGGCATATAAATATAACATTGTCTGGCTTCAGTACTGTGCTAGGAACATATTAGAGTGTTTGTAATCTAATACTGCAGGTAAAATTTGGGTTAACAAATGGTCTGTCCTGTATACTGTGTATGTATATTTTGAAAGGTTGTGTCTACTCAGTTTACCAGGGGCTGAAAGCACCCATGTAGTTCTTGTCTCAAGGGAGGTGCTATTTGAGTGGAAGAGAATGTCAAAGCCTACTTGAACAGGTACAAAATTCAGTATTAAGTGAATAGATGTTTTCTGATTTTTATTTTTGATTTCTGAAGAAATCCACTGCAGTATAAGGATTCCTACCTCTCTCTCCTAAAAGTCAATGGTGGGTGGTGTTGATGAAGATCTTCAGGGGGTGATCTTAGTTTGCTTTTTTGTCTTTGCTATCTGGATCAATATCTGTATTTATTAAAAATACAATCAAACTTGTGTGTTCTACATATTTGTTTTGTTTTTTAACAGTGTACTTCTCTTTATTGGGAAAGTCACTTTAGCTTTTTAGATCTTGATATCTTTTCAGTTTATTAAGCTGTAGTTGAAAGAATATGAGTTTATAGTGATCCCTGGTAGGCGTTTCTACATTACAGGTAGGTATTTAAGCCCCCAGAATACCTGCTTCTGTTTCATCCTGGTGTTCCCCAAATTATGGAGCAGTGCTGTATTCGGAAAACACTCTAGAAGATGAATTTTCTCAGAATTCCCTTTACATTGCTATTTTTGTGTGAAGGTATGGTTCCAGCTCTATTTGGGATATAGTAAAATACTGTAAGAGCAATTTAAATTGGAAAGTAAATTGTAACAGATTGTGAAAGCACATGATTTTGAAAAAGTAAAAAATTTTCATCATTTTCTCTAGTTCAGTAGAAATCTGCAAGTCACTTCAATGTTTTTTAAAAAACAACGTTTAAACCCAACAGAATGTCTTTCACATAGTTTTCAGGGAGATGGTAAGTACCCCATCTGCAAAACCAAGTAATTATTTTGAACATGGCTCTGTTAAAATGCAGAGCGAGCAGATGCACACACAGGTAGCACATGCACGTGTCAGAGGCTCTGCTTTGGGTCAGGAGAGTTAAGGGTTGCCTGGCTGAGGGCTTGCCTTGTCTTTCATGTAGTTTTAAGTAGCTGTTTCAACTTTTCACATTTGATTTTATTGTTTTTTTCATAACCACGTTATCTTCTGGTTTATTCCTCGGACTCAGACAGAAGGGGATATTACATGACAGAGTCATGTAATAAATACACAGAACTCTTAATTATGTAAGGACTTGTTTTTACTTTTCTGGGAACATGCAGGAAAAACTTCAGGACTGATTTTTTGAGTTTTGCTTTCTAGTCACCCACACAGCTTGCTGGGCCTTTGGTTAAAGTATTACTGGTGCTGTAAAAAAAGAGAAAAAGCCTCATCAAAAATGTGGAAAGTGCAGGGCTGGCAGAAAACACAAGAGGGTTATGTAGGCCTGTGCACACAGGAGCTGCAGGTGTTGGTTTTATGGTGTTCTATAGGGTGATGCTCAACCTCCTTCCTGAGCCAAAACAATCAATCTCTGTTATCCATGTGGGTACTGCAAAAGTTTCTAAAACCTAAATAGGAAGCAAGAGTAAGGAAAATGGGAGGAGCAGGGTTTCCATGCATGAGAACAAGTCCTGCATGGATGGGGACCCCAGATCCTCTCTGTCCTCCAAGCTGGGATTCTGTCTCCCTAGAAGTGTCATCAGTGGTCCCCTCCTTTAAAAACTCCACTGACAAATTATTGGTTTCTGTGGTACAGTTTTATTTCTTGTGGACTTCTCTGTGAAAGATTCAGTTAAGATTCTAGTAGGAATTGCTGGGGGGAAAAAACCCCAACATAAATGGATTTATATTTATATGCATATAGCCCTGAGTTTTATATAGTTCATATCCCACACTCTTCCTGAATTTTAGGTATTCCCATTGTTCCTGTGACTCTTGTTCAGGAATTCTGGTGGATAACCTCAATTGTCATAATAGCCTTGTGGCAAATTCGCATAGTAGTTAAGAGTTTGGGCTTCCAGATTCTTCTCAGTCTTTGGGTTTAACTTTAGCTCCTACATCTAAGGACGGTTCCCAAACTTCTGGCCTTTGAGATATGGCTGGAAAAGGCCTGCCTGTCACTGTGCTGCTCGTGTAAGTTGGTGCCAAAAATAATAAAAGGTGTATCAAACTCTCTGTCAGGTGAGAGTTAGCAAGAAGGGATTGATTCTATGGTTCAGTGGTTGACGGGAGAAGTGAATCCTGGCTTGAGTTTGTTGCACAATTTTTTTAATCTTGAGGTTTTCTAAACTGTCCACTGAGTGAAATGTAGACATGGATGCCAAAGCACAGGTGGGAGCAGCCAGGTAAGGCTTTTTGTCAGGTCCCTGATTCCTTTTTCAGTAATGTGCATTGTTCTCATCCTTTGTATAAATGCAAGTTTACAAAGCTTAGGTTTTCTATATTGCTTTTAATTTATTGAGACTATTAATGCTGCAAATCAAATTCTGAAATTTATTCACGTAACTCTGACACTGCCTTAAGAGTAAAGTGGTAATTTGTGCCAAAAGTTTTCCTTACCTGGAGAATTCGGTACAAAGTATTTTCATTTTTTTCCGATCTAGACACCCAGCTGTTGGGCTGAAGAGGGAGCAGAAAAGAGATCACATCAACGCTCAGCATCATGGGGAAGTGCTGATCAGCTGAAAGAGGTGAGAAGCTTTGTACAGTGGAGCCTTTCAAGTTTTGATAAGCCCAACACATTTTTAAGCCCTATCTGGAGTCCAGGAAGCTGCACCCTTTCCCTCTTCTCCTTTGCGTTTGAAACAGGTTTTACTTCCAATCTAAGAGTTGTTTGAAGAGTGATTGTTATTTTATGCTTGTTGGACTTCCTCCCTGCATAGTATGAAGTATTGGCTGTGAAAGAGCAGCCAGAGTGAGCATGAGCAACCAACTTCTTGTTGCTTGCTTTCTGTTCAGTGTTACCTTAGTTAGCTTTCTGACCTTTAATGCTGCTCTCCTGAAAGGTGCAAAGTGTCAGGTGGTATGTTAACGTATTCTTGTGTAGAAATTTTGTTCAGATTTTAGGTTGGAGATAGAGGATACCGCTTTCACAAATGAAAAAGTGTTGTTACACTAGTGGCATGAGTACTTGAAGTGCTCTTAATAAGTATTTTGCTGTAGACTACAATTGCAACTAGAAAGAACCTACCAAAAGTGAAGTGGATTTGCATTATGAGAAAGTAGATACAGTAAAATGGTATCCAGCTCAGCTGAAATGATAGTATTTCAGTTTTTGTCCCAGTAACCTCTGTTTTGTTGAGACTTTGAGTAACTAGATCTGTCCAGAACCTAATAAGGGGCTACATTCAGCCTCATGCCCCTGTCAGGAAGGATGTAGTCTCTCTTCAAGAGATGCACTTTTCAAAAAATGAATTTTGCATCATATTCTCATGAGGTGGAACTTTTCCCTCATACTGTGGGCTTTTTGCATTCTCTTTCCTGACTCCCTGTTGAATAGGGCGTTCAAAAACGAGAAGGAATGTGTAGGTTATCTAAGGAGATGTTTGAGGCAGTATTTATTCTACTTCTGGACAGCCATTGATAGAAAGCGTAATTATTGAAAGGAGTGATGCACGTTTAATTACTTGAATTTTAAAGTCACATTTGACAAATGCGGAATAATCTTGCAATCCATTAGTGGCAGTAGCCTTATTTTTAAAGATGAGGACCTCAGCTAAAAAGAGGTTGATCAAAAGAGGATTTCGTGTTCCATCTCACTGAGTACCTCTTATGAAACCTTCATGTCCATGGGCCTTCATTTGCCTGGATGACTTCATCTGCAGTTGTGAAAGAAGCATTTGGAATCACAGATTAAGGGACCAGAAATTAGTGCAGAAGAAGTTTTGTGTCTGAGAAGTTTTGTCTTAAACATTACCTACTAGCACAAAGAACTTAAAATATAGACAGGAGTGGCATCTGTTTTTCTAGGATAATGTTTCCTTGCTTTTACTGAGAGACTATCCTTCATATTCCGGCAGTTCCCTATCAACTTGTACAACAAGCAGCTCTTCTTCGCCACAGGCCTGTGGCTGTCAGTGATAGTGAAACCTTCAGTATGTAAACGAGTCTGCCATTTGATAACAGTGGTCCATTGTGCTGGGTTGCCACCCTCTTGGTGTACTGACCACAAGAGAAAGATAAGAAGTGTGTGGCCAATGTGTTTCACGGTTCCTTTTTTCGATAGAATGCACTAGTGAACAAAATAGTTTCTGGGAAAGGGAGTTGTTTCTATCCAAACTTTGCAATGGTTGTTCACCCCAAAACCTACCCTTGCCTTCTTCAGCTTACAGTTCTTCCCCTTCCTCTGTTTTCCTTTCTCCTGCTACTCAGGCCACTTTTCTTACCTTTTCTGGTTCCTTGGGTTCATAACCTGGTGACATTCTGCATGCATCATCCAGCCACTATTTGTCTTCCCCATTTGAGCTCTTACATTCAGCTCCTTGTCAGTTCTGGCTTTCTGTTGTTTGGCTTCTGTTTTATCCTTTTTCTTCTTCCTTTACCTCATGTGTAAGCCTGTGTGGTGGGTGTAAAATTTCAATACCAACAGTATTGTACACTTAGTTTCTTTGTGCCATAGTAATCTGCAGTTCCTGGAAGGAGAAATTCTCTGGGGTAGTTCTATTCAAACTGTAAAGCCCATGAGAGACAGAATTGCTAACAAATGTAGCTGCCAGTTCCAGATATCTTTCTTGAACATGTGTAAACTGAAATTTTTGCCATAGCTTCACCAAATGTAAAGATTGTTCAAGGGACTAGAGGAGCACATTTGCAACATAAAGGACCCCCAGGCAAATGTTTGGCTTTTTCATCCAAAACAGTGGAAAACAGAACTATGCAGGTAAAAAGTTAAAGTAATGTGTTTTGGCACATAAAATGGTAAAATCTCTTCCAACCCCCTTTCATTTTAAATTTCATTCTTAAACAACTAACACTTGTACTGAAGTCTCTGATGGGAAGGAGATAGAAGAGCAGAGTGTTGTATGGTAGACTTTTGACAAAGGTATGGACACCTGAATGCAAGAGCTTAAGTAATGGAAATAAAAATAGTACCTTCTCCTGGGGAACTGCATTTGTTACGTGTAGTATAGGTAACATTGTTCTGCTCAGAATTTTAAATTGTTTCCCATAGCATTTGACAGTAAACAAGCAGATAGCTGTTTGCAGTTTCCTTGGCTTGTTTTAGCAATTTGGATTAATATTTTTGTGCTTCAGAAATTAATGGAATGACTTTTAGCATATATTTTTTCACTATGTTGGTACTGTAAACTAGCCAAACACTTGTGTGATTGTTACTGGTTTTGGTAAAATAAGATTGAATGTGTGTTTAAGTTAAAAAAAAAAATTTCTCCTTCGTTAGTTTGAGTACTATTAAAATCAAATACATCTATTTAATAGGACTGGTAGCTCTTAAAAAAGATCTACATGGTGAAAAGTAAAAGTGAGCATATAGGTTTAAGATCCCAAGCAAGCAAATGAATTCAGAACTACCACTTAGAAAAAGAATTTCATTTTTGGGTAGTGAAACTTAATTTGTCCTTGATTGAAATACGTGTGTCTCAGGATTAAATCTGTCTAGCACTGAAATAGATATATTTGTTTTCTTGTAGTGAGACTCTTAAAATTTTTGAAGTCCCCAGCTCTCAGTATAAACTTGCTTTTAATTATTTCATAACAAAGTCTACCTTTAAAGAATTGGTGTATTCTGAAGGTCTCTAGTACTTGATTTTAAGAATTCTTAAGCGTAACTTGTCTTGAGGTGATGCCACACTGCTTTAACGTTATTCCAATAGATAGATGTCTTGACTAGGAGATAAAAATTGCTATCAGTTGCTATACTGGACACAAACCAAGTAATGGTTAAAACCAGTGGTATTTTTTCCCTGTTCAACCTGAGTAATTAGTTTGAAATTCCACTGAAGCTGTTCAGGGATAATTTTAAGTTATAGCTTACCCTGAACTGAAATTTAGCTAGAACTGGGAAAAAACCCACTGTTTAAAACTAGTAGTTTTCACTTTGTATAGGTTTTAAAGACATATTTCAGACAGAGCTGATTATTTACTTCCCTTAAGTATCACTCTGTGCTGTATCTGTTACACAAACAGCAGCAGCCCTCCATTGGAAGGTCCCTTTTGCTCTAACAGAGTACTTGAAAAGGACTTAGGAATAAAAGAGAATTGAATATGAGAGCTTGCATACCTTATGTCCTTTCATATACCAATTAAAAGATTGTATTCAAAGGTTTAGGGTGAATATTTAATGCTTGTTTTGCTCTTTGACCTACTGGTTAACTTGCTTATTAACAAATGTTTCATGAGTGCGATGGAGCTCACTTATTAACAAGGAATTTGTGGCTTGATTAGCAATAGGAAGTTACCAGGCTGAGCTGTAGAAATACAGCCTATTGATTGGAAAATATTAGTGATCATTTGGAGAAGTGTGCTGGGATGTGTCAGGTTCCTTCATATTAGTAGTCTTCATCTAGGTCCCTTCAAAAGGGAAGAATTATCAGGATATTCAGATTATCCCAGTGTTGTCAAGATCTAGCCTAATTTGATTATTTCTCAGGTTTGTGCCATTAGTTATATTAGACTGCATGCCTATTACAAGTGGCATGGTCAAAATTAATGTTACTAGTTTTACAGCTTTGAGCTGTAGAAATAGTTAGCAAGCAAAAAATACATTTATAGGAGTTTTCCTAACTTGTATGTTTAATAATCCTGGATGGTCATCTTATCTTTGGCTGACATGAAACCATCAAAGACTGAAGTGAAAATTTGTGCCCTGAGTAACTTTGTGTAGGTTTCTGATGTGCTGATCTTTGTGTTTTCTTGGTGTTTTTGTTGGTGGGTTTTTTTCATAAATTACTTTAAAGTAGGTGAAGAAAAGAGTCTTTCTGCTGCATCAGCAGCATTGCAGAGAACAGTCACTGGAAGAGCAAAGGCTGAAAATTTTCTTTTTTTTTTAAAAAATGTGCACGGATTTGTGCTGTGTGTTTTCCTCTCCATGCAGTCACATGAGAGTACTTGCCAAATGTGAATTAAAATATATACTTTGAAATTTACTACCGTATATGTTTACACATTGAAATGTAGCAAAACAGTTTTAAATAATAAATGGCATTCGAACATTGGAAATAGTGTTCAAATTGAGTTTATTCCTTGACGAATTCCTTGGGTTTTTAAAATTTATTTTATTTTCAGCTGTATCCTTTTAGAAAATGCTGTATTTTCTAATAAGAATGTCGTTAGGTAGGCAAGGAGAGCATTTGAATTGGTATACTAAAATAATTGTTGCAAGTTATAGATCTTACAAGGGTGAGGCTTAAATGTCTTTGACAAGTGGGTGCTTTAGGATACACATTAGATCTTTTTGTGATGATTTACGTATGTTCCTTAATATGATTGTGTATGCCCCAGTCACATTCTTGCTTAGTCCTTGGGCACGTGGGGGAAGTGGAGTCCCAAACCCTTTCTGTTCTTAGTTGCTGTGTGAAAATGGAGTGTTCTGTTACTGTGTTTTGGTGTCCCCAGTGTAGCACAAGGTTCGTTTTCTGCCACTTCCTTGGTGCCATTTTATTTGCACACATCTGGTCTAATGCTGAATCTTCAAGTGCCTGTTGTCCTGATAGCCCTCACTTGGCACTATTTTCTTTGCACAGCTGACTCCCTAGCTCATATTAGGTGCATCAGTTGAGTGCCCAAGAGACAGGACCTGCTGCTTCTTTGGCATAATTGGTAAAACAGGTGCCATCAAGGCATATGTTTCAGACTTCTTTCTAACTCCATGAGTTATATTTGTTTTGTAAGAATTAGTGTACCTTATGCTTGTCCATAGATCATTTCGCTTATGTTTGGTGCTGTGATGGTGCTTCTCTGCTGCCTGAGAAGAAGGTGTAGATAAGCTTCTAGGAAGCTAGCACAGCTCTATTCCTGTTAGTAGTAGTGACTTTATTTCAGTTTAATTAAATATAATCTTTTAGAAGAAAAAAAATCTGTTGCTATTTCAGGATTAGCTTTAGCGAGTGATAAAATCACTGTGGACTCCCTTGGTGAAGTGATGGAGCATCATTTTGTTCAGTGGATTTCATGTACTCATTGACACTGCCAGCTTGCTGGTTGTTTGTACTGGTAAGCCTCTGTCTCTCAGGTCTACAGAGTAAATAAGAAATGGCAGATTCCTTTCTACATGCCCATTGTTACTTTCTCATTTTGTTGTCCAGAGGTAACTACAACATCATGGACGGTTAAGGTCCTGCAAGTTCAGGGCTAAGGACATATGATCTGAGAAGGCACATCTGTTTCTTCACTGTTTGTCTTAAATGATTGTATCAGCTCCAGAAATAGAGTCAAATCAACAATTTTTCATCTTCAGTTTCTTCTGAAGTGACCCAAGAAGTTGTTTCTTTATGTTAATGTCAAGAACTTACTGACTGCCAAAATACATACTCTTGAGGTGGCTGAGAGAACCTTAAATTCCAGGGATCCATTGATTCCTTTCACAATATCAGAGCTTTAAGGTTTTTGGCTAGCCTAGAGACATACTGGCCTATCAACACTCTGCCATTTAGAGCTTTCACTATGCAAATTTTACAGTGAGAGGCTATGTCCTCAAACATTTGCAAGCTTATTTGTGACACAAATCAGTCAGCCAGATCTCTGAGGTGGTATTGTGTAGATACTTTTTTTTCACAATGTGCTCCTGAAGAAATCTCAGAAACCATATTTCATTTAAATTAAACAAAATAGTATATTTAACTTTTTGACTTAGGAGGAAGTGCGCAGTGTCAAGGAGAGGCAGTAGAAATGTAAGATTAATACACAGCACTCTCCTTACTTTCTGACAATTCTTGTAGCCAGTTATCTCTGTCCACAGCTGTCTTCTGATGTAGGCATCATTTTTTACCTCTGTTTTTAAAGGGGAAGATGAAGATTATTTCCCAGTTCTCCATTCTTCAGCATTCCAGTGTAAGACATAAATATTTGCAATGTGTGTATATTTTCCAGAATAGTTGCCTGCTTGATTTTTCATCAATGGAGTTAGATTTCCTAATTGCTGTTACTCCTACAGGGAGAAGGGGAAAGTTCTAGATAAATGTATTTATTTCTTTTTAGAGATGAAATACCTCTTCAGACTCCAGAGTTTCTTCCAACATGGTACTTGAAGTGCACCTTTGATCAAGAGATTAGTGTTCCAGTTCTCTAAATCTAGCTCATCTGTGTGAGTAACACAGTTCTATTAGGGCTCTGTTTTTCTGGATATATTCAACACACAGACCCTTTTGGAAGTCTTGAACTGTTTGTCTGGTGTTTAAAGATCAAAGTATTCAGCCATTTCTGAGTAGCAGTTCTCTAAATATGGGTAACGAGCTGTGGCAAGACTTGATATGAAGCCTTAAAGGCAGATTGCTCTTCTGTGAGTGCTACCAGAAACAGCACAAAGAAGAGTCCACAGCCTGCAGCAAAGCTCCATCCAAACCTCTTTACCAAGCACTGTCATCTCTGACACTGTGAAGAGTGATGTGAAGTAATTCTCTGCCACAGGATTGCTTTGCAAGAGTACTAGTGATATATTTAACTACTTGGAAGTACCCACAGAGTGCATGTACTTGTAGGTTGTCACTCAAAAAGAGAGGTTAGTTTCCAGCTGATGTATGAATTCCATGTGCCTTCATTCTCTTTACTTGCCCTTCAGGTTTTTTAAAATTGTATCTCTAGCTGAATTAAAAATTAAATGGGGCCATGCATGGCCTTATATTGCAATGTGCTGGGCATGAGGAACACTGGGATTTGAGCCTAAGGGAACAAATTATCCAGTTTTAAGGAAGTGTCTGTACCTGTTGTGTGAATTTGCACATAGTCTAAACTTCTGAGACAATGTTTATGGAGGTAAATACTCTCTTTCATGTAGAAATTTCCCAGGAGGAATAAAGAAGTAGAGGAATCCCCAAATGAAATTCTTTGGTTTCTTGTTAAGGAGTAGGTCAAATGGATAATGGCTTTAGTTGCATTTGATATTTAAAATATATAACTTTTGATTAGACATCTTTGCAGCAGACAGCAGAAAAGATAATTCCATCTGCCTGAAGGAATCTGATAATTTTGCCTGCAGCAAAATGCTATTAAATGTATTAAACAAGTACTCCAACATGAGCAGTGCATTTTGATTGCTAGTTGTTTGTGAAAGCTCTTTACATTTGTGATGAATTATCACTAAAAAATTCTGGTTTGGTTTAAGATCAAATAAATTAAACTGTAGGCTTCAAAGTCCCTGGTTTAAACCAGTTGTAAGTTAGGAAATGCTACAAATTGTCATTCTGACTACATTGGATTGCATCAGTTATTACAGTGCTTGTGTGTAAATGAGAAAATTCAGTAAATAAACTAAGCCTGTTGTTGTATTCAGGTTGTCGAATAGGACAGATACTTTGGAGTAAGTATCTGATAAGTGGAAAGAAGCTTTAATGCTCATACTTCAAGGAAAGGCAATCCCATATGCCTATAAAATCCTCCAAAGAGGATTAAAATGTCCGTGATTCACTTTATATGTGAAGATTTGAGCAGTTACCCATTCGATAACTCATTCTCACTTCACCTGAACTTCTCTTCAGCAGATTGCCAAACTGAGGCAGCAGCTTCAGCGCAGTAAGCAGAGCAGTCGTCACAACAAAGAGAAGGAACGTCAGTCACCTCTCCATGGCAACCATATAGCAATCAGTCAGACTCAGGTAAGTAGGTAGTTCCTTACATTAACAGCCTCTTACCTTATCAGGGTTGGCTGAATAGCCTCCTGAGCTTTCCTGTCTGTCTTGTGTTTGTTCTCTTGTGTGGTACACTGAAATGCTTAACAGTCTGATATTGCTGTACCTTTGCTGGAGTTTATCTGATGGTTGTATAATGAAAGAAGGGTTGCACCAGGATAGCAACTGAAATATATGGTGATGATGTAAAAGTTCTGGGCATGGCTGGATAAGGCTGTGTTTCCAGGGATATGTACTTGCTTCTAAGACTAATTTTTGTGGTACACTTTCAAAGCTCCTTTCGAAGGTGTTTGCTTATCAGTTTTGCAGCCTAATTCCATACGGGCTAGTTAAAAAATAAAAATAGGAAATACAGAAAAAGAAACACCAAAGCAGTCATGATCTAGTCATTACAAGCTGTCACCAAAATTGAAACCCACTTACAATTCTAAAGCTCAGGTGTGCGGTTCCGTCAATGTCTTCATAAACCTTAAGCCACTTGCAGAAAGCATTTAACCATGGCTTATTTGGGAGTGCAGATATGTGCATCCTGATTAAATTTCACTTACAGTAGATCCTTAACTTGGACTCCCTGTTACTAACAGGCCACTCTTTGAACATCTGAAATGTTGGTTCTGTCATGGTATTTCCTGAGTGCCTTTTTAACTAGGTGGTGTTCTAGTTAGAGCAGCTAGTTGAGCTGTGATGGCTGATTCCTTACATTCCTTCCATGGAGGTAAAATCTTGTAGTCAAAACCCAATGGGATGATGACAATAGGAATTTAATACTCTTCCTGAACCTGTTACACCTTTATAACAGAGGATCGTACTACATTTTGCATAGAAAGGGTTTTGCTTTACATCTCAAAGTAAGCTGTTGCAAGTACTTGTGCCATTATAGTCACAGTGCAAACAGTCTTTGACACAAATTGAAACCCACCTAGGATATATGCTGTGAAGAAACATTCTTTAGTACTTGGAGCTCACATCGTCATTGCTCGTGACATTTTGATTTCTCAGGAAGGTGTTCTCTGATAAAGCCTTTCTGCAGGCAGTGTGTTTTGGCAGTCAGAGAATGCTTGCAGAAAAATGATTTGCACCTTGGGAGCTGCACATTGTGAAAAATTCACTTGATAAGAATTAAAAGAAGCTGTTTACATTTTGTCTTAAGCATCCCCGGATCCTGTGAGCATGTTCATGGCTGTCAGTGTAGCTGCTGCCATGGTGAAGCTTTTGAGGTTGACTGTGCGAGATATATGTGCACTCTTGTGAATGTTTCCTGTTGGTAACAGAGCTCCGCTCAACAGGCTTTTCTGAAAACCATATTTGTACTTACATACTTGTTTCTTTAACTCAAGATGATGTCTCTTAAGACCTTTGACATAAAGTTCTGAAAAGCTATAAGCTAATGAAATTAAAGGTTCAGAACGAAGGTTTTACTTTTCATTCACTAAAGCCAACCAAAAGAGAGTAAAAGTGCATTATGTGAATATTTTAGTTGAGTCATTAAGCTTTAGCAATGTTATGAAATGCCTTTTGGATCCTGGTTAAAACATTAGCATCAGGGCCCCATGCGCTCATCACCTTCCTACAGTGTATTCTGTAGTCTGTGCATCTGGAAGGTACATACACCTGTCTACTGTCTACCAAGTGAAGTCATGGAATGCTTTGATTATACAACTCTTCTTTGAGTTAAGTAGATATGATTTTATTTTATGCAGGCATTTTTTAAAATTTAAATTCACAAAAAAAAATTTTCTAGATGGTGAAATTAATACACAGTGTCTTACGTGGTAATGTTTTTAGTTTTGGTCTCAGACTTTTGCCTTTATTCTGTTTTCCATCTTTAAATCATGTTGCTATCTACTTTCTAGGCTTGTATTTCCAAATCAGTCCCTATGCCACTGTCAAACATTTCAGTGCCAAAATCAACTGCTTCACGTGTGCCGTGTAATGTAGAAGGAATAAGCCCTGAACTGGAAAGAGTATTCATTAAGGAGAACAGTGGAAAAGAAGAAGTATCCAAGGTAAGCGTATAGTAACGTGTTTATGGTTATTATCTCTTTGTAATCTATAAACACAAGGAAAACCTTCCTCTTGAGGAACCTTCCTTGTGGCTGAAATTACAAATAATTTTCTTCAAAGAACTGTTTGTTTGAAAACTTTTTTTCAGTGTTTTAGGAGGGTGGGGTTTTTTTGTTTTTTTTTATTTTTAAAAGGCTTCTGGCCAAACCTACTTTGTTTAGAATGCCCTTTCTGTACAGAACTTGGAAGTTTTTGTGAGAAATACAAGTGTTTGAACATTCAGACACTTCAGGCTGCAGTAATAAGTAATTAGAGATCAGGAGATTGTTATATTTGCTTCATTTTGTACTCTTTTTCCTGAGCAAGATGTAAGTTTCTGGTGCTATGCTCTCCTTTTTGGTTTTAATACTTTTTTCCCATAAACTGAATGTGGACCATTTTACTTTTACAAAACTCTGTGATCTGTCATGGGATATCTCTGTATGAGAAATACTGACAATTAGGGCAGCTTTGCTTTGGAGCACTGGATTTGTCATTGAGGAGTTTAGTGCTTAGGTGACACTTAAAATGTGGAATACTTGGTTTACAGCCTCTGTTTCATAAATAACCACTTAAAATTCTCTGCTGTGGAATAAACTACTCCACCATTTTTTCTAATTTCCAAGTTTGTAGGTGCTTTTCTAATGAATGGTCATGTAATAGCAATTCAGTATACGAGTCAAGCTATAAAACTTTAATCAGAGGTTTAGGGTTCTGAAACCTTATATTTGCAGTAGTAAGCTTGAAAAGTTTTGGAGTAGTCTTGGCTTCTCAAGACACCTAGTTGTGTGGACAAAGCAGTCTTGATGAAATACTGTAGTAGTAGTTGTATGCTGTTTTCTTTTCTAAGGCTGTCTCATCCGTTTAGAAGAGATGTGTATTGTGAGAGGAAATAAAACAGGAAATAAGGAAAAAAGTCAAACATGCAAACTTAAAGCCCAGATCAATAAGCCTTGTTGCAGCATCTCCAAAGAGAGTAAAAAAAAAGTGTGTATTGTAGTGCCACCAGATGTTGCTATGGCTAGGGTTGTAATCTCTTATAATTGGAGAATATTTCCTTTATCTGTCAGACAAATCATCTTTGTAAATGTTGTCCTTGGGTTTTAACAGCTTATTGCTTGGGATACAGAGCTCTCCTATGTTACTGAATTCACTGACTCTGATCCAGCAAAACAGTTAAGCACATACTTAAGTGCATTGTTGGATTTGGGCCAGAGGTGCTCAGGAGTTTACGCAACCAAGGCAATAGTGAACTCTTCTTCCAAACATTCAGATGGCAAGAGCTTCAGACACAAAAGAAAGTCATAAATCAGACATTGCCCTTGAAGTCAAGTCCATCTTTGTGGGCAGAGGTTTGTTTCCTGCTGTGTAACTGTTAATTTCTGTGAAGTTTGGTCTTGTGGGACCTATAGTGGGACTCCGAGCACTGTCCTTGGGATTACTAGATCTCAATTTGCTTATGGAAAATCATAACAAGATTGTAATTTACTCAGTATTACTGCTGGTGAACTTTCTCCTAATAGAACAATTTAGCTGCGTTTTAGCCTGGAGGAGTTGGGTCAGCTAGGTTAAAGGTTAGGAATTACTGAACTAAAGATAGACCATAGGAAACCAAACTTCACTGGTTTCACTGTTAGTGAACCTGTTTGTTTTTCTTTCAATTTTCTGCCATTCTTTCGTGCTGTAACATTTTGTATTTTTTCGAAACTATTTTAAAAGAGCAGTCAAAGGTAGTTTGTTGCTTTGGAATATGTCTTCTGTCTTAACTCATGCTGACTTAGTTCTGTTAATTCTTTGAAACCTTAATTTTTAAAATTTTAACATCTTAGTGAAGGTTAAAATTGTAGTTGTAAAAGTAAAAAAAACCCACTGTTGTATTGTCCTGTTATTTTTGTGCCCCACAAAGATAGCTGATGATTGGTAATGTCTTTGTGTCATTACCTTTTAATAATCCAGTTGACTAAAAGTTTAAAGGGATTGCATTGTAAGTGGTCAAAATATTAAAAAATTGCATTCTTTGCAGTTTAGACATAGATGTATTTTTTCACGTAATTCATCTTGCTTAGGTAGCTGAAGGTGTTTTCTTTTTGCTTTCATAAAACTAAGTTAGCCTTATTGAGTCACTTCTTAATCACCTCTTTCTCCTCAAATTTATTAGTAAACTTTTAATTCAGGTTCTAATGCGTTTATTCAAAATTCTTGGATATATTTTCCTTCCTATGTTTATAACTTGCTGGTTAACTCTGACAAGGTGTCATGGTGTGTCTCTGTTCTCACTGTAACTTGTAAGAGGGAATCAGCTTTTTGTGAAGTTGTTGCAGGCTTTTGTTCTTTGTCCCATTGTGACTCCACAACACAAACATTGGAGACTGAGGTACAATAAGATGATGAACTTTTTGTAGGGATTGGGGGATAAGAGGTGTTCCCTCTTATGGAATCCAATAGTGAAAATTATGAAGAGTGCCCTGTAGCAGAATACAGACACATTCATAGGCTGCCTGTTAGGAAAAACATTCTACCAGAACTATCAAGTGTACAGAAGTAATTAGAAATAAAGCACTTCTGATGGACTATCACACAATGTAAGTTAAACTGATTACTATGTTCTTTGTTTGGTTTCTGATGCTTTTGGAAAGAGATGGCAAGGTGGTTTTATGTACCTATCTGGAAACTTAATCCTGTAATAAAAAGAATTTTTCTATTTTGCACAGATGCAGAGGATCCTTACTTAAATCTTCATAGCCTTCATCTGAAAACTGTTTTTGGTTTTTTTTTCCCCCAAATGTTCCTTCCTAGAATACATTATGGTTTTTGTAGCTGCACCTTATCTAATTTATTGATGGCTTCACTGATTCCAGCCAGAAGAAGCATTTTCTTATGTTGGTCTTGGTGTTCCAGTCTAGAGGCAAGTTTTAAAATCAATAGCATTGAATACTTTGCTCTCAAGAAGTTGCCTCCCAAATAGAGGTACAGCTTGTGAGGAGACTCCCATTGGTAATATTATTATAGACTGGTAGCATTCCTGATTCTCCTAAACAGAGTGTTCTTGAGTTTTTTTCTAGAAAAAAGATAGATACTGAAAAAACTGGCAAATGTTAACAGTGTATTGAGAAATGCATGCTTGCTGTCAAATGGAGCATTTCCATACCTTTGCAGGGAGATGAGGGTGGTATGTAGCTGTGTCCAAGAATACACATCCCATAGGGATGGACAGGTGTCCTGTCAGAATGCATTTGGCATAAGGTTAATACATGACTGGACATTCTTGTAAAAAAACCCTTAAGAAATAACATACAGAATGCAGTGATTTCTGGTTGTTTTCCATGCATTGAGCATTATGGAAACTAATAGCAGCTGTACCAAATTAGTTACCCTATTTCTTATGTTGTAAGGTTGTGAGAACTTCAGTTTTAGAATAGTTTGGGCATGAATCATGGAAAGTAACCTTGAAAGTGTTGTTTTGTGTTGGATCAGGTTTGATACATAAATTTTTTAACAAGCTAAATACTTTTAGTTTATATTTTCATTGAGATTTTTGCACTTGTCAGCATTAAGGGAAAGATAAATACAAAAGCACAGTAATATTAACTGGCATTTTCTGTGCCTTAAAAGTTACTGCACTTGGAAAGAATGATAAATATTTAGCTTTTTCTGCTTGTGTGTATATTTAGATATGTGTCTAAAAATATGGATTATTATTGTACCTCGGGCTTTAATTCAGGGGAGATTGAAATACGTAATTTGGGATATACATCCTGACTACATGACACTACATTGTTCATCCAGGTGTGTAAGAACATCTGTGTTATCCTTAAGTTTTTAATTATGTGATTACTTACTGTTTTTTTCCCCTCCCTGGAATCCTTGTTTTACCTGTTACGTGGACCATAGTATATGCCCTTAATGAGCAGCTGTTTGGTGTTTTTCTTTTCTCCTCCTTAGATTTGTGTCCTCATGCTTGCTGTTACACCTTGCTTTGAAGTCAGAAATCTGAATTTTTTCTTCTTTATAATAGGAGTGTGTCTGAAATTCTGTTCACTTTATATCACATTTATGTGAGAAGAAAGATGATATTGTTTATATGGATGGAAAAACACAAATCCATCAGGGTTCTAGAGTGTGATTTTTCAGGTAACTCAGGATGTTGCATTACATTTTAGGAGTTAAGAGTGTAGCTCCTGTAGTCTCCATCTGCATCTGTGAATGCAGAGGACTTTTACAAATCAGACCTGTATAAACCGGGCATCCAAAAGAGATACTATAAAAGACAGAGGTTGGTTCAGTTGATTCCCTGAAATCTCACAGAATTTTTGTGGCAGAGAGAGAAACAAAAATGTGGTTTTGCATGGCAGTTTTTTTGTGTTTGTTTCTTCGGTGTGGTTTTTTTTTTCTTTGTCAGTTTGGTTATGATAATTATGAGACTGTTTTCTTTCTACAGCTTCAGTCTTTTCTCTCTCTTCTGTCTGTGTAACAAATGCTGCAGTACTGCAGGTCTGTCTTGTGCATTGAATGAGTCAGGGCCTGTTGGGGGTGATGGGAATAGAACACGTAGTCGTGTTGTAACGCATATGCAATGTGAACTGAGCTGTTGGAACAGACCACACAGCTGTGCCCAGACCTTACAGCATTTGATGGAACAACTGTAATGTTCTCTTTGTAGTGTGTGTGCTCTTACTTGAAATGTAAAATGGTATTAACTGGAAGGCTTATAAGAAGAAAATTATCTTCCTGCTTTGCTGTGTCTGCCTCTTTGTGTAATATATGGTGGTTTTCTGGATAGACTGTTGCTGAAAAGGGGAGAATGTGATACTCAGCCAATAGGTGTCATGTCCTCGTTGCTAGCAAAAGTGTTGGGTTGAATTTTAGCCTCTGGAACAAGCTGTTACAGTTTTGGAATATATGGGGAAGGGAGGTAATAAAATAAAAATGTTCACTTGGAGTGAGAAGGAAAAAGACATTAATTTTTTGTAGCTAGAACATTTAAGCTGTTTTCTCTATGGTTTGGACATAGTCCTCACTGAAGTGAGGATGAAAATTATGTTTAAATCTTGCAGGCATTTTTTCCCCTTCAATTCTAAGCAAGACTGTAATTCCCATTTGATTTCTTATATTTAAAGCAGCACTGTCTTTATTATAAAAACTAATTTTCCACTGGGAAGGACAAGTAAGTAGAGCGTGCCAATCTACTGCTGTGAACATGTCTATGCAGTATATTGCAGAATGGGATGTAGGATCACTCTGGCCAGTGCCAGCTAGGCTGATACGGGCAGGCAGAGCTTACTAGCTTTGGTTCAAGACAACACTTGTGAGCATTGTTACAAGCCTGTGTGTGCATCATCTGTAGTAGGATGGAATGTAGGGGTATGCTGGAGAATTACAACTCACTAGCAAAACTTGGATGGTTTCTTTTATAATTGTAATTCAGTTGGTTGTTATGGCAATAGAAAATGTCAAATACAATGGCATACTACTTTCCCTTTTATCCAAATGTGATCTCTGTCGGGGTACTTGTTTTTCTTCTATAATAACAGTGACCTTTACTGAAAATTGTAGTACTAAGTATAATTAGAGAGGGAGGTTTGCTTTTTTAAAAACTATCATAAAAACCATAAAAACATAACACTGGCATGTATTGAATTGTGGATGTTAACTTTGCATTGGAACATGTGTGGCACATTGCCCCAATGCTCAGCATAATTAATGTATGTTGTGCCCATTGTACACTGCATTATTTTCTTGTGTGAAATCTTCTGGTCCTTTCAAAAATGGCTAGTTTGTTCTTCCTTAATGCCTTCACTTGTGAGTGCTGCAGGCTCATATTGCTTGTGAGTTTGATTTTTTTTTTTTGTCTGTAACGTTAATTGCTTGCTCTCTTGCAGCCTTTGGATATCCCTGATGGTCGAAGGGCCCCGTTGCCTGCTCACTATCGTAGTAGTAGTACGCGAAGCATTGACACTCAGACTCCGTCTGTCCAGGAGCGCAGCAGCAGCTGCAGCAGTCACTCACCATGTGTCTCTCCCTTTTGCCCTCCTGAATCTCAGGATGGGAGTCCGTGTTCAACAGAAGATTTACTCTATGACCGTGATAAAGGTGAGAGTAGAATGGCCTGCCTTTACCTATGGGAGGCATGTGATGTCCTGCTTTTACAACTACCTTCATTTTACTCATTACATCAGTTTTTGTTTTTGTTTGATGGTTGTGGAGGGATTGAGGATTTATCTGAAAATTGGTTTTGTTTGTTTACATATCTTTTTCCCTCTTGTTTGTGAAACCTCACAAACATCTTCCATAAATATGTCAGAGGAGCACAGCAAACAGTTAACTATTTATGAAGATCCTGATGTGAAGAATTCAGACTGTAACATGTGTGTGTAAGAAGGGTTTCAGGAAGGTTTGTGGTAGACTGTATATTTATTGTAGGTGAGTTGCTTGCTGTTCAAAATGGTGATGAAGTTTTGGACTGCTTTTAAAAGTACTCTGCTTGTGAGCTCTTACATTCCACTTGAAGCTATTTGGTAAGAAGCTCAGATATCAGTTTGAACAGCCTGATAGAGAGTAATTACTTCTCTGTGTGTGCTGCATAACAGCTCAAAAATTCTGAATAATTTATGTGTTTATGTATCAATATCCTGCATTTTTTCAAAATCTGTAAAATGTTGTTTGGTTTTATAGTGGGTGTACAACTGAGTTTCAGTAATTAGGAGTTACTGACGGACTATGGAGTATGAGAATAGAAACAACAATGTAAAAAAGACAGCGTTTTTTTTGACAACTGTTTACTAATAAAATTATCATTATGCTTCTGGTCAGCTTGCTGAAACATGGACTTCAGTATGGAGGATGCAAGCTGACAGTAGTAAGTTTCACATAGGAAATGAAAACTTCCAAGATTTAGCATATATTTATCAGTGAGCTAAAGATAATAGTATTTTGAGGTTATAAGTAAGGTTAAGCTTTTTTTTTTGTAAGTACTATCTGTTTATTAATTCTTAAAGTAATTTGGGAATAGGATTGGGGAAGTCAGTAGGAGAAAAACTAGCCTTTCTTGATTTCTGAAGAGTGGTTTTTTTTACCATCTTGGATTTAAAAGGAAATAGTAGAAAATAAATCCATCTGCCCAAATCCTGAACCTGGGGGTGGGCGTGTGCAAGTGTGTAAGTTAACCACATTAAAGTAAAAGTCTTAGCTGAACATGATAGTTGGCCACACTCCAGAAATAACAGTGGTATTAGCTTCCTTCCACCATACTCCTCTTTCTTACACTATGCATATGAATTTTAATGTATTGTCAAGACTGAATCACTATAGAAACATCCACTAAAGTATTAGCACACAAAAAACCATCTTGACAGGTAAATTGGTTCATACATGTCCTGATAACAAATATAATTTAAGAAGTAAGGAAATGAAAAGAATAATTCCTTTTCCAGTTAGTGCTCTGTTATCACAGTAATGGGAATTTTCAGTGGTACATCTGTTGGCAGTAGCGAGTGAAGACAGTTTTAAATAGTGCATCTAGGCTTTTTAATGCTTTCCAAGGCTTTTTATCTCCTGCCTTGGATTTTTTGAACAGCTAACTGGAGTGAAATTTATGAGTAGATACTTATTTGTGGATTTTGGTTTTAAGACGGGCTTGAATGCCAGGCTTGTGTCAAAAGTCTTCTCTAGTAGCAGTGTGTAGGTGACAATCATAAACAGCCAGTTTTTTAAGTCATCATAATGACATTTTAAAATTAGTTTAAGTAAGGTACATAATACTGTGCATGTGAAAGATAAAAGCTTGAACTGCTCATCACAACTTAATTCTTTAAGGGCAAGGTAAAAACTAGGAAAACATGTAGCAGTTTTCCAAGTGGAAATAATTTGTTCAGAGGTTATAAAAATATAGTCAGAAAGGTGCTTTTTAGTCTCAGATCATCCAGGAACTACAGGCCAGTTTTTCTGAATAAGAATTTTACTTCAAAATCTTTACATTATAGATGAATGAGGGATATAGGTAGAAATTACAAGAGAATAGCAAGTTTTGAGAGACATTTATTACATTTGTTGTGGATGTTAACTGCTTTATGCAACAAAAGCTTGGGAAGGTTTTCACACCTTCATTTTAAAGGCTTTTGTGATGCAAGAATGAAACCATCATCAGTTTTTTGTGAGGCCTGTTAAGTTTGGAAAACTGCATTGTGTAACTAAATGTAGAGGTTTTGACCTCAAGATGTTTCTTTTTACTTTTATCAGGGTTTAATTTTCCTGTTGATGGGAATAACTTGCCTTTACCATGAAAAAATAGAATTACCAGTGTTATTAATGGTTCTGGGATGTGTTGCTGGGTAGGAAAGGAAGGGTGGTTTGACTGAGAGACAGTAAGAATTGAGGAGCCAATACTCTGGACAGACACAGCACTGCTTTACATTCCTAATGCATCTTTTACTTTTTGTGTAAAGCTGTGGTTTGGCCTGAGGCTCTCTGCCCTTTGGACTCTATCAGCTCTTGGATTTAGCTTTCTGCAAGAAGCTGCTAAATAATTGAATTTTTCAAAAGAAAGTGAAAGCTAATTTTCAGAAAAGGCCCGCAATATTGCTCTGAACAGTGCAGTTATACTACACAATATTGATTAGAGCAGACAGGGAAGGGTTGGGAAAAGAGGTATTTTCATGGCATCTGGTTTTATGATTTTGTATTAAAGCTACAGGTTTCACTAGATCTGTTTTGTGATACTCTGGTCCATGAAACTAATTCAGAGTCCTACATACCATCCTCAGCAGCTGTGGCAGAGGTGAAGTTCAAAGGCATGCGAAGGTAGTGGATGAAGTTTGTGGGTTTTTCTTTGTACAAATATAGGTTGTATACCCTGTTTTTCAGGGATTTTGATTTAGGTGCCTTTACATAGCATTTAGTAATCCTCCTGTTGCTAGCAGGCTCTTAAAAGTAACATGTTCATGAAGATGAACTGAAGATACTTGTTAAATTCTGGTCATCTGATTAATAGTTTTTTAAAGGAACGTTGTTAGTGAAGTCTGTGGATAATCTCATTAGGTATTTTTTGAATCTACCAAAACAAGTCCCAAGGCTCACTGGCAGAACTTCTTGTTTCCTTTAAGAATTGTCACTCAAAGAACTGTTTTACGGATTCTTTTTTAGTTAGCCTCTTTTGTTGTTCTAATACGTGCAAGCTATAATTTCTGGTATTAAGGTTACAATAATATCTTCAGTGTTTTAATGACAATCTTAAAATGTTTTCGAGAGAACTGAATGTGTCTGTTTCAAGCACGCGTTCGGAAATTCCGTGTGCAGAGGCTCCGCGTTCTCTGCTGAGGGGCCGCGCCGGCAGGGCGCCCCCTGCTGGTGGGACCTGAGGGCTCGGCGCCTCAGGGCGCGCAGGCCCGCGCGTCAAGCGCTCGGACAGCACACACGGATTTATTTGCTGTGTCGCCGAGGATTAATGACGGGACGGTTTAGCACTGCAGAGCTTACAGGATACACAAGTGGAGACTGGCTTAAGCTGTGAATTCCACCTCTTGCCGCTTTAACTCGTGGCCTGTGTTCCCAGTCCCTTCTGCTCCCGCCCAACACCTGGCTTGTATGTGCGAGTCTCCTCACAACCACACGTGTTCTTCAAATAGCGTGTGCTGTGCGTTTGGTCAAAATGAAAATGTAACCACTTTGCAAGCTTTAAAAGCAGGGAGGGTAAAGAGAGAGACTTGTTTAGCAGCTGTCTTACATAGAAAGTTTCAGCCAGACAGGGCTAACTAAACCAAAAACTTGATTGAAAGCTGAACTGGCTAGTAGACAAGAGTCTAAATCTTCCAAGAACTGACTTAACTTTGAATCCTGTTTGATTATTCCCTTGGATGTACTGCCGTGGTTTTCCAGTGGAGTGAACAGTAGTACATTTTATGTCCCTGAGTTTTTAAATAGAAACTTGGATCTTCAATTTTAAATATTAGAAGGAGGAAACAAACTGTCTGGGTTCTGTTAATGATTTCTGTGTTTGGAATGAGTGGTGTGGGCCAACAGTGGAAAGATGCCAACAGGACTGTCATGCTCCTAACTTGGCAAATATCTGTATCGTCTCTAAGCATTTTCTGCCTTCGTAGTTAACACCAAAAGTTCTGTAAATAGAAGTTCTGTATTCGGTCTCCAGCAGGAAAGAGCTGAATAATCAATATGCTGCTGTGGTTCACTTCAACTCTTTTTTTTTTCCTCATGTCTTTCATAATAAATCTTCAAAGGGAAGTGTAACATTTGAGTTGCTTTGTTTCTTGTTGTAAGAGGAAGCAGAAGTGTTTCAAAACATCTAATGATTAGCCTTTGTATTTGTGTCATGGTGATACAGAAGTTTGTGTAGTTACTCTTTGCAAGCTGTTAAAGACAACCCTGTTCACTTTGGTGAAGCTAGATCATTGTGCTTGAAGCTTGGGTAGCTGAAAAGGCAACACACATGCACAACAGCAAAGTAGACAAAGGTGATAAACTCGAGTTAAAAATAAGGTACCCCACATTAGTGGAAAGACTCCAAAAGACCTAGAGCAACAATAGCTATTTCCATCCAGTTAAGGTGTATTTGGTGGGTCCTCTTTAATTTTGCAATTTCAGTTTTTAATCATAATCCCAAGCAGGGAGTAGGGAACCAATAATACTACCCTGAGAGAGAAATGTTGCTCTTTGAAAAGGTAGAAGCCACTGCAGAAAGCTAATTTTCTGTGGATAACTATTTCTGTACCTACTTCATTTCCTTCATGCATTTACTGTCATGTTCTCAGCATGGCTGTTTAAAGTGAACCCTCTCATAGTCTTAATATTTCAAACTTTTGTGCTTCTGTCATTACCAGAGTTCAGCCTTCTCATGTTTTCTCAGAAGTACAAATAAATCTGCCTGTTGCCTTTTGTCCTAGACCTTCACACCTTTAATTCTAAGTGTGTCTGGTTAAAACACACACAGAAAGCTGGAGTGATGAAAAATACCTGTGTCATATAGCCAGTAGTGATGAGAGAATTAAACTGTAGAAGCTTTGTTCTGGATACTAAGGCACCTTCATAATTGTGAAGCAAGTAAGATAAGACATTGTAATGATGAGGTAGCAGTGCCTGTGTTACAAACATGTTTTGTTTTGTTGCAACTACTGAGCTGTTCATGAGACTAATGAGGTCAATATTCCAGTGAAGAATTGTTTTAAAATGAGATACAAGCTGTATACACATATTTTTAATAACACTGTTTATACAGTGAGAAGGTGTTTTGTCATTACCACTCATAATTCTTCTGCATGTATTATGCATATTACCTTGTTAATTTATGTTTTTTGATGTAATAAAGATGTATTTGTTTCCAGGATTACAGCTCTGCTTTGTTCCAATTGCAGTGTTCTGGATAAAAATATCCTCCTGTTACGTGTTGTTATACGATAGATTGCTGCTGCACCGAAGCTGTTATTCAGAAGAAATATGCTATACAAGGGTGTTAGAAATAGCCTGCAATAAAGGAAGCGTTGTGGTAGAAGCAAACCAGCATAGTGACTAAATTGTGAAAAAGGGCATCTTGTTTGGAAATCGAATTTAATTAAAAAGCGCTCTCAATCTCTAGTAATATAACTGCTTTAAATTTTCAGACAGTGGGAGTAGCTCACCGTTGCCCAAGTATGCCTCATCTCCCAAACCAAACAACAGCTACATGTTCAAACGAGAGCCCCCAGAGGGATGTGAGCGAGTGAAGGTCTTTGAGGAAATGTCGTAAGTAATGCCTTTTATATCAGCTGGTATCTGCAAAGCAGTAAACCTGTTTACTGAGCCTATTCAACTGCAGATGAATAAACTATTCCAGCTGATGGGTTTTTCAGGAGCAAACTATTCTTAGAGTTTGTGCAGAAGAGAAGTTGAAATGTTTACGTTGGTGTGAAGAGAAAATGGAGTCCTTTAACTCTTTTTGTGCATTTATAAAAGGCAACAAAAATCCAAGCAGAGAAGATAAGGTACAATAATTTCCTAAGAATTTATATGAACCTCTTTCCATGTTTCTTTTAATAACATTTTTAATTTCCATGGCTTAAACAAAAACTCTTCTTGTCATAATTACCAGTTTCAAGCATAGGCTTTGCATTTTGAAGTGTATAAAACATACAAACTGGAATGAAACATATGTAAAATGTTTGTAGATGGTAGTATGCTTATCGCATAGGCTTTGCTCAATATTTTTGCTGAGCAAGAAATTGGAAGTTAAACTCTTGGACATCATGTCCTTTTCTGCTAGACCCAGCAGTATTTGAGCACAGCACATGCTATCAAGGTTGCATGCTTAACTCCTGTGGATGAAAGAATTAAAGAGGGGACATTTCTTGCTCTAACAGCATTTGTTGCCTGCTGGGTGGTGAAGGGAGCAATGTTGGGTTGTGGAGAAAGTCTCCAGGCAAATTGTGGAATATGGGAAAGGAGAGGTCTATTTTATGGAGGTCCTCAAAGGGATTTAAAATTACTAAATAAGTTGTTACTGCACTGCTTATCAAAGAAGAATTTGTGTCGTTCTAAATTAACCGTGGCATTTTTTCATGTGCATATGTACTGCAGATTTTGCGTGCTGGAAGTTGCATGTTTGTCCAGTAATTACCAAGTCATTTTTTGTGAGGGTACTATTTTGAATGCTGTGGATCAGTTAGCTGACTACCAATATGGAAGATGTTTGCCCCTCTGTCCAATTAATCCCATTCCTTGTCATTCACATTTTAGCAACATGTAGAACCACAAAGTTCATGATATGAAAAACATCCCAGCTGGCCAGATATATAATCTTTTTTTTCATTGTAGGTCTCGCCAGCCTGTCTCAGCCCCTCTCTTTTCATGTCCTGACAAAAACAAGGTTAATTTCATCCCAACCGGATCAGCTTTCTGTCCTGTAAAACTTCTGGGCCCCCTCCTTCCTGCTTCAGACCTGACGCTGAAGAACTCTCCAAACTCTGGTCAAAGCACAGGTTTGAGCACCCTGACTGTTGAGCAGCTTTCGTCTCGGGTCTCTTTCTCATCTCTGTCAGATGACACCAGCACAATGGACTCCCCAGAGATCCCGGTACAGCAACCGTCCCAGCAGCAGCAGCCGCTTCTGCAAGAAATTCAGACTGAAGACCATTCCTCTCCTCAGAGCTACATGTTAATCTAGAGCAAGGTGGAGCAGGCCTCTGCCCCGAGACAAGGAGTGAGGAGATCGTAGTTCAGATACATCTGCATGAGGTGGCAACCTTTCAGAACAATACAGAATACTTAGCAGCATTCAAAAAAATATCTCAACACTGTTCTTGGCAGGGACAGAATCCATATTCAGCATTTTTTGGTGAGAAAGCAGTAATGCCTGCAGAATCCATATATCATTAAGCATTTTAAGTGGAGACTATGCATTTCATAGTACGTTTGACCAGATTAGTACTGTGTCCTGTGTTCTGTTTCAAATTCTACAGTATAAATAAGCTCTCTCTATATATAAAAAAATGTTGCCTGTCTGAATAGAAAATGTCTTGCTGTGTTGTGTCCTATGGAAAATACTGTACTTCAGGATTATGTTTACAATTGATCCAGGTGTTTATGTTTCTAACTTCTGTAATACACACAATGCAAAAAAAAAAAAAAAAATGGCCACAGCAGTTGCACAGTGCCCACCCTATGGCCTAGCTTCAGGTACTTCTCTTGAAGTGTAAACTCAGGTAACTTGGAATGTATATCATATTGGAATATAAAATATTTTACAGCTACAAAGCTAAAGAGGGAACATCACTCTTTTGCCTTTCCTTGTTTCATGCATTAATATTTCCTCATTACATTCCACTTTCTTGGAATAAGTGCATTCAGATCCAGGTGAATGATGACCCTGGACATGGGTGAACATGAGGAGAACCAGCAAATCTGTGATGTATATCACTTTGTCATGTGCTTACAAGTAAAACAACTGTTGCATTTACTGTCATTTCAATAGATGTAAAATTGTGGCATTTAAAGGTTTCAGGTGTTGCTCAGTTGATGACTGTTAAACTGTTGCAAATAAAGTGTTCAGTACTAGGCTGTACATGAGAAACATTCCACGTGTGAGAGGATTTTGAAAGGCAAGAATGTTTTTGTTAAAGGACAAATTCTTTCAGGTTTCACAGGGGGCGATTGGGGATTTCCTCTCATGGTTTTTGTTGGCAGTTAAGGATGTGAAATGCTACTGTTACCGTCTAAAAGTCAAATTAATGTTTAGTTTCTCTTTTGGAAATGTTCATTCATTTGCTGGTTGGAAATAGGTTTTCAGATTTTGTTGAGCAGTGTTAGATGAGCAGTGTTTTATTTATGTAGTGAGTATTTGTGTTTGGATGAAAGTCCAGAAGTAGCAAGTGGGTGTTCTAAGAGGGGTGGGGAAAACAATAGTTTTAAGTTTATGTTACTTAAAGCTTCTCCCATAACTTTCAGTTACTTAAGTTGTGTGTGTAAAAGTGTGCTTTCCCCCCTCCTTAAGTGTGAATAAAAGAAAAATCTATGTAAAATAATCCTGGTTTTGCAGGCTGGACACTTTCTCAAAATAGTACGTGGCAAGATTCGGTTTGTGGCGCTCTTCTATTTTACTGGAAAAAGAGGAGCATTGCTTTCAGAGATAATTTCCAGTGATACAAAGAGGACCCCAAAGGCAAAATAAACTTGATGTTCTTGCTCCATTGCTTTCAGCTCAGTGAAACTACGTTTATGCTGTCTGCTCCTAAGAGAATAAGGTTCACCTTTTCCAGGAATTGAAGAGATTAGTAGCCTGCAGCTACTAGGAACATTTAAACTTGCTCTTTTTTGTTTTTTTCTGCTTTTGAAGATGAGATTGGAGGGGGGTGAGAGTGAGCCACCAGTAACTACTCACTAGATATGTGCATTTTTTGGAGATATAAAGCATTGCTTCCTTTTTAATACTGAGTTTTTGTTAATACTATCTTACAAGGTGGAATTTGCAGCCTATAAAACATTCACTGTTTTTTGACTCCCCTTGCAGAAAATATAGGAAAGAGGTCTGTCTCTAACCATTTTCATGTGAAAAAGCTTCTTGAAACACAACAGCCATCTTTAACCCTACTAATCTCAGGCCTAGGTGAAAACACTATATATTTTATAGACTGAAGATAAAGGGGAGAAAATACTCGTGATGTAAGTATCAATTCCTTTTAATATTTTTCTTTCTAGACTAACTTTGCAGTATGATGACCTTTTTATGCTCTGGTTACGTCCAGATAAGAAATCGTAGTCTCAGCTATTGGTGTTAGGTTACCAGGGGATATGATGAGTGGATTTTAGATCAGTGCTGAACTCTGTACAATATTTGCAATGCCATTACATGTTCTTTATATTTTTTTCCATGAGAAACTAAATATTAATTAAAATGCACATTTGTTCTTAGCAGAATTGAAGGTTTTGAACCAAATGTGTTAAAGCTAATGCTTTGCCATGTAAATTTCCCAGCAGTTGTTTATCTCAATTGTATTCTACATCCAGCTGTAGAAATTTGTCAAATATTGTTTAAAGTTTTGTACATAGTTGTACTGTTATTTCTAGCCACTGTGCTGAACAGTATTCAAGTTATCACACAATATTGCTTTACACAAGGAAATGTGTGGCTTTTGTTTTGTATTTTTTTCGGTATAGAAGTTCCTGTGTCTTATTTAAATAAAAATTATAGTTGAAAAAAAAGAAAAAGTGGTGGGGACAACACACAAAAGCAGTGGTTCATTTATTTGTTTTGGAAACTCTGAATGAAACACCATAGAAGGAGATTAAATTTTAATATTGTTCCAAGTTTTCATCTAGAATAATGTCAACAATGTATGACTGGTGTGCTGTGTCTTCTAGAACAAGATAATTTCTTGATTGATTTTTGCATAATGCTGTACTCAGAAGGGGGCGAACCCCTAAAAATAGCTGAATACTTAAATATGCTTTAAATAGCGTACTCTATTTATACATAGCACAGGAAAAAAATCAGTTAAGAGTTATTTGAAACTGTGTATCTGCTGCTGTGTTTATGGTATGGCTAATTTCAAGTTATCTGTTGAAAATTATGAAAGCCATTAGATGTTTCACTATGTGAAACTAAATGAAACCCCTAAAGGATGTGGTATGAATCTACTGGCAGTCTTGGTTTCATGTTCTTTTGTATGACTCAAATGATTATCATTTGACTTGCAGAATAATTCTTTCCAGATGGGGGTGAGGGGGAAGGAGGAAGAAAGAAGGATAATATTTAAGTACATGTAAATCCTCCAAAGTCAGTGTTTACTGAAGAGCACTATGGCAATAACCATCAATAATGGATTAATGCTTTTTGTCGTCAGTCAGTGGAAATTTTAAGTTTTCAGCATCCCAAAGATTACAAGGTTTCTATGTGACTATGTTAAAAAAACATTAACTGGAACTTAACCAGAAGTGCAGGGCCAGAAGTTGAACTTCAATGACCCTTGTGGGTCCCTTCCCACATAGGATATTCTGTGGTTCTGTGATCCCACCCTGCTATGAGAATGCTTGGTGTCCTTCAGTCAGAAATGGCTCCGTTTCAGTCATTTCATCATCAGCTTGAAGGGGTTCCTAGGAGTAGATCTGTTACTGTCCTGTCCACTAAATGGATTGGGCTGCAGCAGTTTCGGGCTGTCCTGGAGTGGGAGGGCATTTTCTCAGGAAGTACTTTGACAAAGCCTGTAGCTTGCCCTGCAGAGATGCGGTGCAGTTTGTGTCGCAGGGAACTTTTAAGCATCCCTGTGAACCTCGGCCTTGCCTGGTTAGTCACATTTTGGTTTTTTACCCACATGAGCCACACTTGTGTGTGCTGTGTAAGTCACTGCCTTTGTCTTCCCCAAAGCCAAAACAAGCAGTCTGAAAAGCACTGACAGTAGAGAGCTAATGAAATCATTTTGCCTTGGGTTCGTTTTGTGACTAAAAGATCTTGACTTGAACATATATTTTCCAGTAATTCATGGCTCTGGAAGTGAACAATTCAGAGACTGGAGGACTGTGTAAGGGGACCCCTTGGCTGTGTGTGCTGGGGGTAGGGGACAATGGATAGTGAATGACGTGCTGCTTTTAGGAAACGGTGCTGTTGGGGAAGTGATTTCTGGCTTCCTGAAAAATTAGCTCTTGGGAAGGGCCAGATACTGGCACAAGGATAGAGTCTCAGTATCTTCATAGTATGTAAGTGTAAGGAGTAACACAAGAGGAATTATAAGTCAGCCCACATCTCTAATTCATTCAGTTGCAGTCAAAGACCATTGAGGCTTAGCAAGCCAGCTCCTGGTCTTACTCCAGGGTAGTGGATTGGTACCTTCAGATGTTACTTGAGATACAACCCAAGCAGTTTGGAGATAACTGATAACTAGTAGAAGTTTATGTCAATTATGGTTGTAGAACAGCCTGCCTTGCTGTGCAAAATGCAGCCATGAAAACAGGTTTGAAGCTACTCAGCTGGGAGGAAATAACTAAAGTTCTTGCTATGTATGTCCAGAATCAAAATGCAAGGAAAAAGTGAATTAAAGCTGGGAAAGTACACGCATTACACGTACAGCCATCTGTACTTGGTACTTGGCTGAAGGAAGATGTTTGATCAAAGATTGACATGCAGTTAAAGTGTGTGTATCTTGTTTCTGTTTGCATTAGTGTAACCAGTCCTGGAAAACTCTCTAGTTTGGGAGAAACTGTGAAAAGCTTAGGGAAGAGTTACAGGAATAAAGTACTGGAGAAACCAGAAGGCAGCTGTGTAGGAGCTCAACATGATTAACTTGATGGTTGAAGAGTGACTTCATTTCAGTTAGTAAATACCTACACATAGGAAATACTAATGAGCTTTAAATTTAGCAGACATGGAATCTTAAAGCAGTAACAAAATGAAGATAGATAAATTCACGCTAAAAATGTAGATTTCTTTTAGCACTAAATGTAATTATTTACTGGGCTAATGTGCAAGGAAGGATTTTTTCAAGTATTGATATGTTTGAGGTGATTTTACAAAGGATGTGCTCAAATAAGGTTTTTAAAAGCCTTACTAGCTTGTGATTATTTGGGGCATTTAACATTGCGGTTCATGGTAGAGAGGTGGAATTTTTTAACTACCCTGAGCATTCTTGCCTCACGAAAGAATCAGATGCTGCAATATTTTCAGCTAGGGTGCTAACACATCTCTGAAACTGTCTGGAATAGGTCTTTGAGGTTAACTTTTGACTTCTGGAAATTTTTGGTTTGTCAAACATGAATGGAGTCTCCAGTAAAGCAGAGGTAGTCGAGTAGCTTTATTAGTTATTTTGATTTTGGCACCTCCGCTACAGCACTGTAATTATGGAGAGGTGGCAAGAAAGTGGAGAGTAGGTGTTGTCTTTCTGGAGTGCAACAGGTTACAGAAATAATGTGTTACTTCAGTGGGGATGAGAGGAAAATGCTAACTGAGGAGGTAGGGAGCTTTCTCAGTAAAGGCCACATTGGAAGTGAGTGAACATGTATGTTAAACTGCAAATTCAGTTGATAACAAGAAGAGTAACTAGATGAAGCTGGATAGAGAGGTGACCCCATTTTTCAGAACAAGTTGAAATTTTATCTCAGGTTGTAAGAAGTTCTGATGGGAAATTTTTAGGCTGCCTTCATCTGTAGCCTGGAAAGCTCAGAGGCAGAGGATCTGGAAGCCTGGGAGAAGAGAGGGTTGTGTAATCTCTTCCCCCATTGAATTAGAGACTGAGCTTGTTTAACAAAGCACAATTAGGCTAATAATTGTGCCTGTAGAAGAGTAAGGTGTGTGTGTGATTTAATTGATTTTTGTGTATGCACAGTGAAGTGTGTGGTTAAACTTTTCAGTGATTTGGGCAGCTGTTGGTTGAAAGTAGGGTTTGCTCAGGGCAGTGGTAATACCCATAGTAATCTATTTCCTGTACCTTTGTTTTAACTTTTACTTGTCCAAATAAGTAGTAAGTAAATAGCATCATCTCAAGCCCAGACTGCCAGGTGTAAGTCCTGTTAACTAAAACTGTGTCCACCTGCTTTCTGCAGGTGAGACCTGAGTGCTCTTGAAATTTTTAAGGACAGATGTCCTTTGAGGAGGAGAAAGCTGAAAGAAACTAGACTTCCTGTTAAAGTTTGGTGCCAAAAGGCTGGGTGTTGCAAATACTCTCTTTCTGATTTTTATTTGGATAAGAATTTCTAGTCATGCCCTATCTCTGTGGTACAGAGGTTTCTCAGAGGGTAGCAGCCTTCCCATAAGGTTGGTGCTATCCTTGGGCTTGTTACATACGGAAGTAAGAATTCATGAAACATTTAAAAAGGGCATTGCCTTTGAAAACTAAATACTGTTTTTAGGAATTGAAGGGGAAAAGCACTTAAATCTGCTTTTCTGATTTCTTTGGATTCTAGTTCATTGTACATCCTGAGAATGCTGAGAATCATTAAGCATTTGGATGTCAGTTGCTGAAAATATAAGAAGCTTGAGATGTAGCTTTTCATCTCTAAGACAGTACAGAGATGGTACCCTACTATAGATTTTCAATGCATGGTTATATTTGGATGGGGCATGCAGGCGTATTTTAAGGATTTTCACGTCATTCAGGGGCTCTTGTTCATGAAATGAGTTTGGGTACAATGGTGGATCTGCTTTTGGTTCTAGTGAAGAATTCCAAGGAGATAGTTTAGACACTTTCTGAATTGAATACCTAAGAAATCTGTTCTCTTTTAGGGTGGATTTTCGGGTTTTACTCTTCACAGGGAAATACTAAACCTTCGGGGGTAGGGGAGTGATGAAGATGGGAGCAGTAGGTCTTGCACTTTCTAAACAATGGGAAAGCAAATCAACCTAAGCCCCTAATTTGCAGGGTAACCTTGTATGTCTGTATTTGCTCGTACAGGATGCTCTTTGGGTTAGGAAGACAGTGGATGCCTTAGTACTCCAGAGGAGTATTACCCTGGATAAATGTCATTTGTTCTCTGAATCAGGCCATCTGTAGATTGCAGTCCCTTTGGTTGCATCCCGGCTGAAAGGCTGTTGAATGCTGCTCTGTATCATGACTTAGTTTTGTATTCAGTGAGAAAATATACCTCTAGACTGGACAGCAAACTGGTACCTCTGTCTGGCCCAGGGCCTTCATGGCACTTGCTGTCCTGTGGGTGCAGGTCTGCCACAGCAGGAGCTGTTGTCCGTCTCTCAGCCTTCACCATCGTCAAAGTTTCATTTCCCAATACTGTAGGTACAGGCTCTGCTGGCCCCACCATGGGGGTCTCCTTTCCACCATCTCTGATAACTGGGAGACATTGTATCTTTGTTGCAAACCAAGAAGCAGAACGTCCAAACCTGGACTCCTGCAGCTGTCAGGAGGTAGGGCAGCACTGTGGTGGTGTTTGTATGCTGGGGACAGGAACATCATTACCTGAGTCATGGTAAGACTGGCCCCAAGTGACGATGCTGTTGTGGGTCAGGTGGTTTTTTTCTTACATGCCCCAGTGCAGAAACTTAAGCACCTTGGGAAGAGATTTTGACATTGCTGATGGTGTATATATTGGATTAATCATCCCTGGAGAAAGGCCCTTGCTTCACTTTGGGTTGGCCCTTGCAGAAAGGAACTGGGTGTGTATTGGTGACACTACACAACAGGACTCATTCTGGGGCCACAGAAGCATTTTCTTGTATCTTGAAACACTTTCCTTTTTTCACTTTGGTAACAACCATTAAAGAAAACATTACATACCTCAACTTCAATTAAGCCCTGCATTAAATACTTCGTATGTTTATGGGGAACAGAGAGGGAACCCAAACCACTTATAGACAAGTGCACAGTTCATTAAAAACCACCCCAGGACAGACAGTTCAATCTACTCCTCCAAATCTCAAGTAGGAAAACGACCATTATGGATTTTTAGTGTTTTTCAGTTGCATTTAATATTTGCTAACAGGATGGGCTGAATAAATGGATGGGGCAAGAGGGGGGCTGTAAAGCAGTGTCAGTGCAGCCTTTCTTCCTGAATGCCTCTTGTTTGCTTTTTAATGTTATTTCCTTTTATACTGTGTTTTGGCAAAATGCCCATGGCTTAAACTGCAAGCAGTGAGATGGACCTGCACACCCTGGGGTCCATCCAGGCTTTGAAGCACAGCAGTAGTAACTTATGAACATTGCAAAGTCTGGTGAAGCCAAGAGGTCTCCTGCCTCCAAGGAGTCCTGGGTCACTTCCCTTAAAAATGAAAGCAAAAGCTGCAAAGTGCTCAGTGCTAGAGGGGGAGGGAAGGTTAAGAATTAACAGAAGGAAGATTTTGTTCAAGTAGGGCTTGTTGTAATTATTTCCCTAAATGAAGAGCAGCAAAGGCTGTGAGTATCTTGCAGGTAAGCTTGGCTGACGTTTGGTGACAAGTAGAGGTGACCACAGGTCCTGCCTGAGGTTTGTGGTAGTGCTGCTGGCATCTGCCCACTGCGCAGCCTCACACCCCTCTGTGGCCTCTGTTGCCACTCTGCTCTGTTATTTTTTTTCGTTATTTTTAGTGGGGAGGGTGGCAAGTTTTCAGCCAGGTCTGTACCATTGCAGGCTCTTTTCCAGCTGGAAAGGACCTGCTATGACAATGGTGGCCCATGTTTAGATGGGTTTGGGGTGCTTACAGACACAGGCCCTGGGCAGGCTCCTGTGACTTCAGAGCACAGACTGGCATTTTGGGGGCAGAGCCCTGAATCTCTCCTGTGGCTCTGGCTCTTGCAACCATGCCTGTTGCCTCCAAATCCAGGGAAAACCTTGCAGAAAAGGCTGGATCAGCCCAAGACCCAAGTGAACCGCAGATCAGGAAAGTCCCCCACAGCGCTTGCCTCCTTCTTTGGAATCTGTGTTGTCTTTCAAAAATTTTTCTGAAAATCAAACTGTCACCTGCCACAGTGAGAGCTACTCTCTGCTGTCAGGCTTTGGTGTTCTGAAGCTCTGGTACTCCAGTTCAAGGCAGAGATGATCATGGGAGGACCACACAGACTGCCAAAACAGTCCAGAAAAATCAGCAGCTGTAACAGCAAAGTGGCCCATGATTTCAATTCCTGTATTTTGTGTCAAGGGTTTATTCTGAAGATTGTACTTGGAATAATAGTTTGGGTTTTTTTCCTTGTTGTATCCTGCTCCTGTTACATTCAGCATGCTTGTTTCCTGCAGCCAGCTGTTACCCACCCACCTAGATGGAGACAGGGTTGGATAATTTAATTGTGTAGCACTTTTAAAGTTGTTTTTTACCTTGCTCCAGCCTGCTGATGAAGCAAACATATGGCTTCCATCACCTGTCCTGGGGCCTTTCCTCCTGCCATAATAGCTGTGGAAGTCCAAAATAAAAGAAATGCCCTGCAGAATAAGTTTCTGGGACAGATGAAAGACTTGTTTCAAGAGAAGACCGGCTGTAACTTCTTTAACAGTTTAGGTAGGTCTGCTCTCTTAAAATTGCTTATCTACTTTTTCCTCATTTTTTGGGGGTATTCCTTATCCCATAAAGATTCCAACAGCAACCAGTGTAAACAGCTGGCAGGTAGTGTCAGCTAGGCTTCCACTTCCAAGATACAGCATGCTTCTCTCAAATTTTGTAGTTTTTTGCAAGCAGCCAAAACTTCAAACCCATTACGGATTAATTACAAGGCTGGGCACATCAAACTTCTGCTGTGGTAGAAGAGAGTTAAAAGTTGATGCAGCTGCTGGAAGTTGAATGCTGCTGCCTGGCAAACAGCAGCCTCCTTACTTGGTTGCAGACTTGCAGAATGGTTTGGGTTGGCAGGGACCGCTAAAGGTCTTCCAGTTCAACCTCTCTGCTATGGGCATTTTTTACAAGATCAGGTTCCTCGTAGTCCCATTGAACCAGATCTTGAACATTTCCAGGGATGGGGCATCTGTCACTTACCTGGCCAGCCAGTTCCAATGTCTCACCACAAAAAACATCTCTCTTACGTGCAATGAAAACCCAACACTCTTTCACTAAAAACCTGCCTCATCCTTAGGCCCTGATAAAAGTCTGTCCCAGTCTTTCTTACAAACTATATATATTGAAAAGAAAGCCACACTAAGGTCTCCCCCCCAGAGACTTCTTGACCCCAGGCTGAACAATCCCAGCTCTTCTCAGCCTTTCTCCAAAGGAGAGGTGCTCCAGCCCTCTTGATTGGTTTTGTGGCCCTTCTCTGGACCCACTCCAGCAGAGAGAGCTCCTGTGCTGGCAAGTACCTTGCTGACTTCAAGGGAGGGCTATTCTGGTTTGTTAATTAGTCAGTGAGGGGAAAAGCCAATTTTATGCTTGGGAGAACACTGTTAATGAATACCCATGTAATGGTTTGACTGACAAGGCCAGTGTGCCTTGGCGCTGGAGGCTGGATGGTTACCGATGGCCAGACTTGCTGGACCTGTGGGGCCAGTTTGGCTGTGGTACCCTTGTTTACTGTCCCAGGAGGGGCTCTGTGTGTGTGTGTGTGCGTGTGCATGTGCATGCACTATGCTGGGCTGAACACACGCAGAGGGAGGACAGCAGCCCCAGCAGCCCTGCTGTGCTAGGTTGGCCAACGAGGTGCTAGACCATCTCAGCATTTCTGCTTCTCAGCTGAGGCAAAGCCTCTGCTGCTTGGCTGTTGGCAAGTGTGGTGGTTGCTCTGCTTCCTGCCTTCCCCATATGGTGGCTTGTTTAAAAATAAGACATTTACAAGGAGCAGAAGTTGTAAAAGTAGGCTAACCAGAGCGGAATTTGCAATAAATGCTTGAAGGGAGCTTGAAAAAGTGAGGAGGGACCCAATTCTGGCACCTGCACCTTTACCATGTTAATTCTTGCTGCTGCTCTGAGATCTGATCATCTTTGGGAACTGCACTGAGAGAAGACAGGACCTTCCAGCTGCCCTTGCTCTGCCCTGGGGCTATTCTACCCCACATACTCTTAACAACAAAACTGGTGGGACAGTACACCCACCACTCATGCCTTGGTACTCATCCAGTATCCCCTGGCACCCACAATAGGATGTGATGGAAGGTGGCAGATAGCAGTTGACAGAGGCCCCAGAAAAAGGTGGCATGAGGCCAACACAGGGGTGCTGTGTCCTCGTATCAACCTCCTGCTCTGCTGAGCCTTTCCACGCTCAGATCCTGTCAGGGCTTGAAGGCCATGACATTTCTTGTATTCCCACTTGAAGCAAAGCTGCTTGCTGGTCACCTTATTGCTCAAGTGGTCTTATGTTCTCCTAGCATGTGCAAGCCCTAATGTTTTAAGGGCATTTAAAAGGATGTTGGGGGAAGGTAGGTGGTTCCTTGTGGCCAAGTGGTCGTGCTTCAAAGTACATCATGTCCCTGCAACACTGGATATGGAAACAGCAGAAGGGAACAAGGTAAGTCCTATTCTACTCTGTTGGAATATATTGTGGTCATTTAAGAAGGCCAGAAAAGCTACTTTAAAAAGTTGCTTGTTAGTTTTTTCTCTGAGCTGTTCAATTCCCAAGGCTCACAGTCCAATTCCCCTGAAGCAGCTGCTTTGAGATTTGCAGAAACCTTGTATCATCAGAATCAATTACAGAAAATTTAATAAACTTCACAATAAAGACAGCTAATCAATTACCACTGTTTTCATATGCCATAGGGGTTCTGCAGCTGTTTTTATTTTAAAACAATCCACTACTCAACCAGAATATGCAACTGGAATGAAGCATATTAAATCAAGATGAACATTATATGTGTAGAACAATCAATCTGTAATTTTACCAGGATGATAAACTGCCCTGTTGTCCTAAGCACTGCTGAGCCTGAAAGCATAGCACAGAAAATCCTCTCAGTGGCACTGGCCTGGGAGTGACTCCACAGCCCAGGATGCTGAGAAGCATGTGCCAGACACTTTTTTAGTAGTAGGGAAGTATTGTTTGTAACTGTACTTCAGATTTTTTTTCCTTATTAATGTCTATTTCCAGGATGGTAGCTTTCTTGCTTTAGTTTTGAACTTCAATATTTCTTTATGATTTCAACTGCTTTTCCTTAAGCAAAATCAATTACATTTTACATACCTGCGGCTTCTTGTTTTTGTTGGGTATTTTCATTTGAGAATGGGAAAAAAAATGCATTGCAAATGATTCAAAGCTTAGGTTAATTTCAAAAATTACGTATTAAAAGAAATCAATGCTTAATATGAACTACTTGGTAATGCAGTTTGCTGGATGTGGGGGGAAAAGAAAAAGCCCTGTAGCTGTGGTTTGCCTTGTGTAAAAGGGATAATCATTCTGATGCTTTTAGACCTAAAAACATGATGATTCAGAACATCTTTATTTGAACCTCTGCAATGCTCTTAATTGTTTTGTGTTTTTATTGTTTTGGCATTTTTTAATCCTGGAAGTCTAAAATCTGTGACCTAAAAAACAAACACAAACATTTTTTGTGCCTTAAAGAACAGTTAATTGGCTGTTTTGAACTCAATTCAGCCTCCTCTCTGCTTTTCACCTAACTGCTTCAGCTACTAAAAAATTCTGGAGTGGATTGTCCACAAGTGTTTTAGCAACTATCCAGCCAAATGTAATCCAGAGCATGTTTAGCAACCACAGACTTGCTTAAAGTTGCAAGAATCTGTTTAATGATTTTGTGGTAACCCAGCTGGGCTGAAGAGTGGCCTGTCTCTCCCTTAAGTGCCTAGCACTAACATTTTTGGCATTGCAGATAATTACAGTTTGGGATGAAGAGGATTTTGGGCAAATATTCTCTGTTATGAGTACAAACTAGCACTCCTAAGTGTAAGTGCACCCCACTGTAAACCTTAGGTATTTCCCAGTTAATCCCCTTTGTATATGTCTCATTTGCTGCCAGAACTGCAGCCCAAAGTTGTGAGTTCAGCCCCCCGCTTAATGCTCAAGAAAGTTACACAGTGCAGAAAAGTCAGCTTACTGAGCAAGTAGCTACCAGTACTGAAGAAAAGCAACTACTGTGGAAGGAACCAAGCTTTTATCTTTAGAAAGAGTAAGGCATTTGACATCAGGTTCCATTTCTTATGAGCCTCAGGTGGGCTGGGTGTGCAAAGAGAAGATGACACTGTCCTTTCCCATTAGACATGAAAATACACTGCTAAGCATCTGAAGAACTTCTCTGGTAACAACTGAAGTACCTTGATAGTTTCAGGCTATGGGATGGGATGATGAACACTACAGTTTTGAACAGGGGTATTTAAAACTTGCTAAGGGTTGAGGCCGATAAACTCTGGTCAGTCCAACCTCCCCTCCACTGACTGCATGTGGCTTGTTAAGACAGGAGGCACTAAATGCACATTAGTGCTCAGTGCAGCCATCCAACAATGTCCTGCTGCACTCAAGAAGAAGTTGGCCAATTCAGTGGACTTCTACATTTATATTGTTATTTTCAGGTACTCAGTAACCTAGCAGATCATGAGGCAGGGATTAACTGAGTGTACAGATAACTGGTTGTGAAATGCTTCGCCTACATAAAAGGAAAATCAAGCAAATTTAAAAAGGCTGAATATAATAAATTGTAAAGCAGGTCCTATACAGGATGTAGAACTTGTGATCTTAACTGGCTCCTGACACATCCTCACGGTGCACCAGGTTGGACATCTGGAAGAATTTCTTCACTGAAGGGGTGGTCAGGCATTGGAATGGGCTGCCCAGGAAGGTGGTGGAAGTCACCATGCCTGGAAGTGTTCAAAAGACAACCAGATGTGGCACTTCATACTGTGGTTTAGTTGATAAGGTGGTGTTTGTTCCAAGGTTGGACTCAATGGTCTTGGAGGCTATTTCCAACCTTTATGATTCTATGAGCCTTTTCCCCTTCTTTTGCAGGGAAGCTAAAGGGCACCACATTGAGTTAAACTTTTCTCACTGTCCTACTGGATTACTGTTCAGAAACAAATGGTTTGGTACTGTCTAAAAACTGGTCATGTTTATCTTCAGATGCTTGTTTTATATCAGTTCAACAGCACAACAGCATTCCAGGGGGAATAAAGTTGTGTTTTTTGTCAAAATCATTTTATTAAAGAGTTAATGTCACAACAAGCTCAAAATAACACATGCTTCAGAAGTAAACTGGATGAAAAATTCTCAAACAGAAACAGAAATGGATTGAAGGCATGGTAAAGCATCAGTTCTAAGAAACTTCTGCAAACAGGTGCAAATTCTGTTGATGCAATGGAGAAAAAACTCAGAAAAGAAGCCTCCTGGGCATGACTTCTCTTTATGTAGTGCAGTTTGTCAAATAAGTTAGATTGGAAAGGGCACAATTTCAGTGGCTGCACAGACCTAAATTTACTTCTTCAATAATTAGCTCCAGCACAGGTTTTTCAACTGTGAGTACTAGCAAAAGAAATTTAGTTGACATCTTAACATAGCAGTAATAGATATATTATATACATGATAGATGTTTGACTCATGCAGCCTCTTCAGTTACATGACTTTTTTTAAAATTTACTCAAGAAATATTATAAAAAAATAGGTTTGCAATTTGTATTTCACTCTGGTGTTAGCTCCACATCACCCCAGGCAAAGACAGTGTTTCAGCAGATAATCTAATTTGGCAAGAAATCTGCCCTAATTCTTAACGTAATTTTTTTAAGTCCACGTAGAAAATAAATGCGAACTCTTTATACAAAACAAGAGCAAATAACTGTACTTATAGAAAAGGGGATCCATTCCCTTTAGTTTTATTATCATGGCACATACTTTATAGTTTCACAACAGCATACTAATTTTCATTTAGTTTTTTTAAACTCCAAAATAGTGTTGATGAAGGGAAGAATATGAGTTACCAGAGGCAGCTGACTCATGCATTAAGCAATTCATGTTCTTTATCAGTTTTCCCAACAGCATCAGGATTGGATAACGGGTCAAGGTCAGCAAAGAGACTAAACCAAGCAGTCAAGTCTTTAGGGTTCTTTGTAGATTCTGGAAGAAAGAAGAAAGACAAAAAGAAATGCACAGACTTGTCAGCTATTTTAAAACAAAACTGACTGAATGCTTGACTGAGGTCAAACAAATGCCATGCTATTGTTTAATTTATTACCAAGGGCACTTCTGACAAGAAAATTGGAATGAATGATTGCATTTAAAAACACTACCTTTATCAGAATATAGAACTTTAGTAAGAATGAGTGTTTTACATGTCTACTATATATTTTATATGGCTCCTGCCATGATAAGTACAGGAACACTTTAATTAGAAATGGAAACAATTTCACTCTGTCTAGTTTTGTTCCATGAAAGGTATGAGTGTGCCCCTGCATGCCTGCAAAAAAGCAAAAAGAAAGTGAAGGCAAATTTTAATTTCAACCTCTCTTACAGGACTAAATTCCTCTCCCTAAATCCAATTCATGTGACTGTTCTGTCTCCCCTGTATACAACCACACAAGGTCATTACTCATCTGGAATGAAGTTTTAATAGGAAGGCATTGGCTGGAGAGAGAGGGGGATTACATTTGACAGCCAGTCCCAAGTACAGCTTCTAGTATTATTTTGATGGATATAGACAAAATGTGAATAGGAAGTATGTTCCAACAGCAGCTGGACTATTGAACCTCTGTGTCCACACTGACATATGTATTTCACAGAGGTCTCCTGCAGCCTCTTATTCCACTGGGCAGATGTTCAGGTTAAAGCAGTAACAACTTCAGCTGCTATGAAGAAGGTACATCTCCACTTGCTTTGTTTTTGTGACCCTATGCCCAACAAGTATTATTACTGATAGTGAAATAAGATGTGCTCTTCACTCAGAGAGATAATGACACATGAAAGCTTTCTTTGTGATACAAGGAATTTACAGACAAAATAGGCTCTGCCTGGCATGACCCTCCTGTTGGTATCTGCCACTTTCAGAACCACAGATTTCCAAATAGCTAAAGGCTGTTCCTTTTGCTGGTGCCAGTCCTGTGGCTGTGTAATCACACTGATTTCCAGAACAATTTCCAAAACACCTTAACCCTATTTTCTTTTTTTTTCTGCTGAGCTGAAGAATGTCAGGGGAAGGCATACATATCACCCCTTTCTTCTGCACTGAATGCCTTTGACTTTGTTTCTCATCAAATGTGAATGCACAGACTTGGCTACAAAGTGGCAACAGAATTCAACGTTATCCTGGTTCACTTATCTAGAAAATCCTAGTCAAAATCAGCAGGGCTTTGTCTCATTACATGGCAGGACTATGCACTCTTGGCCCAGTTGCAACAACTGAATTGAGTTTTAAACAGATGTTTACTAATATGATGTATGTTTATCAACAAAATTTGCAATTAGGGCTCTTCTGCTTTATCAGTACCCTGTATTTTAGCCACAATGCCAAACCCTAGAGCTTCAAAACATTGTTTAGCTCAGACAAAGTGCATGCAGATGCTACTCTGTGTGACTCAAAAATTAAAGTAGTTAAAAGAAACCGTAGCTTCAGGTCCTTTGTTATATAGTAAATTACTCTTTTGATGTGCTATTAGCACTGAAGCCTACCGAAAATATACACACACATCATACACCTAATCAAGGTGAAACAAAGCAATCAGGGAGCACAAGACTGAGCTGTATCTACTACAAGAATAAGTCTTGTTACGACTAACAGAGAAGACAAGAGACGCTTACAAGACACAAGAACTAAAACAGAAAAGCAAAGTAACTGAAAAAAATACATGGCTATCACCTTTCACAGGCATCTTGTCATCATTCACATTCAGGCTGTGTGGTTTCTGTGCTGCCTGTGGTATTGACGGTGGGCTCACGCTGCTGGCTGCCCATCCTGAAATTCAGTAATACAGCAGCATTAGCATGAAGAGTTACTTTGTTAACTCCAACACTCCAGTGTCTGGCAGCATCAGACAATGGCGCAGGTATTACGTTTATGGCCATTTGTATCTGTCCTTGTACACACGAAGTCAGCAGTCAGAACTCCACAGGAGCCACATCCTTCACAAGAGTATCTGCAGATCACTTTCATCATCTCCAGATTCAGGCAACTATACTCTTTTCAAACCTCTAACCCAGCTAAAAAACATTTTTGTTTCTCTTATTGAATCACAGTTAATACTTATTCACAGAAAGGCCAGCTCAGCAATCAAGTCAAACACAGCTGTAGGGAGAAGAATCACTTATATTTGGGTGAAAATATCACGCATAATAAACATTTTTTCCACCTTTCTTAACTTCTAAAGTTGCAAAGACTTTAATTTCATCCACTGTTCCAGACAAAACCTTATCTAGAGACCCTAGATTTTCTAGTTAATTTTGAAGTAATTAAAAAAAAACCAATTATTGCAAACACTGAAGAACTATACTTCAAGTTAACTTAAAATTATATTTTAATGGAGTATTTTTCTTTCTGTTCTTTAACTGAAAGGATCTTCTCAGCAAGAAGAGAGCAACTATGCAGGAAAAAGCAAAAAAATTTTTTGTTCTTCCATACATATTCTATAGCCACAAAAGAGTAACGATAAACACAGTTAATGAGGCCAGATGAACAGGCTGGAAAAGTGAAGTAGGGGTAGTATAGCACAGAAACATTAGGAAAAAAACAAAACTATTTTTGTCCCTGGCTGAAGATATTTAAATTCATATCCTTTATTATATTTAGAGGACTGAAAATAGTATTTCTAATTTAATTAATATCTCCTTTAAGTTTGGCCTAGTCAATTATCCATCTAATTTGGCACTATCACATCACCTATGCACCCAGTTACCCTTTCCTTATTCAGTCTCTTTTTTCTACAAGTTCATGCTTTCACATCCTTTGTTCACTCTTTTTGTCCTTCCTCCCCTTATTTTCTGCTCTTATCCTGTCAGATATTGGCACCCAGCATCCTGACAGGTACTGCAAAAACCACATCAGTCACATCAACCCTTCCTCTCTTAGTAGATTATTCTCATCACTCTCTGATTTTACCTTGACTATAAAAGGTTTGAAGCCCAATCTGTGTTATAAAAAGAGGCAAGAAGAGTTTTTCTATAAAATCACATGAATTAGGAAGGAAATTTAAAGCCACAAACATCCTCTGTATCTCTAAGGAAACTAACCAAAAACTTCTTCAAAATTGGGATGCAGAATGCTTACATGTATTTGCTCTAGACAAAGGTGATAAAGGCTTGTAAGCCAGCCTGTGCCCTCTGAAAGTGAGGTTTTAATCTTCTGAATAAGCAAATCTGAATGATAAATAATGGAAAGCATGGCACTGCCTCTTCAGAACAACATACTTTTCCAGGCATTTTCTCTGCTTGTGTTACAAACAAGAATGGCAGAGGACATGATACACAACTACAGTAGACTGCAATGCTTCTGTGTGCTTGGAGGTACATCGTGAGAGTGTTTTGATATGGCAATGAATGACAACAGGTAAATTCAGCTGTTTAAACAAATTGGGCCAAATCCTAATCTGATAGAAATTAATGGGAGCTCTGCCAGAAACTTTCTGTGCAAGTCCCAGTGACTTCAGTGAGATCAGGAATTGGCTCCCTGAGACATCGCTGATGTTCTTTTACACGGGTGTGCTTGGCAGGTCAGAGAGTGAAACACTTCAGACCAGCGAACTCCTTTGGAGTCCCTGGTCTAAGGCTTGGTAGGCAGCACATCTGTGAGAGATGCTGTGGCCTGGCTGGCTGTTTACTGAAATGCAGGTAGCTCAAGTGCCACTTAGAAAACAAAAAGAACCTCACAACAGCAACAAAAAATCCAACCAAATACGCTCCAGAAAAGATGTGATGCTTTCATAATGAAATTACCCATCTATGAAGATACTGTGAAAGACTGACACAGAACTTTTATTAAATACTTTCATAAATTATGTTTTTAGTGAGCTACAGAGAATAACTTTGCCTTTCAAAAGCAAACTGCAGCCTATCAGTTTGAAAGCAGTTGTTGGCTCTAAGCCTGTTCTGGTTTGCCTGTTCACAGGATGGCTTTGTTACGTGACCAGACAAAAGGTTATTACCAAGACAGCAAGGAAACCAAACAGCTTGCTGTTTAGTGAGCATCTTCACAAACATTGCAACAATTAAATTTAGAAATGGAAATGGTGAGCTGTGCGTTTTCTTATCAACTAGAATATATGCACATGTAGGGAAGATAAGGAGGAGCCCTTAATGGTAAGAATGAGTAAGTAAATGGGGTCATAAACATCATAAAAAGAGAAAGCCAAAGTGCCCTCTGAAAAAGTAGGAAGGCAACTGAACTACAGAGCTATATCTGGAGGAGGATCTAAAAGATATGTTGGGAGCATGCTTTCTTTCTATTTTATATATATATACATATATACATACACATTCATACACACACACACACATACAGATTTATATGTATTTTAAACCAGCACCTGGTAGCCCCATAGCAATTCAGAGTCCCATTGTGCTGGATCCTGCCTATAAATACAGCCAGAGAAAATTTCGAGCTGGGAATTCCTGACCGTAACAGTTTATAACCTGCATAGCATTGTGCCTGTTTTACAGATTAAGATCTGAGGCAGAGAGAAAACAAAGCCCCAAAGATTTATGAGTGTGCTTAACGTAAAATAAGTAAGTAATCCCACTGAAGTTAATAGAAAAGTTAATGTGCTTAAAGTTAAGCATGTGAGTTTTAAGAATCTTTATGATCTTAAGGCCAAATTCACACAGGAAGTATGCAACATTGAGGCTACAGTGTAGCACCTCACACTGAATAATTACTAAGCAATCCTACCAACTAGGGGGGAAAAAAAGTGTAGGAGATGTATCACAAGCCCTCAGTAAAAATATAATTCATACATTCTAATATTTCCAACTTACTTATACTGCAGTTAGCATTTTGTTTAAAGAAAGAAAAGTCACACTTCCCATATTCAATGGTAAGGTCAAATTATGAAAGAAAAGTTGTGAAGTGAAATGAAATGTAGTTTAAGATTAAAGCTGAGTTTTCACAAGATATAAAATGGACCAAATGGCATCTTCTGTTAAAAAATAACAAAAAACATAGAAAGAGAAACAGTCTATGAAAGGTAGTTTAAATAATGCATTTTACTCAGCAGATAAAGTCAGCTGAGAAAATGCTGCTTTTCAGATACAATCACTCAGCTGATTAGCCCTGACTTTTCAAATGCAAGTACATCAATTACCACAATCGTCTGCCAAAACCTTGGAAGCCCATTTGAACACATCCATATTTTACTCTTTCAGTACAGATTTATTTATTTTTTTAACTCAAAAATATTTTGGGATAGCATGTTGACTGGAACGGATTTTCCATTTCTAGTGTTTCTTGAATGCAACCTACCTGAATTCTGATTTTGAAGTCTCTAACACTGCACCCAATGCCAGTGCAAATGAGAGCTAACAGCCACCTCAGAAAGGATACCCGACCCCGCTTGCTATTTATACCTAAAAAAGATTTTTCCTTCAAAACCATATTTACATTTAAAAATTTAAATTACACTGAAATGTAAATCTGCAGATAAAAAAAAAAATCTACCTCATAATATTTCTGTTGCTATTTTTAGTAATTTCCTTAAAAATCATGCACCTTGTAAAATAACATCTAAACTTGTGTATCATTACAAATGCCATTCCCCCATTTTTCATCTAAGTGCTGAAGCCAATGAACCCAGGTATCTTGCCATCTTGCTCTAGGGGTGCTGGGAGTAACTATTAATTGTAAAGAAAATTTGACTTTCTTATCCTTGCCAAAACGTCACAGGTCACTTTACATCATGTATGACTCTTCCAGTTGCATGGGTTCCAAGAAGTAGTTTACAGGATAGAATCAGCCTGCTACTCTTTCCCATATTGCTCTTCCCCAAATGAGATTTAAATGACTTGGGACAGAGCCCAAAAAGGCAAGGTCCCCTCCAGTTTGCAAAGCCCTATGAAAAATCGAGCTGGGCTGTGGGGAGGACAAAGGTAGGTGCTGCTGGCTGTTTATCACCAGCCTGCCTTCTTTCCTCCCTTCCTTCCTGAAGGCCAAAGCAGCAGCAGGAAAGCTCTGCTCTAGTTCCCCCTCCTTTCTTTCCCCCAGCAGTAGCTTGGAAATGCCAAGAGAATTAACTGAACAAAAGAAAGAGGAGAGAAAGAGTTTCATCAGTAACCAGCCTGCAAGAGAAATCCACCTATATGGTTGCTAGGATGAGACAACCCATTCTACCTGACCCATATTCCTACATGCAATGATATACGGTGCTTGGTGGGGAGAAAAAAAAAAAAAAAAAAAAAAAAAAAAGAAAAAAAAAAGAAAGAAAAGCAAAAAAAAAAAAAAAGAAAAAAAGAAAAAAAAAGAATGCAACTGATTGTCGCTACACTGTTTAAAAATAGTATGCACAGACAAGATATAGTAATTATTTTTGGTTCCTTGGCCCCTTAACAGAGACAGAAGTTCTGATTAGAACAGTAAAACCCACTCAAACAGATTTTCTGTTTCAGGAAAAAAGGTTATCTCAAAGGTCTACAGAACATTTCAAGGGGCTCAATGAAAACATTCAAGACAGTGATCTTGACTTTAGGTTTTGGGTACTTCATTCTCAAGCACCGAATTAGAAGGTCTAGAAAAACAAGTTACATACATGATTTTTCTCCAGGCCATACTCAGCTTTAATGTCAGGGTTTCTGCAGCCATGGCACAATATAAACATTCACCACACTTCCACATACCAAAAAAACATACTCTAAACCCTAACCCCACCATAATGATGGACCAAGATGTGCTCTCACCATGTAAGGATGACTGCAAGTCATTCATGTTTTGGTCTAGCAGCTGTGAGGGCAAGTAGCCTGATGGTGCTGGTACTGCAGACGATGAAGCATTCTCCCCATCTCTAGTTGAAGAGTTCATGGTGGGATCAGCAGCCTGTCCAAAAACAGCTGTCCACTCTTTGCTGAATTCCCCTTCATCCAGAGAGGAAGCATTGAGGATCTCATTCAGTAATACCATGTCATCCTTCTCACCAGGTTCTGGCTCCAAGGCTCTCACAAACTTTTCCTTTGAAGCTGTCTCAGAACAAAAGAGTCAAGAAAAATATATTTTTTTAGACAAAGTAAAGAAGGAACTTTAAAAAAAATCAGTCTAGGTTTTGTATGTTAAATGAGATGGAGCATTTTTGCATAAATATTTTTTTCTCTTATAGACTCAATTCTCTTGGACATCTGGGTTTATACCTTATGCAACAAATAATTCCTTCATTATCTTAGATAACCTCACTGCTGTTAAGACTCACTTCGCTTTCAAAATAATACTACAAGTATGCTTAAAAATCTATTAAACACACCAAAATCATTACACAGGCTAATATTTAAATCACTGGAAAAGACTACTTTTACGTTGCTTCTTGAAACATTATATGAAACTCTCAAAAAAATCACACTGGTATACACTTAAAAAAGTAAGACTTGGGGATTATTCTAGAATTTTGTGGGAACATACTTAAGATCACCCTTACGACCTTCTGACCAATACCTGAATTATTTGGGTATTTCCCCACAAAAAAAGGTTCGTCTATCACCCAGAATTAGATTTCTACACTGATCAATGCTGTAGTAATTTTTTCCTTCTCATAAGCAGCTGAGAAATAACTGGAGCTCACTTTAATTCTGATTCCCTGTGCTAGTTTTTCCAGCACCATAACTGCAGCTGAAGTAGCTCTTAGATCACTTGAGCCCTTGCTCCTTAAAAACAACTTTTTCCTATTTTAGAAATGTTAAATACTAATATAAAATACATGAAACTGGTAATCAGGATAATAATAATTTTCCAAAATATTTGGAAAGTTAAAGAACTATCAAGGATCCCCAAGTGTTACTTTACTTGCAAACTTGTGGAGCTCCACTGTAGAAGTCTGCAGATCACAAATATGGTGGCTAACAAGGCTGATCATGTTACACTACTGAAATCCAGATCAGTCTATCTCAATTATGCTTGTTCCAAACTTGTAGTGAGGTACAGAGGCAACTTCAGTTTTCCAAAGTTTGGGTAGATCAGCTGTGCTCTCCAATTTGCATTCATTTTACAAAGATGCTTTTAACCCTTTTGGATTGAGATAAAAGATTGACAGTAGCAAAGTGGTTGCAACAGGCCATTTTACTGAAACTCAACAGCCTTCTCAGCAAAGTTTCCTGGTAATAGCTATAATAGTTTATAATGAAATGCTTGAAGTTGAGTCAGAGGAGGAAAAAAGGCACAGAACTGTGTTTTAAAATAGGCTCGTGCGTCAGCACACACACCTACGTACTAAGAAACAAATAAACCAACACACAATAAAATTATTTTATTCATTACTGAAGTTAGCTGTGAGATTCATCTCCTTTCTAACTCACATTTTGATATACCTCTGTACTCTCTGACAGGGCCTAAAAATTAGAAATAGAAACATTAGCAACACGTCAATTCTCCTGATGTTCTCACTAGATTATAACTAAAACACCACAGAAAACAATTTGTTCTTACGAATTTTCAGGTTGTTTTCCCATCTTCAGATAAAGAGCGAAGAACATTAACATTGTCCAAGTACCTCCAATTCCCCCAAGTTATTCAGCAGGTGAGACAGAGGGGTAAATCGTCCCATAGGGGAAATACACCTGCAGTTTCAAAGGCCCGTAAGAACTCTGATCTCTATGGGGCATCACCATCTCAAAGCTGCTTTCAGGAAGCCCCTTCATGAACTTGCAGGGGGAGATGTAAAGGCAGCAGCATTTGTAGTAGATCTGCTACCACACAGCACCAACAGCACATGTAACCACAAGTGCCCTGGAACGGAACAAATGCAGCAGCACAGCTCAGAGCAAAGCTCTGCTTTGTCTGGGGAACCATTGCAGGAGCCCCATCTTGACTGCAGCAGCAAGTACAACATAAAGCTTCACATGTGAAGAGCAGTCAGGTCTTGCTGCAGGGTGTATGACCACCAGAAATCTGAGGATTGACATGTTCTGTGGCTCAGCAATCTTCCTGTGGGGATTGTGCACCCATGGCAGGGCGGGACAGGGTTTGTTTAGGCTCAGGCTGCCCTGAATAAGCAGCAGCAGCAAGTTTTACTCTTGCTTGCAATAAAGGTTATCTTGAAACCAGTCTTGCTTACCGAGATATCACCCATGTGGTATCTCTGCTAGATTACTAGAATGATATGGACTTTCTCACTTTACCCATAAATCTTCTATTACTTTTCCTGTTTCTGTTTTCACTGCCCACTTTCAGTCAAAATCCTTTTTTCTGTCAGCACATGCTGCCCCAACCGTATAAACGCCCATGAAAAAACCCCAAACTTCCAATAAAACACTGAAAGAACAATGTGACTATATTCTTTCTGAAGTTATTCGAACAAGCCTCTAGCAATGCTCATAATTCCTTTGTAAACATACCTCATTTTGCTGCTATTAGAAAAAAACAGAAGAGAAACTAAAAATATTTACAACAGTACATGATCAGCAATACAGGATAAAGACTTCCTTCTGAAACACACATGAAAGTGCACCTCTAACTATACTGCTTTACTTAAAATAATAAAATATTCACTAGCCTAAAGCTAACCAGTGTGTAAAATTAGGGCAAATGGCTGATATTTTAACAGTGCCATAGCCATCCTTAGCCACTGCAGATAGCCCACAGCAGTTTTTGTATCATTTAAGTATTTAAGTAAAGAAAAAAAGTGTTCTAAGTGACATAGCTAAACTTGTATGAGCAATAATTGTATGTATTATCTGTATCTCCACTAGGAAGGCCTAACAGGGAATGGAACTAAGCAAGAAGAAAACCAGAAAAAAATGCCACTATCAGACATGCACTGACCATTTTTATTAACCACAGAAAAGAAGTCATTGTTACCTTATCTATCCACAGATTAGGGCTGCTTCTGCAGACAGCTGAGGAACTTTCCTTGTGCCTGCCTTCATGGATGATTCCCCACATGGATAATTTCCCCCCAGTGCAGGCTACTGCCCGTGGCAAATCCAAGGTCAAGGTGTTTGCAAATGTCCTTACCAACCATGAAGGCAGTGTCTTAAATACCCCAAATTACACTCAGTCTGACTAAACCACAAAAAGATTTTTTTTCTTTGCTTAATTTGCTTTTTGAGTTGCCACAATTGGTTCTGTTGTTGAAGTTTTTTTTACTTCTTGATCTGAGCTATATGAGTCAAAAGCAATAGAAAAATTATAGACTATGTCTTCTGATGAAAACTTACAAAACTTTAATACAGATATTTCATATGTTATATGATAAAACAGCACATCCCCTTAAGCCGCCATGGATCTCAGAGGAATATAAAGACAGCACAGTGGATTTAATTAACTCTCTGTCCAAAAGAAGTCACCAGTTCTTACAGGTTTTAAGAAGACTAGATAATTTGTTTCTGATATGTGCATTTAACACAAAATGTTGTGGTTACTAGCGTATTGCCAGGAGTTGCAGCACAACTAAAGAATCAAAATGAAAATTTGTGAAATGTTATAAGAGGGGTAAGGTTTACAGTGGAACCTACTTCAGTTGGGCAAACAGGATGTAGTCCAGTCTACCTAATTACCTGGTATAAACACTTTATCCCCACTAAGGTTCACTTCATATTGTAACATCAGGAATAGTGACTCTGCTGAGTTTCCTTTAACACTATTAAAATACTGCAGCTGAACAACTTTCTTCAACCTTTCAGATTGTGAAAAAAATTAAGATCTAAGATTAAAATTATACTTGGTGATGATGATTGAAAAGCAGATGAAACAGATCAAACAGACATGCACAATCATATCATACCATTTTCTTCAGGTTGCAGGTCTAATAACTCATCTATAGCACCTAAAAAAAAAGAACAACAAAAAAAAGAAAAATTAAAAGCAACAAAGGAAGGTCTGCAGTACACTGACAATCAGTACATACACATGTAAAGATAATTTTCTGAAGTATCTTCACCTGAGCTCTGCTTGTGGTTACAATGTCCTTGTAATGTGGAGATGACATCCTTGCCATCATCAGCTGTAATCAAGATCCATAAACATGTCAAATTGCACTTGGCAGGAGACCATGCTTATAAACAACGTCACTATATGATCAACATGCAGTGGTTGCTGGGATTCATGTTTTAAATGAGTCATGGTTAAAATGAGCCTGGTCACAATGAATGAAAGATCCAAGGTACAAGCATTTCAAAGTCAGGCAAATTTCTGAATAATAACCTGAGGGGGATCTTCCTTCAAGTCCCTGCCTGCTATACTACCCTCTCCAGGCTGAGTGCACCCAGTTGAGGCAACTGCAAAAATCAGACAAATCTCTCCTGTCCTCCAGAAGCAGAGACATTTCTTCTAGAAACTTGTACTTAGGCCAGGAGAGTGCACAAATGTGCCAGGACCTTGTCACTCTCTTAAACTGCCTTCCTTTACAATGTGTTCTTCTTCATGACACAAACCTTGGGAACAGGGAGAAGGAATCTACCCAAAGTCCCTCAAGTCAGGATCTAAGTAACAGCATCTCCTCTGCAGGTAAATAAATGAACAAAGACCAATAGGAAGGAAAATGTATAGTTGAGAGTTACAGGCTATCAGAGGTGACAAAACACCACTTAAATTCTCAGCAAATTTCTTAGATGAGACATGGAATCAAAACAGTAATCTAGATTCTATTTATCAGTGAACAGAAAGGTATCTCCCTCAGGTGATTAATCCCATTTAAGACGTAGCAAAACAAAAGGGTTGAGTTACTGCTGAATATGCCTTTCTCTCCCTCATTAACTGTAGAGGAAATCTAGCTCTAAGCTCTAATCTACTAAGTCTGTAGCTCTAAAGGCAAAGGAAGGGTTTAGCCACAGTATTTGCCAGAACTAGAAGGCCCATCTGTTGGAAGCCTCACAGAAGAGGCTGGAAAGGTGAAATAGAATTCTCTGCTGGGAAATAAAAATCGAATCCCAAATCCTTTCAAGAGAATTGTTAATCCCTGCCGAGAGAAACTTCAAGGTATGTTCAGAACTCAATGAAAACAGAACAGTTTCATTGCTTGTATCATATCATCTTAAGAAGGCTTTGCTAGGACAGAAACGTGTTACCAGCACTAGAATCAGCTGGTCATTTAAGAACCCATGAGCACATCTGATTACACTTTATACAGATACAGACAGGAGAAGGATAAACACACATCAAGAAATATACATGATGCTTTCATAAAAGCACAATGCACAAAGCTAAAGGGGAAAACCTCCACCCTAAACTGTCCAGCAGAGGGGAAAAGAAAATCAGAAAGAGAAGTTCATGACAGATGGGATATGGATGGCCACAATTCTGTAATGAAAAGGCCTGCTGAAAGCCTGCCTTAACTGAGTGGTAAACATGAAGGAGCCAATCTTAAAGGCATCCGTAGTATAGTAAGAGAAAACGCAGAGCAAATGATAAAAAAATGGAAGCCATGAAGTTGAAGTAGTTGGTGAGAAGCAGTAAGAAGCTACGGAACTCCCTCACTAGACGCATTCTATATGTATGACTTCAGAACATACAGGGTAGTTTAAGAAAATAATCTTAGCAATGGCACAGACCTGCTAGTGTATGAAGATGGAAAAATTTAGAACAGCAGTCAAAAGTATTTCAAAACAGTTCCTTTTAGGAATGATGGAGACAGTCACTGAACAAGGTATTTATATTATGGTGAAATATTTTACAGCCCAGAAGTAACTGAGATTCTAGAAAACATCTGCTAAGAAAATATGTCAGATTTTGTAGCCATGAATATTAAAATATTTTGTCAAAGATATATCTGATCTAATTAATTGCAAAATGGGTGAAATTTCAAAACACTGGAAAAGTTCTAATATTGTGCCATTATTACAAAGAAACACCCAAACAACAACAATAATTAAATAGGGTAACTGAAGTAACTGTTACTATGGGGTGGGAGATCACCATTACTCCCAGTTAAAACATTAACGGAATGCCATTAATGTTCAGATGCCATAATGTTCAGAGATTCAGCAAAAGAACGTGAGCATAACAAATACTCCTATAATAATTTACTGTTGTTTTTAAGAAATGCAGACCTAGTTGAAAAAAAAACCAGCTAATTTAATTCTTCGATCAAACTGTGAGCTTTTTTCAGTAAAGATATTTGTTTAGAAACAACTTGACTTAGCACTGCACAGCCTTCCAGCTAAAAAGTTAGCACTGCGTAACATGTATAACGAACATATTGAATGGATTAGGAACGTGACAACTAACAGATGTCAAAAACACATTGTTAGGAGAAATAATTGCGAAGTAGAAGTGTTTCTAGTTTAGATCTGCGAGGCTTACTGTTTTATCCATTGCTATTCAATGGCTTTAGCAGTCATCTGGAAGTAAACACAAAATCACTCCTGAAAAAAATGTGCAAACAACTAACAGACTATTAGGGGTGGTCAGTCAGTCCAGTCATTCACTTTCTGCAGTCAGAGCTGGGAGAATTTAATACCAGCAAGTCGTAAATTATGTCTCTAGGAATAAGGAATATAAGCCATGCTGAGAAAGGACAAATGAATCTTGGAAAGCTGTGACTAAAATAAACTGAGTCTTGGTAAATAATGCATTCAGATATGAGCTTTGAACTTGATGTTGTAGCAAAATGGGATGTCCTTCTTGGATACAGAAACAGGAATGTGATTTTACCTTCTAGAAACATGATGGGTGAGAACAACATCATTAATCTCTTCTCCAGTTATGTATTTCATATTTGAAAAGGGGTGTTGTAAAGTGGAATGGAAAAAAAAACTTCAAAAATAAAGACGAGATGATGACCTCAAGACATCAACATGATTAACCCATTGAAATAAAGATCTGAGAGTCATCTTGACTTTCATGTACTACCTTTTAAGTATCTTCATGAAGGATGAAATATAACATATTAAAATTATTCTCCATTAATCCAGTAGACAACGTGAGATCATCTTGAAGATCTCCATGGATGAAGATCCCACTTTTTTCAGCACTTCACCACCTTTACTGCAAGCACTTGTTTCTCAGTACGTACTCAGAACTGCCCTTTCTGTCACTTGTGTCCATTCCCTCCCTTTTTGCACTGCGCACCTCCAATTGGAGACTGGCTGTGTCACTGGGAAATAACAACCCATACGGTCATTGGCAGCAGCAGAATCTGACCGTGCCTGACTTTTGGACAGAAGTTCCACTGAATTCATTAAACTTTTCATGGAGTACAGTTTAATCACTGGAACAAACTAATGAGCTAAGAAGCACACTTCCCCTGTCTCACCTACTAACCTGTAGGTCCCCTTCTTGAAGGGTACACGCCCCGTGCAAAAATTAGGCTTTGGAACACAAGCTATTTGGCCTGTCTGAGAATGACTGAATGAAATGCAGTGGGATGTAACATGTAAGAGATCAGTTTTAACAGATTTTTCTTGCCTTAGCTTTTATGCATTTGTAGGGATTTGCTGGGTGAAGCTGATATAGGAAATAGAGCAAACCAAACAAAAAACCCAAAGTGTTACAGCGCTTATGGAGTAATGATAACATGAAACAAAATACCTGAATAGTTCGACTCCTTGGTATGGCTCTCCTCATCTAGTGAAATCAACCTTAATTAGAAAGAATAAGAAAAATAATTGGGAAAATAATTCTAAGGCTCTAGCATAACAATTTTCCTCTTTTTGGTCAAATCATTATCAATTCATATCAGGAACAAATCAACAGTAATAACAGATGGACTCTTGCATTTGCTGGTCTGTTGTTACCATTTATTGTTTCATTGGCAGAAGTCTGTTGAAAATGAAAATTAGATTGAACTATCAAAACCTACCACCTTCCATTTTCAGTCTGACTAAATCTGTAATGAAAAGAATGGTGTGTTCTGCTTTTACACATTTGGTTTTTCGTAACTATCATGAAGGAACTACAACTGTTCCTGAGCGCCTCCCCCCCACCCCGAAAAAGGCAACCAACCTTTTTTGTATCTTTGCAAGATACCAAGTATTTTTGCACTTCTCTGTATAACAGCAACTAATTAAATCAACAGGAGAGTTTTGCCCCATATCAGCAGATTTCTAAAAGAACAGATCAGCAGCGTTGATGAAAAAAGCTCTCAACAGGAAAAAAAAAAGTTGTAGTTTACATGCAATTAGTATACAAAGGTGATCCCTCCAATGAAGAATACATACTTTCTCACTGCTATTACTTTGTGTAAAGCCATTCAAGGAGCAGAGAATGAAGCAGCCACAAGGCTGATGTGGTGGTGAAAAGGACTGTGTGGGCACATTCCTCCTATCCTCTAAGCGACAGGACAGAAAGAGCCACCTCCCCTGCTCTTGGGGGTAGGCCTGTGGTAGAGGAAAATTAGATTCAAGCCAAATTCTAGTATAATGAATGTTTACTGTGAATGAAAAGTCCATGAGGATTTTAAAACTTTTGTTTCGTGTAATTCTTGAATCTTAGATGTTTGTGGTTTTAGACAGCAAAATGGTGACATATTTTTTCCCTCACTTTTATGCCAGAAAAGGACTAAGATAATCCATAAATAAACACAAGTACAACCATGACATGGCATCTGATGCATTTCCTCGTAGGTGCCAACACCCACATCTAGCATAAATTACACATTCATTTTAGAACTTTATATTCAACATTGAGGAAAAGAACTATTTATTAAATTGTTCATTACTGTCACATGAGAAGCAACAGATGGAAGGAAGTGCTGTGGAGACAAACACCTGCCAAATGGTACTTGGTCAAGTCCTTTCTAATGTCAACAGCACCAAATCTAACCAATTTATAAACTGGTTTTGGTCAGTGGTTCTGAATCTAAATAAGAAAAAGGACTGAAAACCCGAACTCTATGAAAATCTTATAAAAATAATTATTATAAATAGCCAAGCAAAATCCACTAGTCAATCAAGATGTTCTCTGCTTTTTGACAACTGATCCTTTGCTGGGTGCTTCATTTAAACAGGGAGAGTCAAAACAACAGGTGGCTGCAGGATTATATCAACATTGCATCTCCTAGCAACCGAATCCTGACAGTCAGGTAGGGGAAGGATCGCATCTCTTTCTCCTGTTCTCCTTTCCCCACAGCAGCCCATTCATAAGTCTCTCTCAGCTCAGAGCTACAGGTAACTCAAAACTTGACAGCATCAGCTCACTTAGATGCACTCTACACTAAGTACCTACTGCTTCATTGGATTACTAACTGATGCTGTATACATTACAAAAACTAATCGCGGCTCGGAGCAATCAGTAATCTATATCCTATTCCCAGGTGAAAGGAGATGCTGCTGAAAGGAGAAATACAATGCTCATATATCTTCTCCCATGTATAGCTGCTTACCATTTCTTTTAATAAAGAAAAAAATGAAACAAAAGGTAAAAAAAAGAAAAAGAATGCTAGGAAAGATGAAAAACACATAAGGGTTTTATGGACCTTTTTAAAGCTCTTAATTTTACCATAAAGTTTATTAGTTTTCATGTACACATTACAACATTTCAGGAATTTTTGTATTGAGGTAACCAGCAGAATTAGACTAGCTGTGTCTATATCTCTACTTATGTTTGGTGACTTTAGCAACCAGGAAGAAGATTATAGACAAAAAAAAAAATTATTTTAATATATAGAACATGTGACTTACTGACTCTGTTGATCTTCCACTGAATTGGTGCTCTCAATCTGCAGGTCCTCCTTTTCCGCTTTTTCTGTTAGTTTATTCACAGGATCTTGCAAGCTCTAGATCATAACCATAATATAATTTTAAAGAAGAAAACAAATTAGAATCAGGGAAGTTAAAGTGTGTCATTTAAGACCAAACCTGATTACCATGAGAAATCAAGCCAGAATGGTTTTGCACTATATCAAAACTATCTCTGACTCAAACAAGCAGAATAAAAAATGTTAGAAAATACTCATTCAAATTGAGTCTGTGAACAGTTTACATAAGGTGACACTCAGCTACTTCTAAACTCATGTTCTAATACTTCAAAGCAAATATCTCTAAGCAAATATTTCCAGTGTTTCTAAGTAAATCTATCTGTATCATATGTAAAGCAGGCATCAATAGGATGTTTCTTTGCTATTTTGGGGGTTTGCTTATTTCCTTCCTCCTTCTTTTCCTTTTTTGTTAAAATGAGAAAAATGAATTCTTTACATCTGTTTGTTCATCATATACTGCGTCTTTTCTGATCTATTCACTTTTTTTTTCCTCCACAACTATTTACACAAACTCAGCAACTTCAGTGGTAGTGGAAAGATATGGCTTGTATCCTGAATCTGAAAACAAGGGTTAAAATCTTGGATGATAGTTTGATAAAGGCCAGATGTGGCATTATGCAACCCTACTGTCCCTTTGCAATCTGAAAGGCTGTGCTACAAGATAACGACACACAGTTTCACAGTCAGTGTTTTTATAACCAAAGTTTGGAGATGTGAAAAAGACAACACAAGCATTATAGACTGACTCTCTGAAGTGATAGATACACTACTGCTTGTCACTCTTACGCACCAATTAGAAATTCTGTCTGAAAAATTAAATAAAGGAACACAGTAATTAAGTAATAGCAGATGTTAGCAATGTAATTATCTCTATCTCTATTAAATGGTTTTGCTGTGAAGGTGAAAAAAATTTCCTCTTTCTAAAGTCCAACTTAGTTTCTGAAAAATAAAACCATGTTACATGTGAATAGTCTTGACCATTTGTAATTAAATTTATTCTTGTTGTCATGATAGTCATAGTAGTGCATCTCACCCCAGATTCTCCTACCCCCCAAAAAGCTAAGTGTAAAACAGAGAAGTCATCTTCTGCACAAAACTTAAAAACCACAAAAATGCAGTGGTTTTGCATCTGGAATTTGAACAAAACATTAACATGTTTCATGAGAAAAGTAAAACAAAAAACCACAGCCTAATCAACTGAATAAAAGTTAGAGCACCCAGCCCATCTGTCTCAAGAAAAGCATTCCCAGACATGTTTCAGGTCTTCTTTGCACTGCCCTGTTAACCAGGACAGAGGAGTCCCCAGAAGGAGCTTTCCAGTTTCTGCTTGGTTCAGTACTTTTCTGTATGAGGAATCTACATGTCAGCATTTTAGAAACTAAACTTATAGTTCTGTCATGTACTGCAGTTGCTTTTTTTTGTCCCTCTCAGTAAGTTAATTCTACCTAGAACTGCTGATTAATTTGTCATAAGCACCCTCAGCACTGCAGATATGGTCAAAAGATGAAGGTCACAAAAGCAGCAATAATAAAAAAAAGGCCTTAAAGAAATTAACCTTATTCTGTGGTTGCTACTTTTTTTTTGACAGTGTAACAGTGTTAACCAGAATCACATGTAAGTGTACTCCTTCTCGGATGCTGAATAAGGACACTTAGCCAGCTCAGCTAGATAACCTGTGCATGAATGCCACCCTTCACCTGCATTTGCACTGGGTATTGATTAGACTACTGCACTTCTCGAGCTATTAAAATTAATGGGAATTATTCCATTGACTCCAAGAAGACCTGGACTAGAGTTCAAGAACATACAAATATCCGCTATACTTGCACAAAAGTGCAGTGTAGAGAAAGACAGTAGCTCTACATTATGGGGACTGTGCTGCCTTGGGCACTTGAACCACCCTAGAGACCTTCACAACAGGACATAAAGTCCACTGTAATTAGGAGGTGATGGTGAAACAGTCGTGGTACTCTGCCTGCCACCAAGCATAGCACCTCAGAACCTGCTCCAAAAAAGGTTGTAAAGGTTTTGGACAAAAAACAGAACTGCTTTAACCACTGCCTAATTATACAAGTTTAAGAAAGTTATTAGAAGTAAAGTCTTCTGCATATTCACAAAAAAAAGAAATACAGGGAAATAAGCATCCTTCTTTAAGGACCTATATTTTATGTAGCTTCCTTCATCAGTGTTTCAGGAAATCCATATTTAAAGGACTGTGATCAAACCACGGAAACAGCATATAGAAATGGAGTTCACAAGTACCTTGGGAAGGAAACAGCATGATAATAATGGCAGTTACTATTTCCTGTATTAGAAAAATAAACATAGCTCTGAAATGCAGCTTTGGTTTCAGTAGAGATTATGTTAAAAATTGTTATAAATCAGCAGCTGTATTTCCATGCATTAATTCAACGTAAAAATTTTATTCAGACAATATTCCCTCAAAATCAGATAGCAAATGGTAGAATTATTTTCCTCACCCCTGCCTCCCTCTCCTCCATATCTTGAGGTGCACTACAAACTGAGGTATCTTTTCAAAAAAAGCTAGAGAATGGGTATGAAATGAAATGGAATGTGAAAAAGCCACAGTCAACCATTTTCCAAATGTGAAGCCACAGTAATGTGATCACTACTGTCAGCAGGCATAAAAATGAAACCACGATAGTCTCTTTATTGTTTCAGGTTACAGTAGAAAAAAGGGAGGAAGTCCCACCATCTAGACAGTGTAGTGATTAAACATAGTTGTGATGACACAGACTGAGTTCAGACCAAAGCAAGCAAGCACATTTCAACTGGACGTCCCCCTGGCTGCTCAGAGCAGGCAGATGTGTAACTTCACAGCACTCTTCTGGCTGCTCATGTGGACTAGCAAAGATTTTGTTGTGAGCTACACCAGGTACGTGGCTTAAAGTAGGATCCTTGCATATTTAGAAACCTATCTTCCTAATCTCTCTTTTATTACAAAAATCAAAGTAAGACCATACACACTAGCAGAGCAAGTTCACAGTCATTCACCCTGCCTGATGTGTCTCTCTAACACCAAAAGTCAGCTAGTGATATTTCACTTGCTCCCAGTACTCAGACTAAATATCCAAGCTGACAAACAAATCCTCCACTGTAGAGTTAACTCTGGTTCCAGCTCAGGCTCCATTTCTGATTGCTACTCACTCACTAAATTCCTTTACCTGCATCTGGGCTGCTTTCAAGTCAAGCCAAGATCATCTGGACTGCACATAAAACCTGCCCTCTGCAGTTAAATCACCAGTGTTGACATTGCACTCAGCTCACCCACAGCTCCTCCCAAGTACCTTGGACAACTGATGCACTTCTTGACTGAGAAAGAATCAAAGCAACAGCTAAGGGCCATTTCAAGAGCCAGGCACACATCCCAAGATGTCACATTTATGAAGAAATGCAACATCACTGAGGAGTCAAAAACTCAAATATATTTCACTTACAGGGAGAGCTGAAGAGGAAGAGGAAAAGCAGGTTGTCTCAGAATTTCCTCACAGACATTCATCAAAAAAAGAAATACCAAACCTCCCCAAAATCCTTAGAAATACAAAATCATAGGCAATCTTGTCTATGAGTAAAGTCATGTTGTGACAAACAGAAACAAGAGAGGATACCAGACTACAGCAGAGGTCAGCAGAAGGCAACAGTGTTGTAGTATGTTTGGACAGAGTACTCCAAAGGTGTACTCTGTGTAAGGAGCTCAGGCAGCAGCATTCCGCTTCACACAGAAATAAACAGATGAACTGAGATTTATACCTTTTCACTCCCTTACCAGGCTATTATTATTTCTAAGCTGATATGAACTCCTCAGAAAGTTTGGTATTCTAGCATTTAAATGTAAACAATGCAACTAAATATTTATTAAGTAACTAAGTCAAATAAATGGCAACAGAAACTAGAAAGAGGTATTCATGAAAAGTAACCCCTGAAAAAAGCTTGAATTCATTTGATATATGTTAATTTCAAGACAATGAAACCTTAAAGGCTTTACCAAAACAGCAGGCCATTATCTGTAATATTAAAGCAATGGATACAGTAACAGATACTTCTACATCAGTATACATAGAGTTGTTAGCACATTAATAATAATTTTTCATCAAGCATAAAGCTCAGAGTTAGGAAATACAGCTGCAATAGCACAATTATACTGCTCTCTGCATACACCCTGAAGCAAAGAAAACAAATGGGCTGCCTTTCATTAAGGGAGTTTGGCAAACATCTCTAAAGACAATGTTTTCTTTCCAGAAACAATCCCAAGAGGCATTTCAGAGTCTCTTTCCTGAGGTAAACCCGGTACACGAATATGTATTTATACTACAAAATACAAACAGCAGTCTTCTAGTACATAGCACCTCTTAGTTTTTCAGTACGACAATCTACATCTAAGTAAAATATTAACTTCAATTAATTTCTTGTTTTAAAGTAAAACACTAATCCTACATTAATGTATGCTTAGTTTAAATCAGTTTAATTTGTATGAGCAAGATTTTGTCTTTTATAGAATCATAAAAGAAAAAAATTATTTGCAAGCGTCAAATTCAAAATTTTCATTTAAGGAAAACCCCTTTTATGAGATAAGTCAGGAAGAATAGTCTAAAAGAAGTAACTCCCAATTAAATGTAGAAATGGGCACATTGAAATATTTTATGTGTATTTTAAGCCATTATATATTCTGATGGTATTTTTAATCCATAAAATCAATAACAGACATGACATCTTCATTGGGTACATTTTTAAACCAAAAGTTTCTCCATCAGAAATTACACTACCTTAGATCAGTTATAGCTATTTACTATACTTCATTAAAAAATAATACCACATAATCTCAATGTAAAATTAGTTTGCAGCTCCTTTTTAATATATAGTTACTCTGGCATGAACATATGATATGACTAGGAGGATCAGTTCCCTAACCATAATCAGCTATTGTTATTCCACACCCAGGTGTAGCAGAGGAGAGATGGGAGTCACCACAGCCTTCAGAAGTGACAAGCAGAGGTCACTTACCCTGGTAATGCATCTGAAGTAGCAGCAGACATTTATTCTCTTAGGCAACACAATCTCACCTGATGCAATCACCAGACTTTGATTTAATCCCTTTAGCAATCATTTAATGTAAACAATCAGAAACTAATAGCTGGGGAGAAGAGATTGTGGAAAAGACTCTGGTATAGAAAATAATCCCACACTCCGGAGACTGAAAGAAATAAAAAACTGATACTAAAAGCCAGTAACATAGTCTTACTTCCAAGCAGCTGTTTTCTGAAAGCACAGAACTACATGAAATTCTATAGTTTAAAACTATCTCCTGATTAGCATAATTTATCAGCATAGATATTAGTGCAAAAAACAGGAAATCACATCTTTTCAGTGTTGGAGGCCCAAAATATAATTGGTTAAGATTCTCATAACAAAGTTAGGCTGCATCCTAAACACACTACAATATTCACAACCATTTTTTACAGTTACTTTTTGCTTCAAGAGAACATTTGTTACATGAGTGGGCTCAATACAGATGGTATTTCTTTATCATAGAGTGCCAATCTAATCTCAAATTTAAATAATACTGAAATGTTTCACAGGAAGAAGTTCAAAAGGTACAAGCATCCCCAAATGTCTCTCATCCTCTGTCACAATCGTACACCAAAACAGGAGCATTTTCCCTCCAAATTTCTCTCCAAGGTGTCCAAATGTTACTATAGGTCTTGAAACAGCGTAAGTGTTGTTCAAATAATCAAATTTTTAGATACAAAAGAGCATGAAGAATAAATATCCAGAAATAACACAGGCTACCTACACAAACTAGACTGGAATTGTTTTTGATCAAAGATAAAAACATTCTCAGGAACCTTTCAACATTGGGAAGGTTAAGAGAAGAGCCCAACAGCACAGTGCTCAGGCTCCTGAGCGGAACTCTGGCCAGGCTAAACCCAGGCTGTAATGGGAGGGGGGAAGTAAAGGGAACTTTCCTCCCTGGTTTGGAGTTTAACTGGTGACTCTGAAGACAATTACTAGCAATGTCAAGACAGCTATGCCCAATGGTCTCCGGCTGAACTCTGACTAAAACCCGTCTTCCATGATGTGGACTATGCAAGAAAGAACCTTAAAGTAACGTTAACTTCATAGAAAACAAGGACTTCCCCTGCAAGGCAGGATTCTTCAGAGGCTGGGTGAGATGAAACAGTTTATAAACCTCCTCAGACAGGAAAGATTGAGCCTGAAATTTGTTTGTTTGGTCTGCTGTGATGTTTCAAGCTGCAGAAGTAATGGTCTCCACAAGCTCTTTATGCAAAGCTCAGAAACTGCTCTCTCCCAAGCCACATTCTAGAAAACATCTCTGAACACAGCATAGTCATGTTTGGTAGTCTGGAGTGAAATTACCCCTCATACCTTCAGGTGCTTCTTTTCCAGGAGCTCAGGGGTAGCCATAGGCTATAAGGCATAATGTAGCCCAACTTTCACTTGTACCTGTCATACGTACAAGCATTTCATGGACTGAGGCTACGACTTGTAACCATTTTCAAACTGGGCTGTCTCTCCAAGCAAACAGTTGCTTTGCTGCATGCTCTTCATTCCTCACTCTCCTACCTGTGGCAACCCTTCCATCAGACCTCCATCACACATGTTATTTTTCTCCCACGCGAACAGTAGCCAACCAAGTAGTTATTGCATTGCCCACAATAACTACAGGACAAAGATGTCTATGAGGATAAGCAGAAGGTTCATGAAGTTTTTCACTGTTTTCCCATTCCTCTACTGAGCTTCAAATTGCAACACGCAGAGCAGCTTCATATGCAGAGAAAGGCATGACCAGGAAAACAAACAACGCTTAGTGATTATTTTAAAATGCTTGGCAAAACTCTGAACTCAGGCTTCAGTCAGATATTGCACGTATGCCATAATGAAAGTTTATGAAGATCAGTAAATAACATTACTCTATAAAACAGTTCTTCCCAGTAAAGGGTTAAAAAGTGAGTACAGATGGGGGTACCCTGAGCATCCACTTACTCATATTCAGTCCAAAAAAGGTGTTCTTAAAGAGTGTGAAAAACAGATACAATGGCAAAATAGTTTTAATTCACTTGTGAGATTTTGGAGAGCAACATAAATCCCTAATTCCGCTAGATTAAAAAGCAAACACAATTCCACTTAGCATTTAAAACACATACTTAAGCGCAGCCCTTAATAATATCTTCCTTTGAAATATTTCTTAGTCACTGCACTATACATACAGTTTTTGATCCTACTAGCCAGAAGGACATTAAACAAAAAAGCTGTATGTAAATGAAAAGACAAGACAGGGATAAAAGTGTCAGAAAATATATGGAAGAAATATCAACATGTGCTTTCTACATCCTTGTATGATGTCTTATTTGTTATCACTGGGCAAACATATATATCTATATATTCCTTACCTTTAACATAGTGAATTCATATGGCTGATAACCTTTGAAACTTTCATGGATGGCTGCCATTGTGTGTGAAGTTTTTTCCCAAAAATGAAGCAGTGTTGTCTGTAAGGTAGGATAAAATTTCAGTGCCAGTGTTAACACAAATCTGTTTTCAGTGCAAATTTCACATCCTCCCTCCAATACTAGCTACATATTCTTACAGTTCAATATTGCCATGGTAACCTCTTAAAAAACCACATTAACAGGAAAACATTCTTTCAGAGGTCAACATTTTCCTTGGATACCTGATATGTTGTTAACACATGAGAAAGGAGGTTGCATCTGCTCGCTCCCAAAAGATCCACTTTTTGACAGACATCAGTCTTCAGTTTGTCAAAGTTGAGTTTTGCATGTCGCACTTGTGCTTGAACCTTCAAACAAAGGGACAATTGTTTATGTAGAGTTTTTTTTCTCCATTTTTAATGAAAGAGCAAATTAATACAACCTCTAGGGAAATCAGACAACCAAAAAGACTCAATTACAATTTATATTTTCATCAATCCCACTGAAATGGAGATAAAACAGGCTGATAAATGGTACTCTTACTATGTTGTCTGTTATTGCTTTTTATAATATATTCAGTGAAGAATTTGTTTTCCAACCCTTGTTTGTGTGATGGATATTAGTATAAAATACATACTGAAAACAATTGGAAAGCATACTCATACTGTGATATCTCTTTTAAAAAAGACAAATTCAAAGCCCAGCCAACAAATCTGGAGCTAAACATTATAATATAAAGGTGCACAGTAAGAGACATTTCCATGCACCTATAGCAAGAGACAAATTATGCCGACGAAGTTTAAAGTCTATCTACAACAATACAGCATTTCAGTATCTTTGAACTACTTCAAAAATTTCACTCATTAAAGTTTTCCTTCTAAAATGGGAGTGCCTTTCCTGTTTATTGCTATCGGAATAATATCAGGTCCCCTTTTCCTACAAACTAACAATTTCAGTTTCAAAGGGCTTTAGTTTTTCAAACTATTCAAACACCCACTGTTAAGTACGTACACATGTACATCAAGTACATAACACCCTGTTCCACAAACTGCACATGCTTGGCAACACCATTGACATGATTTGGTATCAGTGTAGAAGGCTGATGTAAGCATTTTGTATCCAGGATTTTGCATTTTTGTCACAGCTTTGCACACTATCCGAACACTGTATTAATGAAAAAAATTTGTTTAAATTCTGTTAACAAATATTGTTATAGTTATCTTCCAGTGAAATGGGGAACAATCAAACCACAAAACATCAGGAATGTCCTATAACTCTTTCACAGTTAAAATAAAATATTTACTCCAAAATGAAAATATTTCACAGTGAAAACAAACTACTGAGTGTAAATTATATGTTTCTTTCCTTTTCTGGCCTAACTCCAAGTGTAAACTTGTTTTGTCCAGAATACGCAAACTCGATAGAAGATTTGACAATCTCGCATGCTCCTGACCTTCTGAAGCAAATCTGGAACTTTGCAGGAAATTCCTTGCGCAGTAAGAACAAATACATACATCTCATAATGGAATCTGAAACATTATGGTTACTGTACTTGCAATCTTATTTTCCCAAACTTAGATTATACAAGATCTCCAACCACGTAGAAAACCAGCCAAAGATCTGCATCATAAATTCCTCAGATGACCTAGTCATACAAATTGTGGGACTCTTGGATTGCTGGATATGTGGCAACTTTATTTCACTAATCAGATCAGCTCTGTGTAAGCAATACCGTGCATCAGCCTGATCTGTTCATAAGGAAGAAACTATCACAATTCAAAATTTCTCATAAATGCAGAATCTTACAGGTGAGACTTTAATCATAGAAAAGGATGATGTAAAAAAAATATAAACACCTTTTCTTTTTCCAGTAAAGAGCAGTGTTATTCTAACTTCACAAAATAGCTTTATTGTTACCGCATTCATCCAGAAGATGACATCTTCCAGGGTAACTCCAAATACTACACTAAGCAATCAATTAAATCTTGAGTTCTGGTAATAATAACTACAACTGAAACTTCTGACTGGACCCAGCACTCTAACCACACGAGTAAAACATCTTACTGATGACTTGCTTGTTATCTTTGCATGTTAAAGAGTTAAAAAAAAAGAGGGGTCTCCAGAAGATGGAAGACTTCTTTCGGTAGTTAGATGTTTTGGTGAGGTAGAGAGAGATCTAAATTTTCTCACAAAGGAGGAAATTGTTCCAATGGCTTCCACTTCTTAAGCAAGCATGACAAATGCTAAGCTATGACATAAAAAGCAAGGAGCAGCTACTGCCAAGGTATCTATTATAAGGTAGGGAATTTTATGAAAAGCCCCACCCAGTCAGAGCTATGCTGGCATGAGCTGAGGCTGCCTCTTAGCTTGGGATCCCCAAGGATTGCTACACTTCTTTTAGCTTGTCCCTGATGGAAGCCCAAGCAAGACACCATGCTATCTATGCCAGGCATGTCGTTCCAGGCACAGCTGTCTAGTCAAAACAGCACATGAGCAAAGAGCTTACAGAGCTCCAAAATCAAGCAGCAATGAATGGGGACGGGAGCAGTGGCAGGAGCAGTATAGAAGCTTTATCCAGTGCTGGATAAAGATATTTGTCCTGCGTTAGGTCCTCAAATCCTTTATTTGCTTTAGCTGCAAGTGCCTGAGAGCACAGATTTACAACTTCAAGGTGAAAAGGAGAGTTGTGAAGAAAATCATGGGCCTGTGCAAAAAGGAACTTCTAACTGAAATCCAGATATGGGATTACATGCATCTTTTGCCGTAAAGAATTACTGCAATAGGTAGGGATTCAAGACATGTAGGGCTTTGAAAAAACTAATCTCAGTTACAGCCATGAAAATCCACAGAAATTCAACTGATGTAAAGGGAAATGTGTCACATATATAACTATATTTTACAATGGTGCAGCTGAGATAAGAATCCCTTTCCTACTCACTATATCACAGCACTGGTGAAAGCACAGTAAGAACAGCTGTAGTTTTGTAGACCAAAAGTCCAAGTAAGCAAAGAATGTTAGTTCTGGGGAATATAAATACTCTGTCAGAGATGGTGAACCACAAGCTAAAAAAAAGAAAAAAAAAAAAGTCCTACTAAATGTAATTATTAATTACTACTCCAATTCCTTAAGAAAGGAGAAAATTATTAATTCCTACTCTAACTCCTTAAGAAAGGAGAAAAAAAAATCTATGAAACAAAAGCACCTGTAACGTTTGAGTTACAATATTCCTGCATACATTCTTCAGGGACATTTAGCAAAGAACAAGGTCAGCATATATCTTAACTGAACATGAAATTAGTGTCTCTTTTAAAAGCTAAAGCATTCATGAAGAGAAAGAGGTGATCCACACCACACTGTGGAATATAAACCCATATGTTTATCACGCTCATACAGATAGTTCAAGATACTTAATGCTGCGTTACCAAATGCTACACATTTCTCTTGCCAACCAGGAAAGATGTGATACTATCAAAACTATTAAATTAAGGATGCTTTTAGGTTTTTTGATATATTGAAAGTTTATTGAGCAAAGTATTCTCCTTTTTTCAACAGCAGTGCAGGATAACCAAAAAAGAACACCACATACTACATCAGCATGACCTTTTGCTTTTTATCTGTGCCAATAAATGCATTTTCAATTGAAATTATTATTAGACATCTTTTAAGATTACTTGTTGGCTTCAGGAATTAGGTATAAAACCTCAGTGCTCACAAAGCATACTCTACTTAACACCACACCAGTTATCAGAAATGAACCTTTGGTTTTCTACTTAAGGGAAAGCTTGAGTATATAATATATACTAATAGCTATACTAAGCTGGAGGATATAATACATACTAATCTTCTCTTTTCTCTGCAATTACTCTCTAAGACATGAGCAACAGGATCACATTGTGGTCTCAGTCCTGCAAATTTTTATTCATATATTTAAGTTCATTGAAGCTAAACATAGAACATTTCTTGAAAATCCTGGTCTGAAAACTGTCAGGATTTTACTGACTCTAGGAGAACTGCCCTGATCCAAACACTACTTGAACATTTTATGATGAAAGAACTTCTAAGCATCTGAAACTGTAGGTGCTAGATGTGAGATTTATACCATACAAGAAAATCTTATGGCACTATTGACATAAAAAATATTATTACTATTTGTCTTTTTCTAAGCAGCAACCTGATTTTAATTTCCCAATGCAAACATCTAAGTACAATATTCATAGAGAGCACACAAGAAAACATGAATTTGGAAAGTAGCAACTTATTCAATCAACAGCGTGATAAACTATAAGATGCCAGATAAACCTGCAATAATTTCAAAGGACTGAAATATAGAAGTAAATAAAGAAATACTACAATCCTAAATCCTGGGGGCTTAAAAGTCAGATTCTAGAATGCTTGACTGTAAGGGCACACATTTCCTAAAACAGTTTCTTAAACATTATCAGAAAATGGATCAGGTTGGAAGAGACCACAGTGGGTCCTCTGGTTCAACCTCCCTGCTCAAGCATGATCATCCCAGAGCACATGGCACAGGATTGTGTCCAGGTGGTTCTTGTCCAGGTGGTTCTCCAGTGAGCGAGACTCCACAGCCTCTCTGGGCAATCTGTCCCAGTGCATCGTCACCTGCACAGTAAAGAAGTTCTTCCTCATATTCAGGTGACACTTCCTGTGCATCAGTTTCTGCCCATTGCCTCTTGTCCTCTTGCTTGGTACCACCAAGAAGAGCCTGGCTCCATCCCTTGGGCACCCTCCCTTCAGATACTTAGAAACACTGACACTGTCCTCTCAGTCATTTCCTCTAGAGTGTGAACAGGCCCAGCTCCCTCAGCCTTTCCTCGTAAGAGAGATGCTCCAGTCCCTAAATCTTGTCACCCTCCACTGGACCCAGCGTGGCAGCTCCATGTCTCTTTTTCACTTAGGAGCCCAGAACTCGACACAGCACTCCAGGTGTGGCCTCACTAGGGCAGAGTAGAGGGTCAGGATCACCTCCCTTGACCTGCTGGCAATACTTTTCCCAATGCACCCCAGGACACCATTGGCCTTCTTGGCCACAAGGACACTGCTGGCTCATGGACAGCTTGTTATCTACCAGCACCCCCAGGTCCTTCTCCACAGAGCTGCTTTTCAGCAGGTATGCTGGAAATCTTTATTTTAACAGAAAAATTCTAATTTCAAGCATGCTAACATTAAAAAAAAAAAAAGCAAAGCTCAGACCCAGTTAAAAAAACCCTGTTCAATATGTTCAGCTACTAAAATACAGATTTGTCATGTATTTTCAAGGGATCTTTATGTTCTCTACCATACATCTGTGTTTCTACTTTCTTTTAGTCTTCCAATAAATGTAAAGTTTATTTTTAGTAGTAGCCTAATTTCAGGGACAATTCAGCTAGTGAAGCATCATCTCCAGAATTAACTTATGTCAGATAAATGCACTAAACTCACTTTACATACAGCATATTTTCGTATCAGCATTTCCAGCATAGAAGGAGAAACAGATGCTTTTAGTCTAATTTGTCACCCAGCCTCTCACTTACTCTATCTGAAAAGCATGTACAGTGTGTGTATAGGCTGGAGGGAGGGGGGTAAATAAACCAAGAGGGGAAAAAAGCCTGGAATATAGCCAACCCTCCTGTTTGAGGTTCTGGGTAAATTCCACCAGCAGACGGAATCAGCACAAATCTTGCATTAAATAAGTATAGCACCTTCTGGCATACCTGACTGTTGTAAAGACTACATGAAAATGAAATCAAACTGTAGTTTGAGGACCAAGTATTTAGCATAGAACACAACTTACAGCACTTCTGCATATCGCATGGAAAACATAAGGAACTAGATTCTCAGTTCCCACAAACTGTAGTAACTCCACAGCTTGAGTGGTATTTTGATAAGGAGCACCCATTACACTTTCACATGAGTATAACTAAGTACCTACCGATTTATTTTCCCTTTTCTTTTTAATTCAAGATTGATGATGTGCAGTCAGAGAACAGAAAAGGTAAAGTTTTATACAAAATAATGCCTGTAACTAAACTTTTCCATGTGCAGTGTAAGGACTTCCAACACCTTGCGCAGTATGAAACCTGATTTCCACGTGCTTTGGTATATTCTACATTTTGCAGACTATGATTTGACTCAACTGTTCCCTTGGGTTGGAACAGCATTTATTGCATTCATTAATTTATGCTCCATCATTTTTTAGGAATAACACATAAAAACAATGGTTAAGGAAGAGTTGGCATACTTCTGTTTGTCTGCTTCAACCTTGGTTATTAAAATCTTCATTTATAATCTGATAAGGAACACTGGTATAAATTAAATTTAGGAGATGAAATTTTTAAAGTGAGCCACATCTAGCTAAAAGGGAAAACTACCTGGACAGTAAAAACAGATCCAAATGATATCTTTAAGTCTGAAGCTGAGCAGAAGTACATCACATTTATTCAAGAAATGAAACTATTCTTGAAATTTGAACTAAGATAATTTTAGTGCAGAACAAGTTCCAATAATACATTTCTTAAATTTCCCATTTTGGACTTAATGATGATTGTCTGTGCTTGTGCAAAAGCCCTATGCACCTCACTCTATTAAGCCTGATTAAGCAAATTTGCAGTCATGTTGCAATTCATATAAAGGACTTAATTACCACTGCATGTCTATCAGTCTCACTCTGGAAACCAACCAAACACCTTCTGTGGAAGATGTTCTGCCCATGACAGTGGGCTGAAACTCGATGATCTTTAAGGTCCCTTCCAAGCCAACCCATCCTATGATTCTATGAAAAGTACTGTCTGCCTTTCTGCTGCAAAAGAACAACTGGTATGTCAGCTTTGAAAAAGAAGTTACATCTGTGTGAGGAGAGGAAGAACTGCAGGCACACCTGCTGTACAGACTCCTCCCTTCTTTTCCTATGCAAAACCTGTGTAGTGGACCTGCTGCCTACAACTCGGATACTCAGTTGCTACAGCAGTACAAGCAAATAACTGAAACAGCTGTCAAAAATGTTATGTCCTATTTTGAGGTAGCTTAAATGTATTGGCAAATTCATGTGGAGAGACAACAGGCAAATGAAAGCTGAATTAAAGATGTACTAGGTCAGTTGCATTGCAAGAGAGAGATTCTGGAAAGGAAGATTATACAACTTGCTGATGCCCTGAAGTGGTAGAAATCCCTCATTATATACGGACTTGAACAAGGCAAATCTATCACAGATAAAAGACAAAACAAATACTTTCAAGCCAACAAAGACCATTTTTCTAATGGCTGAAACATTTATGGTGAGAAACAAATAAAATATTCCACTGAAACACAGTGATATCCAACATAATCCAATGAAATCAATGCCAACTGAAATAACTGCAAATACCTACTAGAAAATTACCTGCTATAATTTCCCAACGATTTTAGACTTAATTGTTCATGACAATTCTGGAACTCAGTGTAAGCAACAGAAGAAGAGTGCTAAAGTACAGAAAAGAAAATTAAGACAAAAAAAAAAAAAAAAGAAAAAAGGCAGAAGCAATGCTATATTGCTCCATAACAGAACATAGACAAATGCAGTTTAACATGGATTAGTATAACAGTAGCTGCATTTCATGGTATTTACTGGGACCAGACTAATCATGTTTCCCTGTCCAACAACTCAGTATGAAACATCAACTGTCTACAAACAGAATGACCATAAAGTCAGTATAAGTTGATTAATACTGACATTTTTATTCTAGTCAGAACCAGCAAATCTCCATGATTTAATCATGTATTTTGCTCTCCTTATGCTACAGTGAAGAAATGTAGAGAAATAAAATAGTAAAAAGTCACATTATAACCAAAAGATTATTCCCCCAAACCCACAAGCTTTCATGTGAACTTTGTCATTTGAACCTGCTACAATTTACTTAATTTACTTTTTTTTCAGTATGTTAAAAACACTTTATTAGAAACATTTGGGTATCTGTAGATAATGAAATTTTAAACTCCTGGAAGCACCAAAAAGTGTATAATATTTTCCCTGATTTCAAATGTCTTAATAGGACATGGTCCATGGCAGTTCTTTGAGGACAGCCATTGTGACTCTTCAAAATTGTCATAAGTATTTTGATGACCAAACCACTATTTGGTTTTCACCAGAATTTGTCCCTGTGCACACACCTATGTTCTTGGTCATTCATACCTAATCCAGCTTTGGGAAGCTCCACAGGTTTTCTAGAAAAGCCTTGCTAGACAGTTGCTATGTATTTCATCAGAGAGTTTAAGGACAGTACAAATCAGCAGATGAACATCACAAAATACTACTTCTGTATGCCTTCTACAAAGGTATGCTAGGTGTGCCTAGCTCAGGCCTTGACATCCACCTTGTTACCTTGTGGCCTGTATTAGTGGATGGAGATATAGCAAACACAAACCACTGACACCAGAGTTCACTTCATATTACCCTGTTTCTCTCCATTGGATTATAAAGGGAATTCTTGTTGATCAATTTAGATGCAGACATCTACACAGCACATCTGAAGTCATATTTGATAAATCCTAACCTAAATGACATCCAGGGAAAGATTTCTTTTATTGGTAATAATAGTAATCATGAGTACTTGAATGCGTGCCTTATTTACTATTTTAATTCATCCAGTGTAAGCTTCCAAGCCATGATTCTTGATAAACTCCTGATGAGTAGACTGGAGTCTCAGCAGCTTATGTATGTACTGTCGTTTAATGAACTTTTCATCTTGTCTTTGTTAAATGAGACAGATCGACTTAGAAACACCTCATTCTAAGTAACCTCCCCTAGCCCCTGTATTACATCTTACACTTTTTTTACACTCTCCAGGTTTTCAATGCAGACATGTGGACTGTGATCTGTGCTTACTCAAACTGCATCAAGACACACCACTGGCTTACAGCTAAGCTACAGAAGATCTTCACAAAAACTCCTGAAAAAACTTTCAAGTGTAGTTGTAGAGTTGCAATTAGCAGTCTGCTGCTGGCAGAAAAGAATTAAATGTACAAAAGAGATGAAATTGTGATTAAATACACAAAAGAACTCTTTAATCTAGAACTTCAAACATACAAACAGCAAAACAGTGTATCTCCAGTCACTGAAGATGGTCGTGCTTAGGATACAAATATATCACAGCTGAAGTACAACTACCGTTCTCTCCAACCACAGAGCCTCTTGCTTTTATTTTCTCCTGCCTATGTAACTTTTTCCTAATTTCTAGCTCTGTTATTATCCTCTCATTACTTTGGGTCAGAGGCATGTTTTTTTCTTCCTGTTTGAAAATTATGTGTATGGTCCCAGGTCAAGGAGAATGTAATGTTAAAGAGCAACATGCTTAATGAGCTTTGCTGCATTTTTTAACATTAACAGCAACAGAAAAACCTAAGGTAAGAAAATACGTTGTTAGGTATACTGAATTAACTACTATTATTTTTAAATCCCAACAAAGCATTTGTTTCCTAAAAGATATACAAACATCAACCAAAGAGCCAGGCCATGGATACGCACCAGGACTTCTCTGGGGATTTTTTTTCCCCAGTAGTGTATGGAATTTGGTCTTTGTGTCACATTTATGCCATATTTCCCTCTTCAGTTTTTCAGTATTTGGCCTGTAAAAGTTTTACTGCCTTGAGCCTGCTGGCTCACACACCACACAACTCCAGCCTGGCAGTAATGAGTAAGCCATGGTCAGAACTGCTTACTTCACAACCACTGACAGTCAGCAGATGTGAGCAATTCTCTGAACCCTGTGAGGATATAAGGTTATGGCTGGCTTGAATATTCTTCCTTTTATCCCCCTCCAAAAAACAGAGGTTGGTTGTACCATCTTCTGATACATTCAATGCTGGCTATCACAGAACGTGTCTCCCTCGCGCCTTTATGTAAACACATAGAGATTTATCTTACTCCTTTCCCTCTTTTTTTTCTTCTTCTGACTCCTTCTTTCCCAGCCTTGTGTTTATTCCTGCTGTTTTATAATGCACCTTTTTCAACTCTCTTGTGTCTCTTCAAGGATGGGGAAAAATGAGAACCTCCTCACACTTTATGCATGTGATTCCATAAATCTACATATACAGGGACATGACTTTATTTTTCACTCTGTGTTTTTCTTCCACCCAAAGCCAAGCTGGATTTGCAAACACAGATGAGTTCAGGTTTAGCAATGGGGGGAAAAAAGGCAGGCAAGAACAAAATACCTGACTAAATATGTAAATTAATTTCTGTCAAAAGAATGATAGATTAGGGATTTCCAGGTCAGAAAAAAAAGAATTAGTAAGGAGGAGTATGATGGAAGGCCATCACACCATACATACAAAAACTTGTAAAAGATGAGACTTCAGCCAACACAGGAACCAGAGGGCATTATACTGAACCAGCCATTTGAACTCAACACAAAGGTAGGGGATCTTTACACATCTGTGTCTGCAGGGCAGGTCTTTGATCACAGCCATGCATTGGGGATGGCCACAATTTATACTGGTTCAAAAGGCAACTGAACAATTCTACAGGAAAACAAACCCTACGCCCTATGGTGTCTCCACTGGTCACAGTATTAAAAGAGAACACCATTGTGTATTTGCTCTGTGCAGCTCCCTGGTTGCAAACCATTGGACACCAATGAAGAAAGATGATGCACAGACAGTGGATGTTTGTCTGAAGAATAAAGTACCCCTGAGGCACATTCACAGGTTAAGGGGAGTTGGAGAGTTTTCTCTGCTGGATTCAGACCTGCACAGCACCTTCTTATGGCAGGAGAACTCTCTGTTCTGTGGTCTAAGGCAGCACAGATACTTCAAATGAGCCTTTCCAACATAACATCTGTGTAACTGCAGATTTGCCACTACAAAAATCCAAAATCATGAGTTATATAATTTCATAACTGTTAGAGGTGCCAGAGTGCACTCAAGCACTGCCTATGCACAAACATGCTTAAGTAACAGAAATCACATGGAAATGATTCACATATTAGAACTGTATGACAGAATGTAAGCTTTATATTCACACAGATTCATCTGGAGAAGGGGTGGGGACAATTTTGAGATGCTCCAACATTTCTACGATTACAACTGCAGTACAGAGAGAAGATCAGATCTCAGTCCTCTCAAAAAATTTTGTACCCCCTTGTACAAAAGTCTACATATATATTAAGACTTGAGCTTTGAATTTTGGAAATTGATTGCCAAAACCTACAGGATCTACCTGGACAGGCCTAGTTTATCTTTCAGCATCCATCACAAATCTGCTCTCTTCATTCAAGTCTCAGAGGGTTGTCTGCCAAGCGAAATGTTTACTCATGGTATTTAGGTGGGGGCTGGAATACTAAACAGCGCTATTGTCTATGTGACACCTCAGGGAAAATGTATATCTAACTAATTTTTTCCCCCCTCTATCTTTTAGAGGTTAGTTTGTTAAAAATAAATATTGTTGAAACAACCCTGCTACTGGGTTAGGTATTTCAAGATAACAGGCCCATCAACTACATGTATTCTAAATTTATATGAAAAAAATTTTCCTATCATTCAATCAACAAGATGCTCAAATTTTAGATGGCTCAAGAGAATGTGTTTTTTTCCTTGTTTGTTTTAACCTCTTTTTATGCAAATTTGACGTATTTTCTTCCCTACTGCCAATACTATAGCAGTGCACTGACATGGATCCAAACACCTCTTTTCAGCAGCAAAGTTTTGTTACATCCAAATTAAATTTCTCTGAGACATGAAAACTATTTGTGGCAAGTAATATACTGCTCTATAGTAAATAACAACATTCTGAACAGCTGCCCTGCAGCAATAGAAAGATACTTCCTTCTCCATTATTAAAAAGTAATTTATTCCCCCCTCACAGGAAAGAAACCCAAACACCACAGGTTGAAAGGTACAGTCCAACAGCAACAGAAAACCTCTGAAGTTTTTTTTCTAAGGAATTACCAGGAATTAAGGCGGTGTTTTCCTCCTCCTTCCCGATTTTCACCCCTCTAGCATGGCCAAGTGGAGGCACAGTGTGTCATTTGGGGAGAGCAACGCCTCTTCAGAATCCTTTCCACTTACCCAGCAGCTGGACACAGCCCTGATCAAAATTACATCCACAATCCAGCAAGTCATCCAGCCAAAAACCAGCAACAAAGTCTTTAGCTTAAAGCCTCACAACAGCTTTCACAAACAGAACACCCAGTGCACACCCAGAATATGAATCCAATTGCTTAAAACAATTACAACAAAATATAAATAGAAATATTCACAGAAAATACAACAGATCATCTTAAAAATTTTTTTCTATCAAATACAGCATGCAACTGGCTCTCAAATACATGATGTGGACCGCTTCTGTAATTCCAACCACTATTTACTGTAAAATGAAGAAAAGTCTATTTAATTTAAGAAAATGAAAGCAACAACAGTATTTAGTTTTTCAGAACCACACTCCAAATTATGAAATTATGATCACATCACAACATAAAAAAATCAGGAAAAGCAAAAAACCATTACTGAATGGCCCCACTTTAAAACATTCAAGAGCTTTTGAGCTCACAGCCCAAGAAATACACAAGGTGTATTACTTTTCTGCAGGTTAACTAAACTGTTTAACAACAATTTTGAATTAAACAGATGCTAAGCATGTTTACACAAGACATTTCAAATTAAGAGTTGTTTACTTGAATTTAAGTTTGGGAAAATACATTTTTAAGCTAAATAGATAGATGCTATGCTCAAAATGAAGTGAGTGTTTACAGAGCTCTGCATCAGTTCAGTTTTATCTAGGCATCACCTTTCAGAAAAGCAGCATTGCTGTGCAGCCATAGATCTCCAGAAAAAGGGCCATATATACTGCAGGCTTTTCCTTTCCAAAAATCCTCCCCCACTTTTCAAATACATTGCCCTACACTCCTTACATGCTGCCAAACAACTTCTCTATCTCCTGCCTGTGCAGAAATAAATCAGCTCCAAATGAATGTGTCCACACTTTATGCAGTATAGTACCTGGCCTCAGCAGCTTTGGTCCAAAAAGCCGTAGCTCTTGTTCCAAAGAAAGGTTCAGAGGGAACTAAAGGGATACAGTCAGCAGCAGCATCCGAGCTGACGCTACTGCTGGCTGCTTGAGGCCTCTCTTCCGATTTTATCCAGCATAAAGACAAACTAATGGTCAGTATGTTTAACTTCAGACTGTATCAAAGGAGGGAGTTTTAATGCAGTGAGATATGTGACAGCTGAGAGCTGGAGTGCACACAGCCTCTCCTCCCAGCTCATTCACATAAGGTCATTACAGGCATAAACTGTGTATGAAAGCAGCTCCTCCTCTAAGAGCTTACACCTTCTCTCTGCTCTCCGATCATCAGTGAGGAGAGAAAACACCATACTCCTGAAGCTATTAAATACGGATGGTTCCTCACAACCACTGTATTCATTTTTACAGCTTCAATATGCAAATTATTTTTAAAAGGGAAAAAACATGAAATGACAATTAAAATAAATAATTAAAATAAAAGGAAGGCAATACATATCCAGCTTCTAGCCTTGTTAAAACATCTGCTTTTTTCTACTTTAAGAAGCCTTTTAAATACACGCCTCAACTTTCTGTTGGTATCAAGTTTCAGTATTAGTCCAACACAGAATGTGTGCTTTACTAGGCTAAAAGGAAAAAAAGACCAAAAAATACATGTTGACACTAACAGGGACCTTGAAGCAAGGACATACAAAGAAAATATTCTTGTGACCAGCAGACTCTTAAACTGAGTAAAGAATGACATTCATCTAAACAGCATTATTTCAGAGTTTGGGGACAGACTTCTACATTATGAGCCCCAAATATAGTTCCAGCAGGGAGCATGCATCTGTCAGTCTGCAGACATGAGATCATTACTACCACAGTGTGCTTGGATGTACTCTTCCAAACTGCAAACAGGTGCATATTTTCATGCATGGACACACATCCTCTTTAGGGAAGAATTTGGTCCTGATAACTTAGAACACTTTAACTTTCCTCACCTGAAATGCCTGTAAGGGTGTTGATAAAAATCCAACAGTTCTTTGCATAGATGCATGTAACTATATACAGTCTAAAAACAGTCACATTTTATTAGTATGATCAAAGTCTTTGAGTTGCTAAAAATTATTGCAAAGATTTGTAGCAAGAAGCAGGCCGACCAAGATCACATACAGCTCCAAAGCAGGCATAACCTGGACTTAGTGTTAAAAATGCTGAGAATTGCTGAGCTTATCATAACTCAATTGTGTTAATCATATTAGACAACCTGAGAGCAAAGGATGGTTGCCACACATGGTACAGGGGGAATGCTGGCAAGTGGAGAGCAATTAAACAGTCAGCCCCTGCAGGAAATGGGGACAGGTAATTACTGCTTTTGAACACTGAAAGACAAGAGAGGTGATGTAAAGAAAATTGTAATATAGCATAAAACTAACATGTCTACTATGCCCATGACTGTATCCATCTAGTAATTATACAGTTCAGTTTATCACAGATAATGCAGATAATTTGGAGGGCTTCTTGACTCCTTTAGGTTCAGTGTCTTCCTAATGAAAAAATATAATTAATATTTTTAATTTCTTTGCATCCAAATTAAATTCTTCAAGGCCTGAGCAAGATTGTTATTTGAATCTGGGTCCCTTCTGAGAAGGCAGATGGGAGGGGTGAATGAGCTGGAATTGGGCAAAGGCACTTCAAAAGCTCAAATTCAGTTGCAGTAACAATATCCCCACTGAAAGCACCGTAAACCAGTGAGCCTGCCTGCACGATCCCCTTAGCCATTACGAAGGGCAGTGGGAGGAACAGATGTACAAACTGACAGAGAATGGCACTGACACATGTTGCAAATCCTAGTAAAACCAACACTCTAAGAAAGATACCTTTAACAAAATCAACATGATGGCCAAGTTCCTTTAATATTCAGTTCCCAGATGCTTTCACTGTTGTGACTGCAAAGCCACTCTGTTTACGGTGCTAATGCAGGAGAAGTCCTGTAAGCTGAGGTTTTGTGTTTCATTTTCTATTTAACCTTTCAGCATGGAATATAAAATGGCACCCACTAGAAGTCATGATTCATTTGTAATACCAAGTCTGTTGTACATAATCCCATTCACTGTTACTCCTACTCCTGGTTAGCATTTAATATATCAATAAGCATGTCTTGTTTCCTTCAAAACAATTTAATTATATTTTGTCAGGATACAAACTCTGAAATAGGACAGATTTATAAAAAAAACCCAAATATTTTTGTCGTGCTCTTCAGACTTCGTAGTGTGCATTACAGATGAAACAACATTTGAAATCTAGGCAGGGTTCAGGCAGAACCCCGAATCAGAGATGCTGGTATATTTGCCATTCTTTTGGTTAGAACAGTACCTTTTGCTTGTTGGGCTTTTTTTAAAAAATCCTATCTATTTTGGTTTCATTATGTGAAGGAGAAAAATCAAACACAGCATCTTTTTAATCATTCAGAGCCTATGCAACATACAACTAAACTGCAAAGGCCTTATGGAGTAAAAGCAGATGGACTCCATTATGCATGTGCCCAAAAGTATAAGAAGAATTCCTGGGCAGTGGCAACCATAGGAAAACTTGGTTCTCTTGTGTAAACAATGTTTTCCCCAACAGCTGTATTTCCCTTCCTGTTTATTCTTCACTTCTGCAGAATTCTCTCAGTTCAGCCACATCTGTATTTCATTTATTTTTAAAAAAATATTTCTTTAGCTATCCTCCTAGCCTTTTCAGACTATTAAAACTGAGGGAATTTTCCAAATCTCATTTCTCTTTTCACAACCTACTCTGGTCATATTTTTTACACTTCATTTAAGTTCTGAATTCACAAAATGATCCACATGGGTAACAGGCTTTGCCCACATAGACCAGCTTGCATGGTTTTAGTTTCCATGTGAGCAATGGAAATTGTCTAAGCAATCATCTTTTCTTTCCCATTTTCAGAATAATACTTCAGAAAATAGTGTTTAGTTGTTCCTATCTTTTTTTAAAAAATCTAATATTAAATTTAATGTTTACTCACTTCTATAATTATTAGACATGAGAAAATTCTTGGAGCTTAATTTTTATCACATGTTTGAGAGAGTCTTTTTAATACTGGGACCAAACCCAATTATTACATAAAAGTTAAGACTATTGATTTAAAGCACCGATTTTTTTTAGAGTATACATTGTACTCTGTTAAAACATTTTATATTCTGCTATTTAAGTGAACAGAAATTTTTAGGATGTGTCTGCCTACCTTTTCTCAAAATAAACAGAAGTTTGAAAATGTACAAATAATCCAAATCTGCCTTTTTTATTTCAGCAAGGTTACATGAAACAAAGTTGTTAAGAAACTATATTGTATCTGTAGTCTAGCACTTAATTTTACTTTACAGCCATTTTTCTAAGTCTCACCTCAAATTCTTCTTTCTTAAAAATAACTGAACAAATGATGAACCATTTCTCAAGGACATGCATTAATCTCTGGAAGCAACCATATTCTACAAGCAGTATCTCTAAAGATGATGTAATCTGTTCCAAGAAGTCTGTTTCTATTTTTAAGTGGCATACTCTTCTTATGCTTTTAAAAGGGCATCTCCATCACACATTGTTACTTTGCTCTTAACCCAATAACAATCATCAGTGATATTTAATATACATTAAATGGCTTCAGAAAATAATTGATTTTATATCATTATGTACTCTGATTCTTACAAATGGTACTTGAAATGGTAATTTGAAGTTATAAAACTATAAAATGCTTTTACTGTGAAGAACATTTCTGCTAAAGGTCACGTTTTCAAAAAAGTACATCTTTCCTAACTGCCTTAAAGTGCTTGAGCATTTTGTACGTCAAGTATCTACCAATGTTTTGGTTTTTCCATTTAATGTTACTAAATATGATATTGGAGAACCTGGAAAGAACATTATAGTAGAAATTCCTCAAAGAAAACATGCTCAGCACTGGAACTCCATCTGCTTTTACAAGGAGAGGCAATAATGACAAAGCACCAACTACAATTTTGATTGAAGAGCATTTTTTTACATGCTTTGTTTTTCGCTATCCTAATTTCTACATAAATCACTAAATTTAGCATTTCCAACACCATATACATTAACATTTTTTAAAAACTGACTTCAAACCCCATATTCTAGCTGCTATTCCCCACCAGAATGAAATCAAACGTGTTCTTGATGGCACAGGCATGTCACAAGAAGCGATATGTGTAGGTGTTGCTATATCATCATATCGTAAGAGTGGGCTGTTATCTCTATCTCTGCTATCACATTGCTACACTAAGATGTGGATCTAAGAGTGAAGTTTTGACACCGCCTTACTAATTTTAGAGGACGCAGCTACCTTGCAGAGAGTATTACTGGATCTCCTGGAAGGTCACCTATTCTTCTAGCAAACAGCACCAGTACTCCAAACCAGCGAAGAGAATGGCTGGGGGCTTTTTTTAAAGGACAATTTTGAACGAAGAGTGATAAAAATTGTATCTATCAATGTGATAGATTTTACTCTCTCAGATTTCCAAGAGGTATGACAGTCACCATTCTTTTTTCACATTATAGTGCCACACATATCCAGTGTATGGTCTACTAAAGCAACTCAGATCTTTCTGACACCTGCAGAGCACAAACACCAACATGTGCTCTCTCACATGCAGGGGCCTACATGACTGTCACCTCATGATAAATGTGCTTCAAGTTTTTCAAATGAAGTTGAAATTTAATCAGGAAGTATCACCTAAAATGAGGCTACTCCTGTCTACAACTTTTTATTAAAAATTATTTTTGTTACTTTTTAAAACTAAAGGCTCATCAACAGTGACTACCCTAGCTAACTCTAAACATCCATCAATTACACTGCTATTTTAAACGATGACAACTTAGAGTCCATTATTTACGCCATTGTGACTACCATGGCCAAAGGCATTTTTCTTTAAGATGCTGGTATACTTTGCTGCTTGGAAAACCAAAAGAATTTCCAGCTCATTATCATCTGCAGATGTAAATAGCATTAGAACATTTTCTTTTGGATGGCTTTTAATAATTGAACTAGAACATGACCAACAAACACCACCACAAAACTTCTAAGATGGCCACCCTCAAATTAATTATAGTTATTAGATATAGAAAAATACTTGGAAAATATATTACAGATGCACGATTTTGTCCTGGCAGGAAGAGAGCTTAGTTGATCTTTAAGGTATTTTCCATCTTTAAATTCTATAATCCTTAGAAACTTCGTTTAGTGTTCCTTGGCCAATATTCTCAACTCTCGGCTCTTATTTTTCTAGTAAAGTTAAATTCACTTTTCCTGTAAGCACTCATAAGGAACTGCAACAATCCAGATTTGCAATTTGTTTTCCATTAAATTAAACAATTTGATAAAGAATGCGAAAATATAAAAAAACCCCAACATGTAATGTTATTTATAAACCTGTATTTTTACTTGCTCTTCAGTTTGTTAGCTTTTAAATGCCTACAGATTTCCTTTTCACTTTATTTCTACAAGAAACTGAAATTTCGTTTCCAAGGATGGCAACGGCCAAGTGTGTTCTTATTTCAAAGATGAGCATCATATTTGTTTTTTCTCCTTTCCTAGGCTTTTTGCATTTTCTCAACTCTCCAAGGGTTTTCAAAAGTAACAGAGAATTAAAAAAACCCTGAAACACTACTCCAGCACATTTCCATGCTGCCTTCAGGTTTGCTGGGCTGTTTGCAGCTGGTGTTAATGAACAGGGGAGCAGCAGATGATGCTGCAACATGGCACAGCACCTTCACCATCACACAAGCCAAAACACCCTCATGCTGGGCAGTGCTAACAGCCAAGGGGACAGCAGGGGAACAGAGGTGTAGGTCCTGAGCCTTCCTGAAAGGCTGCAGCAGATATATCTTACCCACACTTGCTGCAACCTTTACAATGAATACATATACTTCATTGTTTCCCTTCTGAACTTTTAATCAATAGATTTATTTATATGTTCATTATTTCCCAGCTGTCCACACAAGCTTTAACTTTTATTTCTTAAAAATATTCAAGGAAAGCTTGCACAGATCAGCCACTCCCTATATTGGTACATTTATAACAACAAAAGTTTTTGTTATGTCATTATAAGTTCCTCGTGTTGAACTTTCCTTTTTCTCACTGCCTTACCTTTTCTCTTGCCAGATTTATCTTTAAAATGCCATTTAAGAGCATTCAGTTTCTTTCAAGTATATAAAGGGCTGTGACTAGAAAGAACTGGAGATAAACTGTATCCAAACAATTCAACTGCAAGCTTGCAAGTTTCTCAACAGCTGCATCAAAGCAACATCTGGGCACTAAGGTGCAGTGCAGCCTGTCTCAGGGAGCCCAGATAGCCACTGGGTATTTACAAAGATACTCCAGCTTTGGTTCAAACCTCAGAATGAAGGGGAAGCAGAGGAGTACAAAAACTACGGAAGCAAAAAACAAATACAGAAAGGATTAATTTGGTTTATCATCGTAGCATGATAGACAACCAATTGTGCCACAGATGTAATTTTCTTATAGTTAGCTTAAAGGTCAACATGACAATTTTTTTCAGCTCCCACTTTTTACTTGTTAGGGATGGCACTGAAAGGTATAGACTTGATGAGAAAGTCTACATTGAATTGGATATGTATGTGAGATAGCACAGCCAAGTAAAATTGAACAGCAGTCCCTCTTGTGCTCCTGCAGGCTGCACATGGAAGGCTGCCTGGTATCACAGCCTATCACTGCACACTGTTGTACTCCTCAGAAAATGCATGGAAAAACTTAACTTTTTCAGAGCTGGAAGGGGGACACCAGCACTTGAGCGATTTGGTCTGTATTTTTACAACATCACAGCACAGCTGATGTTATAGTGCACAGTCTCCAGACAGATGAAAGAGACCACATTTAAGAACTTAAAAAACCTGATCAGTGTGGAAAATCTGGTGACAGGGTATTAGCTCATTAAAGTTCTTCTAAATACCACAGCATTGCCACAGCATTGTTTAGATGCTCTCACAGAACACTTCAAACTTTGAATTTGGGATGGAAGACCTCTATACCAGAACAGCACTGGACTGTTCATAAAAACTGCTACTAAGAAAAAAAATGAAGGAAGTTACATAGCATTTATAGAACTCTGCAGGGAAAAGTAAATACCTATTTCCTTAGTTTGACTCAAGTAGCTACAATTACATAGATATCTTTAAACAACAATGTAAAAAGGCTGCCCTGCAGTGTTCTGAGACACTCTGAAAGGGGTAGTGTTGCTGAGCCTTGCATACTTAGACTGACGCCTTAAGAACAGCATTAGAAAATTCTTTCAAGTACCTCATTGTTTTGAAAAAGAGCTACAAAAATGTCAATGTTTTAACTCAGATTTTATCAGCTCTGAAAATACTGACTCAACTATTGATCTTTTAGCCTGAGCTATTCTGAGGGAAGGTAGAAAAACCCATCTGGATTGATTTAGCTTTGGTCTCCAAAAACAAGTACTGTATCTGTATACATAATGATACATTAAGGATTACATTATAAAAGGCTACATTCTTGAAAAACAGTCCTTTAACTAAGGAATATAAATACTGCTGATGCACTAGGTGCATTAAAGATCATTAAACCAGCACTGTTTATTTGAAATAAAGAAAAAAACCACATTTACTAAAGTAATACTTTGGGTTTTTACAATCAGAAGTCTGACGAAAACTTTCAAGTGCTCTGACAGGATCAGCTTCAATAACTGCTTGGTGGTGTATCACTCAATATGCAGCTCCAGCTCAAAACACTTCTCTCTGGCAATGGTATACTTAAGAACCAAAAACCTTACATGAGTAATTATAACATCTTTCTCAACACAAAACTAGCATGACTTCTTAAATTGTTGTTACAGATCCAAAACAAGCCCTACAACCTCAGCATTACACTGCCACACTATGGCACAATTAAGATCTGCAAGCAAAAATAGACAAAAAAGACAACAAAACCTCCTCTAATTATTTAGGACTACAGTATCCACCATTAATTTTTGTAAAGTACTAAATAACAAACGTAGATCTTGTTCAGCAACAGTTACCTAGGAATATTATGTTTGAAGATTTTATTTCAGTAATTTTTTTCCCAGATTAAAAAAGAAAAAGTTTACTTTCTGCAAGCATTAAATCTTCAAAGACTAGTTTGATATGCCTGTTGCACAGATGGGATATGTGGGGAAGTAGATACGAGGGGCATTTCTTTATTTTGTTGGCTACAAAATATAGACCTTTTGTTCTCTCCATCACAATGTGAACTGAAAGATTCTCAGCTGACAGCCAGTTGGAGAAGAGAAATGTTCAAAAGACTTTCAAGTTTGTTTTTTTAAACTATCTGAGGTCATGCTGCAGAATTTTAAAATCTACTTTTATTTTTTTATGTCAGAATGTAACTTATTTCAGACCTAGAAATATTTAAAAATACTTAGTACACATTTTTGCTACTAAGTTTTGTGAGAACTTAAAAAAAAAGTCTTTTTTTTTTTTGCTGACCTTGAAGCATAGCAACCCAGGAAGGCTGAAATTTCACATACAAGTTTTTAACTACAGCAGCTCACTGCACAAAACATATGTTATTTTAATTACTTTGCCATTTATATAATTTATGCTTTCCCTTGCATTTGTTTTGCAAGAAAGCTATAAATCAGTTTTCTATGACCATTACCAGTATTGCTTTATTCATTCTAACATTCCATTTTTAAGTGTTTTTCTAATAAATCAAACATTACACATAAGCAATCAGCTGAGGCCAAGACCATAACAATTATTTTACCTGCAAGAACTTGCCATTACAAACATTTCCCACAGGGCATAATAAAATATAAGTCTGGTGCCACAAGACTTACAGGAATACCCTGTACTGAAGCATTAAATAAAGATCAGATGACTAACTGGGGTACTATTTGTTCCGTCCTTTTCTTAACTGCTATTGTCACCACTTCAGTTTACAAAATATGGCGTAGTTAGATGCATGCCAGTCCTTTCCCGTTAGGATGGTTTATTCAAGCTTTCAAAATTCCCAATTATGTATCTTTCATCTTCAAACACTTTCAGTTACAAACTGCTTAAACCATCAATTAACAGGGTTTTCTCTTTTATACATTACCCATCTCTAAGCCATATGCCCATGTATATGTATACTTTAATACTATTTTTGTTATTCGGCCTCTGCTTTCAATTATGACACAATTTCTGTAAATTTTTTTACTGCCTTTACTCAAAGCATGAGCCACTAGGTTATACCTACGATCCTAAGTCTTCCTGATAGCCAGCATGTATAAACAGCCAACTGTGAACATTATAGACTTCTAACAAACTTGGCTCTAGGGCCTCACTAGAAAATGTGAAGGTCTCATGAGCATTCCTGAACTGACTGCAAGATGTTTAACCAAATAAATTCTGTACTCTCACCCAGTAGCAAAACTGCAGACTACCACATAGTACTTGTGATTCTTCAAGTCTTTTGGGAGGGGAGGAGTTTAGCAAACTTGAGTGACACTGAATGAAGACTATTTATGGAGAATGCCTCCTTAGCAGTTTTAGGGTTTAGCAGTTGCCCAAGAATCATGCTGAACTGCATAAGGAACTTAAAAATAAATTCCAGATTTGCAGCTCCTCCCCAAAATACAACAATAGTGAATTTTGAAAAAGCTGATCTTTAACTGCCCTCAAAATTTAGCAGCATATAATAGAGCATTTCTGTCATTCTCTTTTTCCATGGAAAAAATCACTTTTCCCCTCCCCCTCTAACAGCAGACATATCGTCTTCCATTAGTCATTCAGGCATCACAGCTAAGTATTTAAAATAGATAATCTTCTTCAAAAATATATATTATTTAAAGATGTATGCTGAAGTTGAATATACTACTAAAAACGTCTTTCCTTACAGCCCACACAGAAAAGATTAGTTAGGATAAACGGCATCCTTACTGCTTCTCCATTATGGCCTCCTTGGAAGAATCAAAACAATGCTTCACTGTCATGCATTAGGCAACCCCTTCTAGGAAACTAGAGGAAACTTCATACCTTCCTGAACTTTTCCATCTGCTTATAAAGATCTGGATCCAACTCCTGAGACACATCTTTCATCCAGAGTAGAGCTCCTCTGTATTCAGTCCGATACTGTTCCATTCTGTTCACTGTCAGCCACGTGTCTGAGATGGCCCTGTATCTGAAAGTCTCCACTTCTTGATATAATCTGCTCAGAGGAGCACGGAGTGCTAATCTGGGGGAAGGCATGACGGAAAGAGACAAAGGAGAAGAACATGTTAAACAAGTTCCACAAAGGATGAATACAACTCCAGTTTACTATAACTCAAAAAAACACACACAGCCAATATAGTTCACTTAAGCGTTAGTGTATGTTCAGATCATTCTACAACATGGTTGGAAGTACACATGAAACAGAGTAATTTTGCATGAATATTGTGTTTGAAACCTTCCTGTTCAAATAGCAACTTTTCAATTACATGTGAGTGGAAAAGAAACCTCTTCTACTGTGTCTATGTTTAGTTTGACAAGCCACTTGAATGTTATTGCCATTCCTCTTCACAAGTTTCATTTAATGACTACAAAAATAAACCTAAGGTAATTTATTACTGGAGACATACTACAGATGTATCAGGATTGTCATGCTAAACCTCACAAAACCCACTTCCATTAGCCTTTTAGTCTTCAGATCTAAATGTAAAGAAATAAGTCATCTGTTGGGTAGATAATTATCTGAGTTTTTTCCTTGTTTTTTTATGAATTGGAACAATTCCTTTGAAGAACATTTACCTTTTGGAAGGATTTACACATTCTCCTAAATGTTTCTTCTGGCAACCACACTTAGGAAAATGCAGTAGGGGACATTGTTGTCCTCCCTATGCCATCACTTCAGCTCCTAATGGGATCTCAAAACTAGACAGGATTACTCCTTTCACTTTGCTTCCTCTTGCTGCTTCTGCTTTCCTCTTGGTTTTCAGCAGCACCTCACCAGAATGGGTTCAATCAGTTCCACACCAGCACACAGTTAGCTTAATGTGCTAGGAAGTCCCTTGGCATAAGAGAATTTCTAATTTCGGCTCCAGTAACCCGAGAAATGTCTTCTTCATCTCCAGCTACTGAGCTAGCTATGAGCATGAAACATAATTAAAAGCAGTCCCAACTTCAACAAGAGTTTGCAGATAGCTCAAGAGAAGAAAGACAAATGGTTTTTTTTTATGTGAATTTATTTTAAAAGATGTCTTAAAAATGCATCGAGCAGGAGCTATAATATGTGACTTCATTGTGACTTGTTTTTTCCCCATACATTTTTTCTCATCCCACAAGTTCTTACACAGATATCCAAAGCAAAATTTAATTTATGTAGATATGCACTGAGATCTCTATAAACAGTTAAGCTTCATAAAGAAGCAAGTCATCAGCTCTTTTGCTCAATGGTGCCTTACATGTGTCTTAAAGATCCCAGTCACGGCTGTTACTGGAGGTGCTAATGACGAAAATCTAGTCCAAGGTAAATATATGAAATTCTCAGTGCTCTGTATGCCACGTTTTATTTTCAGCCAAACTGCTGCACTGTTAAGCTAAAGCCAGAAAGCATCACAGTAGTTAAAAGTCCCCCCAAAATCCTGTAAAACATAATGGAATAGAATTTTCCTTTGTGAGTGATGGCAATTTTCATATTTTCATAGTCCTAATGCTGTTAAAAAGAGCATCACAATACTTATAATGCCATCAGGTACTGTTACTTTTAAACTCCTAGAGCAAAGACTGGGTCAGTGATACATCAAGGGCTATGGTGAACAGCAGGTGTTTGTATGATTGTGTGTTCCTCTGGATGCTTTATCTTTTACTGATTTGCTCCTACACAACCTACATGAGCTCTGTAGGGATCTAAGATCTTCTCTCAGGGGGACTTTAGTGTAAAGTTTGAGCAGAAGACAGCATTCAGACTCCTCCTTTCTCCTCTGTCTAGTTGAGGTATGAGACTTGATGGGCCAGAAAAAAGTATTCCCTAACTTATTTCCCTTCCTCACAGGACCCAGACACCTCCACAGAGAGGCTGCTGTAACATTTCTCTTCAGAGTGTGAAGCGCCACCAAGCAGGAGAGAGACGTGCCATCAGCTCCTTTACAATCCTTCTGCTGGACAGGCCACAGGGATGCTCTAGTACAGCTTTAGAACTACTGAACTGAACAGGCACAGGCAGGTGATCTGGAGATACAGACATAGCAGGTCCCTAAGACAAAAAGCAGCATCAGGCAAAATTCAAGAAGCCACTAATATTGTGAATACTACAGCAGATTTTGTCAATAATTTTCCTATCAATTGGTTCCTTAAACTTTCAAATAGCCAAAATAAATTATGCCAATGGTTAATCAACTACCATTATCACAAGTACTTTGTAAATCAGACAGCAATGTTGACCCATATACCTTTGCTGAGAAGAAAAGCAGAGGGCCTTTCCTGTAGCTTGCATCATTTTTCCTGCTCTTGTTTTATCCTGAGAACCCTGTGATCGAAGAAATTTCCCCAATTCATTTTCTTCCTGAGACAGAACTAACAAAAAATAAATGAGTTGTCAAATATGTTATTTAATTGGTTCCTAACAGCTTTAAAACATCAAATAGTTTACGTCACTCTAAGTCCAAGCAACAAAGCAAAAATAAATAATTTCACAGAATTCCTGCACTCAATAAGCAGAAGATCTGATTCATTTGAGACATTTGCTGATATAGTTAACAAGAGTCCAAAATTCCATCAGCGCCAAAAGACAACAGGAAAAATGTGCTATTTCTTTCTTGGAAAAAAATATTAGGTTGGTTGTATTACAAAAAGATCCATCTTGACTGCAGTATCTTTCAGTGTTGGGGTTTTTGGGTTCTTGGGTTTTTTTCTGTCTGGTTTGGTAGGCTGGTTTTTAATTTTTTTACCACTTGGACTATCTCAGCTGATCTTTGGTAGCATACTTTTATTGATGCTAATTCCAAGTTGTACTAAACAAAACTCAATCACCTGCTTTTCTTTTGCTCCTCATTTTTCATGCTGGACTACATGAAATTTCACATGAACAATCTAGTACTTCATTTTAAAGAACATTTACTTTGAAATTACTTGGCAAGATTACTTGACAACTTTAACATTCTATACAATTCAAACACTATATTTCAACTATCAGAAATACATCTACCTCAAAGTAACTAATCATTTTTTTAAACAAGAAGATGAAGGGGTTTTACACTGAATTGTTGATGACTTCTAAACTGGGACAATGGATCTCCAAGAACCTTACAAAAGCATTTAATGATGCCCTCGTCTCTTTGTCTTCTGAAGCGATTATCTCCTACAGTATCAATTTCAACCCACTGTCAAGAGGGACAATGGCCTAAAACAATGAAAGAAAATTTCTTTAAGTCCTCTTGTCATTTTTCAAAATGTTGACAGTCAACTCCATTGGAGACTCAGTATACTTTGGTAGAATACGCACATCTGCATTTGATACACATCTTTGCATCAGAGATTTCACCTGCTACTTCTTGAACTCAATACACTACGATTCTGTATTTCAATTTTACCTCCATATTCTGAAACATTATCTCTGACTTTTGATAAAGAAAAATGAAAGGCTCAAGAAAATATGGGTAACATTCAGCAAAGGAAAGTAAACTGGAAGATCACTTCGAAGCTGGAGCCTCTTCTTCAGGCCAGAAATCAAACAATATTGATTGCAGAGAACCTTTAGAGGACATTTAATACAACTTGCTGTTTGAAACTTCCAAAATTAGGTTCCCATCTCTCACTAATGAACGTCAGTAATTACTGTACACTTATTACAATCAAGTCAGCATTATCAAATTCACTGCAATAGCATGGATTACTTAATTATAAAAGTAGTAATAAGCCAAAAATTCTTCACCATCAATTCGGATTTAAAAAAAAAACAGAACACTAAAACAGTTTAGAAAGGAGTTATGATTTCTTTACAAGATACTTCTGAACTTAAACAAGCCAAGAAAGTAATGGGGAAAAAAAAATTAAAGAAAGCTTTCTCCAGTCATTATTGCTATCACTGCATTACATCAGTATATAAAACTTCAGAACTGGGAAATCTTCAAACAAATAAGCAAATCTGCATTCAGCTGTCTGCAAGGAACATTATCTTTACTTTTGAACAGGATGAAACTAGTAGTTCCCCACTTTCATTTTTACCTTTTCACTTGTTCAATGATTCCATAATGCAGACCTTCTTATCATTTTAACTACTGTGTTTGATCATACTTACAACAAATCCTTTTTTGATACAGTTCAATTGCTTTCAGCAACTCCATACATGTTCTCTGAATAGAATGGAACAGCTGATATAGAAACAAAAAACACAAAAAATTTGTCAAGTGTATGTAAGAAACACTGAGGATATAAAATACAAGAAAGAACTGAATTTTTTGTAGAATTTTTTAGGGACCATTGTTTTTTTCTTGAACCATGAGCAATATTTCCATCTTCAAAGTATTTTTCTTATCAACTATGCTCTTCTTTCAATTAAATGATTCACTGAATGGAATCAGTGAATGGACACACCAATCAAAACTTTACAAAAAGAAAATAAAATAAAAATAACTTTGGAAACAGATCTATAATAAACAGTTGATAGCTTGCACTGTTTCATTTTTTTTTTAGGTGCTATCTTTGGATAGATACAAAGATGTACAAATCTGTTTCTAAAAACCTCACAGCAGAGCAAACAGTTATCAAAATATCTATCAATCAATCATCCTCACGTGTGGCAATACGCATACTGAATTTTTCATAGATATTGTGAAGTCTTGTGGAACAAACTTGCACAGGTACAGCCAACTTAGAAAGTTGTTGATTTAAACTGGAAGTTTTATTGGCATAACCAAATTTCTAAAGCAGCAGCTTCCAAAGGAAGTAGAGGCAAAAAAAGTCAGTCATGACTACATTTGGAACTTGTTTCTAAGAAATAGGAAAACAACTACTCTGTGTCTGTCCATCTAAAACCTCCAGCCTGCAACTTAAACCTAAGCTCCATCACATCAGTCATTACACAGCTAGAAGTAAAATGGACCACTGGCACAGTAAATGCTTTCTTTCAGCCCTGCTTGACTGACAGAGGTCTTGTCTTTTAAACTGGGAATATGACTTGCAGATGAGAAGCTGTCCAAGACATGCTTATTTCATCTGGTGAACACAAGTTTCCTGATTTCCAATCCCACACAGCAGACATGGTAAAAACTCATGTATGTATTTATAAAATACTGTTCCATACTTCCAGCTTGTTTTACATCTATACTCTTAATTTATAAGCAGACGTTGTGAAGACTCCACAGACAGAACCACCATGTGGTAAGTTATTTCTATTCTTGTTATTCTTGTGTTTGTTGTAAAACAGCCTCCTGTATTTCAGCTAAAATCTAAATAAACTGAGAATCCTAAGTCAGTATGTTTTAAAGAAACTGCAAGCAAACTAGTAAGACAAAGCATTTACCCTCACATAAGAAAACAGTACAACCGAAACTCACACGGACATTAACTAGGTTATTACACTTCTGTAGTACATCCTCAATTTTTTGCTTTGTCTCAAAGACATTGGAGGTCTTCAATTTGTAGAACCTTAATCTATGTTTTTTTCCTCAGTGGGGTTGGGGATACTGACAGAACGACTACATTTTTCACACAGCAGGATTCATTCTCTCAGTTTTATTTTGCAGACTTTCAGAAGCCTCTTCGGCCATGTCAGAACCCACTAATCTGCTCGAAACCTCCAGAGCAGAGTGCACTATGCACCTTGCTCCTTGGCATATGGCTTTTTTTTTTTTTGTTATATGTGGTATTTTATACCTGTATAAAGAATGTCATTTGTACAGTCCATAGAATACTATTAAAAGAAAAACAAACCACCCAAAACTGATTTAGGCAGAAGATAAGGATAACCTCCTGATCCCTCCTGCTGACAAAAGGAAAAAATCTGTCCCGGAAATATGAAAATAAATCGGAGAGATGTTAAGTTCCAAATAAAGTTAGAGGGACATGAGTCTTTGTGTTACAAAATTCCAATATATTCTCTGAATTTATAGATACTTCTGTCAGAATTTGGAAGAGATATTACATGAAAATTATAAAAATGCATATATGTCATTATACACTATGTGTACACATATTAAAGGCTTTGTGGAAATAAAAACACTTTAAAAATTAACAGAGAACATATATTATGTAAACATTACAAACCTCTAGTTTTGCATCCAGATCTGCATCTGAAGCCACAACATGTTCATCTTCCTTTTTTCCTGTAACTTTTATAAGGGTTTGTTTTGTTTTCCAGTATTTCTGTTGCATTTTATTGACCACAGATTTTTCTTGGCTTTGAGCATATTGATCATAAAATTCTCTTGGATAGTTGCTAGAATATTAGCAAACAAAATAAAAAACTTCAATTGGATGCTTTAAAAGTCTAAGACAATTAATGCATTTCCATTAAGAATACTGCATTTGCATGCCAACATATATATTCTAACATGCAGTTCCTCATTATGCATTAATAACAAAGCAATTAAATTAGTACTGTATCTCCCATCCTATTCTGAAAAATAATACACTGATTTCAATTTGAATGTCTTAACCCTGCAGCATTGCCTAATAAACAGATGCAAAGAATTCTTCCCAATGTATTATGAAATGATTTATAGGCCATGGAATTAACTTTTTATTTTATATAATTAATAGGAGAGTTTCAAGTGAACTAGCAGAGTTGCTTAAGCAGGTAGAAATTTTCATGCCATTTCAGCACTGTTGGGATTTCACAAAGCTCTTTTTATGAATGGGATTAGACTACTTCTTGCCCTCCTTTTTTGTAATTGAGTAACAAAGAATTAGAGAACACTCATCTCTTTTGAGCATGCTATGTGAAATCTGATATAGAAAGACTGATATCTCACATCTCTCTACACAATTGACTATGAGACAACTGGGGGTGTGTAACAGGTGACTTTTTTTGCAAGGATTAGTTTTCACTGACAAATAATTCTGCATTCCTGTAGCAAGACCTAATAAAAAGTACAATATAAAAATTCCATATTCCACAATATTTAAACCATACCAAGACAGTTTAATACAAAATATAGCCTTGCAACGAAATGTTGGTGTCTTTCAGGAAGCGTTACTCCATTATTTTATGCAAAAGTACATGCATTTTCCCCAGTGTGCAAATATAAAAAGCTGCAGTACTCTCAGCTTTTCAGAAGTACATGGTTGCTAAAAATTGCTATATTGTATACTCCATGAAGCTTAAACAGATTGAGTTTATTTTGAAAAGATACCTTCTATCTGTGGAGTGACAAGCTGTGGTTCATTAGTGAGATATTGACCCCTAGTTCTGTTCACAACACACAGACTGCTCAGAGATGCTACCCCAAGAGGTTTCAGACCCAGCACACACATTATCATGTACTGAGACACCTCCCCCTGCCCATGGCAGGGGGCATAGAACCAGATCATCTCTAAGGTCCCTTCCAATGCAAGTCATTCACTCATTCTATGATCCTCTGATTATATATAGATATATATATATAAACTATATATTTGCTGTGAAGTAATACAGCCATTCTGAAAACACAAGCCATTGGTACACGTGTTCCCCAAAAGGGTAGCACATCTACCCTACATAGTTACTAGTGACCCAGTTTAACCTGAAAAGGAATTTTTTTTTCACAGGGGTATATTACTTGCTTTAGTTACTTTTAATCAACGAGTTAGGCGACAGTGCCTTAATCACCAAAGAAATGGTAAGAAACTAAACTGGAAGTGAGCAGGGACATAATTTAAAAAAGCACTTATACACAGCACTTCTTGGCTTCTTCACCAAACTTGAAAAGCAAAGATTTTTACTCATTTAATTCTACACAAACATTAGTTCCAAGAGTTTAATGTACAAATTAAATTAAAATTAAAGGCCTTTTGGTACTACAGCAGGAAATAAAAAACATGTACAAAACATACCACATTTTATTTGAAATTCTGTATAAACAAACCACTACACACACTGACAATAGACAGCCTATCAAGTTAGGTGAAGACTATATTGAACTGATACATGCTGCACCTTTAAAATACAAAATTTACAACCTCTAATAGATAGAAAAATCCTCCTGCATTATGAGAAAACAGAATATGAGAGTTTAATAAAAATAGCATTACTTTAATAATAATTAAAAAACTCCACCAAACTTCTCACAAGGTATTATAAAGGTCCTAGCTGCCTGGCAAGTTGTGAGCTTTGACTTCTGCTACAGCTGTGCAAATAACTGATCTCTCATTTCAGTGGTCAAGTGAAGAAAACACCATAATTCATCTGATGTTAACCAGCCTCGAGAGCTACCTCAGCTGACATCACCAGAAATTCTACGGATATGGTACAAGGAATAAAAATGACATACTAATATAAGGCCACAACAAGATTCAAAAAAGTGCTGGGATTCATACAGTTTCCTGAATTATGATACCGATGAACCAACTAAACAAATCAACATACCAAACTTTATTAGCTCTTTGGAATAAAAAACAAATTATCAAGATACTTACTATTTATGACCTTCCATGATTCTTGTCTTCTTCAGACACCTAAATAAGAAATCATCAGTTAATACAAATATCTTTAAGTTAAGCACTAGAAATCCTCTATCTTTTACCTCAGAAAATTACTATGCTGCAGCATTTTGTTTACTATGCTGCAGCATTTTGTTTACCATGCTACAAAAGAAAACTTTTCAATCTGTAGGCCAAACGCTTTCCTCATGTAACACAATTCTTGAATAAATCCATTACAAACAGATTTAAGTGCTGCCACCAGTGATGTCAATCCTTCTATGTTTGCAAGTTTTTCAAGCAAAAGCAAATTTACCATGCATAAATTCAGTGACTTTGGAAAAGGCATCTAGTCATCACCGTCAATCAAGTGTCTGTCATCCAAGTTTTAGCCACAACAAAATTCAATTACTTTTTAACCTTTTTTTTTTGCCTATATCCCACTGATGCATTTTTTTAAACACTAGTTACACCATGTCTTGAGTCACAGATGCGAAATTTAATGACCAGATGTTTTTTCTATGAGGGACACCGCAGTTCCTGAGGATAGAACATAATTTATATTCATTAGGACTTTAGATTTTATAAGTTACTGTCTCCAGCTTGGATACTCAAGTCTCCCACTATACTTTGAGCTGACCAGATGGCATGCACATCACTTCCCACCAGTACCTGAGCACACTCCTTTCAGGCCAAATTTAACAACCAAGCCAGATACTCAAACAATGAGCACCTGGCTTCTCCTCCACTGCTTTCAGAGAGGACTCTTCAGCGTACGGTTAACACAGGAATGGAGGCAGTGCAGCATGATTTGAATGAGACTAAAATACAGCTGATGAGATGGATGGTGCTGCTGGGGAATGGCCTTTGGCAAGAAGAGGCACAGAATAAACACACCAACACCAGGTATGAAGCTGACTGACTAAGAAAACAATAATGGAAAAAGCAGCTAGGGAGGTAATGGTGCTGAAACTGAACTTTGGCACTAATCCCAGTGAGAAAGAAAAGAGACTACAAAGGGGAGCCATGATGCTGGAAACATATCTAGCACAGAACTGCATATGCACAGTGTGGTTAGCACTGGAGAGGCAAAAGGACTGGAACAGATTGTAGGAACCCAAACAAGGGAACGCAAACAACCTAAATGCTTCCTGCAAGCATGAAGCACATGCACTTCCATTTGGAGCTAAATGGAGCCAAATCTCAGATATCTGAGTCTAACATCTCTGCTGTCAGTACCTGTGAAACTTCCTGGCAAAATTCCATGAGATACCACAAGATTGTATCAGTGCAGGAATTATTCCTGAATTGGAATTTTTGTGAAATGCTCTTAAGGACTGCAAGAGAGACCATGAGAAAATTTGTAACTCTGTCTTCAGAGCAGTGTTTAAATGTGAGGGTCAACAGCTAAAGAAAGAGGAAGAAAGAATTGTTTCAGACTGCTGTTTTGTTACAGAACCATTGAGTCAGACAACACAGAGAATAGACTGCTTTGCTGTTGTTTCTAGAGCCATAGGCACAAGCAGCATCAACTAATTTTCTAATACCTTTATATTCTTGACTTCACTGTTTTCACAGTGGTTCTCCTTAAGTCAGCTGTGGGGATGTGTAAGTGAGATAAGACCAGAGGATTTAGCTTGTATACACATCCATAACTCAGTTATTCAGCAATACATTTGGTTTGACAGGAAGTAAAGAACAGCCTATCTAGGTGGAATAACATGTATATTACTTGGAATGAAGTATAAGCAACCAATACAGAAAAAGGGTGTAAGGCACTGACCTTATTCACTGTAACACATCCACCTGCTTCTCCTCGAAACTAACGTCCCTAAAAAAAATAAACAGGGTCATGGTGAAACAGTTCTTATTTGCAAGCAAAGCTCATGCCTTCTTCCTAAACATTTGACCTTTGACTCTGAGATCTTAGTTATACTTTTCCAGGTCCTACATAGCACCCTTATGCCCTGAAGACATTCTTTCTGGGAATGCTCACATTCGAAGTGAACAATATTTTCATGGTATGCAAATGAGGGCATGTATTGCCTGTTCTGCTGCATGACAGGATGGTATTTGAGGTGTTTGAGGCTACAAGACCTGCTGGGACAGTGTCTTGCAGCTGATCAGGGTGGAAAGAAACAGAAGTGAAGCCTTACCTACACTGCCTGCTGGAAATGACTCCTGACATGTGGTATCACCCAAAACACACCAGGAAGGAAAAAGGTCCCAGAGATCTCTAGGCAGTACAGGTAAAAACCATGCCAGGGAGATTGCTGTAATTAAGCAGTGCTAACAAGAAACAGCCCAGGACGCAAGCTCAACCCCTTGGCCCATTTTATTTCCAGTATGAAGCTAACTTTTGGTCCTAAATGAGAATTCAGTTTGCAAAGACAGCTTAGTAAGCACTAGCATTGAGAAAACAGAAATGTAGTTGCTAAAATATAATGTGCAGCATAAATTGTCTCTGTGGTAATTTAAGAGGGCCCTGATTTATTTTTATAATCTCTAACTTCATGTGCTGTTACTGTCTGTTCCAAGCCCAGGAACCAAAGAGAGTTAAAATACTGGTTCAGCTGTAACAAAGGACATTATTAAAAGCACATGAGTTAGCTGCAAGCAGTGAGATTTTAAAAAATAAATACCAAAATCTAAGTCTAGCCTCAAAAAGTGAGACACTACTAAGAGGGGACTGGAAACAGCCCAAGGAAGTATCCAAGAATTAAAAGGAACATTTCCCAGCCATGTAATGAAGAATCCCTACAGTCACCAAAATACTGGCCCCAAGGCTGCAGAGAGCAAGAATGAGCACATAACCTCCCACTACTTTAGGTTTTGAACTCACTACTTTAGATTATGCTTTTGAAGAACAAGACAAATGTCCTGAACAGAAGTAACACGTCAGTTGTTCTTCGCCAAAGCTGACTACAAAAAAAGCACATGACACAAACCTGAGTCCAACAATACTCTCCCCAAAATTTGCAGTCAAATTTAAAATTAACCTACATTATCATACAATTTTCGCTATAAAAACAAGCTTAATTTGCCACAAGGAGTTGATGTAAGGAAGTTTTTTTGGTTTTTTTCCTGCCCAGCGTACTAAAACTAAAAAAAAAGTGAAGTTTCAATAAATAGTACCATACTGACAACGATTAACAAAAGGGAAAAAAATCACCACCCTATAAGAAAGCATTTGTATTGGGAAGTTTCCATGATCTTTGACAATAGAGAGTTACACAACACTTGTGATCTCTATGACAGATTTTATCTTGACAAACAAAAGATACAGATACTCTAGATGAAGGGGCGGGTGTCAGAAACAAGCATAGCTGCTTTCATCATGCTAGAGGAAAGCAGTGCCACATTACAGACAACTGTACATAAACCCGTGTTTAATACTGCACAGTGATGGATCTAAGGCTTCCTGACGAAGTCCACATATGGCTCCAGCAATTTTGCACGTGCTTCTCAGTGTTTTGAGAGAGACTAACGCTACCTCAGTTCAAGCATTAAACCTGAGCTGGCCTTAAGCATAACAAGTCTGCTCAGACCAAGAAGCCTTAGCATCACTTTCCACAAACCACCCTGCTTGCAGGCTGATGCCAGAGAAGACAGGCACAGCCTGGATGCTGAAATACATTGAAACTGTTTCTAGACTCAGCCTGGCTTCAGGACCAATACAGCTGAATACAGCCAGTGCTCTGCCACAGATAACCAGAAATGCTGAAACCAAGATGGTCCTACAAGCAGCCAACTAACTATAGCAGAGTTTCTCTGGGTTGCAGACTACTTACCCACAAATTATTTCCACAGGAAGCCAAAACAGCTGGAATGCACACAGAACTTCGTGTTATTTCTGCCATACTCATCATCCTACTGAGAAATTTTATTAGCTATGATGCTGCAATGAAACTTGATGGAGGATACTTGTCATTAGCAAGTGGCATTTCTATTACTATGGAAAATCCTCTGATTCTCTATATTCTCCAAGACCACTTGAATACATACACGTAAATTTTTCTGTGGAAATAGGAAATTGCTTTTATGGTGTTTTGCATGATTTGAACTGCAGTATACCCTAGGCTTACCTTCCAGCTCATGCTCTGTACAACATTTGTACAAGCTTGCTTCTGTTTTTTAGCTTTATTTTATTGTATTTTGTTGCAGCATAAGTTGTCTGGTTTCCCAAGAACTGAACAACTTTATCAGCAATCTTTAGATTCTACTTGTGTAAGAAAAAGATGGTATGAGTACCTTGTCTCCAACAGGTATGTTAATAATAAACAAGTCTGTATATCAATGTCTCTCAGATTACTTCTCTCTTTCAGTGAGCCTAAATATGAGAAGTGTCAAATGGCATGGTAAAGTTCAGCTCTTAATACTCTCCTAGGTTATGAGGAAATCAATTTAAAAACAAAACCAACAAACAAAAACTTCACCCCTAACTCAAGTACCTCTCCTTGTCTGAGCATTGGTTATATGGCTTTTACTGTGCTTGTAGCTCAAACAGATCACAGAAAAAAAATCAGGATGCAACCAGAGACATCAAACAGGAATCTTTTCAATTCTTAAGACAGTATAAAAAACAAATGGTTAATCTAATCACAGTTTCTCAGAACAAAGAGATGAGCTGAAATCCTTGCAAAAGTGTTAAAAATGCTGATGTACAGAGCAAATCTAACATCCAAAGATGACCTACCAGTTATGTAGGAAGGCAGCAGACTGAACAACACATTTGTTTGAGATGCATCCAGAAACAATAAAAGGGAACTCAACAAGCAGAATAGCAGAATTCAACAACCGATGGCAGTATGTTCATTAAAACAGACACAGACGAGTCTGCACTTTCACTGACAGCATTATCCTCTTAGTCTACTGTTCCTTCAAAGCAGGTAATATGTTCTGTGGCTCCTCAAATCCCAACAGACCCTCCATACTCTCCATACCCTAAAATCCTTGCAACTTATAACTTCAAACAGGGCAGAACCATGCATTGCAGTTGACTTAATTATGTCAACAGTTTTGATAAAATGAATAATCTTGCAAGAAACTTTTAATACAGTAATAGTATGGTGGTACTAAGTAACAAAAAAAAAAAAAAGGAATTCTATATATGAAAGTTAAATCGATAGTTTCATTTATGTAAAATACTTTGAAGGGAAGAAAATGTGCTTAGGTGAGGGAATCAATGCCATCTGTGCCTCCAACAGCTCTTGGCTGGCAACCTATCTCCTTCACTCTGCTCCCTGGAAGCTGTGATCAAACTGAACCAAGGAAACGGGTCTTCAAAACAAAAAGCAGTCTCCCTGCAAGATGAAGACTACACAGGGTACAGTTTTATCTTCTCTGATGTGTCTACAAACACACAGACCAGGAGCTTCAAATGGCATTTGACTTTGCCTCTCCCAAGCAAAAGAGAATATAACAGTTTGTAGATCTGAATTACCCATGTCATCAATGCAGAAAAAGAGTGAAAGCTGAAGTCTGGATCTATCACCATCAATATTATACAAAGACTTAGAAGTATTCCTACTCTTAACGACAAGAATAGCTACTACCGTAATTCAGCTAAACTGAATTTAGAGTTCAAGCTCTATGACAAATGACAAGATTTAATTTTTCCTCTAAAGCTCTTAACTTGCAACACTGATGCTCTAATCCTGCAGAATCATCCATGCTTAGCTTTAAATCCAGGAGCCTACTCACTGATGCATTTGTTTATTAATTCAAAGTTTGCAAATTGGTCTGTAAGTGCTGCATTAATAGTTCTTTCCATCCACTACAACTTTTTGTCTAATCTTTTGTCTCAGACTGATCCACAGCTTTGCTACTTGTTCTGGGAAGTGTCTATCTTGGAGATTACCCACAAGTTCTCAGGAGAAGAAATGTAAGATTGCAGTATCAACAGAATTACTCTTTCCATCTATTCCAGGACCTGACATCTAGAAAGAAATTTCATACATTCTTAAAAGAAGCATAGGATAAATGGCATCTGTTACACAGCGAAGGCTCCTGCTATATTCATACACCTGGGAGGTGCTGAGAGGGGAAAAAAATGACCCTGTTTGCACTTATCTGACTGTAGTGTCTAAATTACCATACAAGCCCCTCAAGACTAAGTCCCGGTACAGACAGTAAATAGAACAAGAGCCTCGCTGCTGTGCTCTGTGCGCACAGAAATTGTGCTTTTCACACGAAGCACCTAAACTACACAGCTAAATTGTGCTGTGAGAGCACTGCTCTATTCCACTTCTCTTGGAACTAGGATTTCATGGTGATCTCTTGAATTACTGGGGGGAAAAAAAAAAATAGTCAGCAGCATACTAACACTGTGCTTGGGACATGGCCACATCCTGGTAAGTCCCCTGGAACCAATTTTCTCTTTCACTGCAAATTCTTCTGGAACTAACATTTCCATACACAATATTTGCCATTTCCTTCTCCTCTCTACCAAGGCCTATGAGATATCACAGCAAACTGTTTATTTATTCCATTCCATTTATTCATTTTCTTGATCATTCAAAGAATTAAAAAAATACCCCAAAGAATAAGCCTACTCTATCCACCCCCCCAAATTTGATGTGCAGAAAAGTCTGAAGCATGTAACCAAAACAGAAGTATCAGAGAACCTGGAGTCTGTTCTCCAAGGAGGTAGTTTGACCCCATACAACACTCCCTTCTTTTTCCAGCTAGCACACTGTGTGGAGAGCAAACCACAATAATACCAGCAAGTATCTTAAATCACTAAGACTGTGTGATTAGAGACTTGCACCATGAGAAACCATATACAAGATATAAATAAATCTGTATGTTTTGGGTCTTCTTTCTGTCATTTTGTAGCATTACTTAGGCACCTGTCTGCAAACAGTACATCCAGCTGAAAGAGTAGCAGTACCATGGACACCTGTCTTTCACCCAATTTTACACTAACTCTATTTAATACTCTGTGTAGGGCATATATGGGTCACAGCTATTGCAGAAGGTACTTTCAAGAGTTACTTTCTTCCAAAACACAATTGTCATACTTCTAATTTCAGAACACACAATTACTGTAGGAAATTATTCTACTTAATTTCCTGGTGTAGTCTAAAAAAAGGATGCTATCCAGAACCGTGTTTCTTATGCTATGATTTAGTCTTTATTTTCTATTTCCAACTCTGATGTATACAATTTAATAGAACTGGCAGACAAACTGCAAATCCACACTTTGAGAGTTTATTGCTCACTTACACCAAGAACTAAAGAGTGTCAATCCATCTGAACCACTCCGGTTTTCAGTACCTGAGTGGTTACAGTTAAGCTTTAGCCAACATGAAAAAGCAGAAATTTGGCACTACGTCACCGTGTTTTTTAAAACCTGTTTTTGCCCCCACAAAGTGCAAGGACCAACTCAACAGTTAGCATTCCTCTTTAAAAAAACAATTCTGTGTGTGTTTGGTACTATATATCTGTCATATTATTCCAAAAGCTATCAAGTCAAACTTCTAGGCATGAATGATCTCCTCTCTAGAGCATAAAATGCATTGAATTTATACTTGGAGCTAGGTTGGGGGTTTTTTTGGTTGTTTTTTTAAACGGTTGAATGAAAAACTCCTGAACCCCGTGGATTATCTCAAAAACACTGATACGAATGGCACATGAAGTCACAACACAGTACATATACTCTTAAAACAAAATATTTCAAAAAATGCTGGTAGACTCAAAGCTGCAAGATTGATGAGCAAACAATAGCACTTTCTAGGCAAGCTCCTTTGCAGGCAGAACTTTATCATATGCACAGAGACATTTAATCACACAAAAAATAATTTTAAATTCCTTTTTCAGATTATACTGATTTTTCATCTGCTTATTGTGAAATAATGCAGGGACAGTACAAAGTATCAGTATGCCCCTGGGTAATATCTTTCACTTCACTAGTAAAGTATTCCACTTATATTTGTGGAGAACAGTGAGACTACCAGGTAAGCATTGCAAGTACTATGTGCATTTTATGGAAGAATAATTTGAGTGTAAGCCATTGAGTGGCAGGTGTAAGGTCACTGCAAATGTGCAAAACTGGAGATATGTACTATCCAGTATTTAGTCTTTTTCTAAATGCAGACTTGGTTTGTTTCTTCAAAATGACTATCAAATAGTTTTACACATTTGTTCTCTTAGTTTAAGAACCAGTATTTGTAAACTTAATAGCTGAATATCATTGAAGAAAATGCCATATGGAACATGCAGTGCACAGAGATTATAAGAGATCACTGTAATCTGCGTAGGGTCTTAACATTGGGAAACTTTCCTCTTGTAGAAACTATGGGAAAAGTAGTGGATGAACAAAAAAAACAAACCATGAAACTCTTTTTGCATGTATAGTAGATTTCATACAAACATACAAGGTTTTAGAACTTCAAACTATTGGCCCTTTTAGCTACCCTGTTTGCTGGCATAGTCAACCCTCTCAGGTTTGTGCCTCCCTCCCGCCTTTTCATCCATTCAGAAGCCAGGAAGCAATGCCATTTATACACAAGGGGAAACAATGCCAGGGGAGGGAACACGATAAAATAATTTTCTCCAGATTCCCTTGGAGATTATTTCACATCTGTGGATAAGAGATTCGATTAACAAAACAGCCTTAGCATGCACAGCAACAACAATAGAAGGTGATCTCCTTTCACCGCCCCTTGAGTAAACACCATCAGTACAGGCTGTATATTCTCAACAGACGCACTGTCCACTCAACTTTTATATTACTGCTCTCAGATCCTGGCACACCAGCTGACTGTTCCTAGAGCAGTGGTGATGATCCCTATGAACCTACTTCTGAGATAGACCCAAGTACTGTTTCAGTGACTTGGTACAGACAGCTCTCAAGGTTGACGTAAGCAATTGCATAACTGGTCAAAATGCCCCTCAGTTTGCTGTGGCTAACAATAGCCACAGGAAAAACTACTGTGAGACCATTGTTACTAGCAACACTTAAAAAGGTCAGATGTTTATACTGTTCTTGACCTCGTGGTTCTTTCTCTAACAAACTTCACTCTCTGGGCTCTTGTATTTTTAATGCTTCTGCATTATGTGGCATAATTTTCTCTCTAGAGTGATTTTATGGTTGAGAACCAGCAAAACATCTTGAAGAATCAACTACAGGGCTATACTCCTGAAGGAGATTTCAAAAAAGAAGTATTAAAAAGTCTCTGAGAGCACTTTTTTGTCTTCAAGTTTAGATGAGATATTAGCACTTTTTTTTTCCGCCAACTCACACCAAGAGCTTTCAATACTAGCTGAAGACTGAAGAGAGCTGTTATTATTAATTTCTTCAAGAAAAGGTTCCGTGGGAAATCATCAGAACAATTTAACAACCGTGTAAAGTATGGATAACAGAGAATTGGCAGGATGGTTGCACTTGAAACTCTACTAAAAGGGGAAGAAACTTCTAACCCTGTAGTAGGGTTCAACAGGAAATTAATTTTGCACTACGTGATGCCCTTCACCCCCCAGTAACATAAATATGTGAAAGAAAAATGTTAAAAAAACCTTCCCCTTCTATAAAGTCATAACTGGTTTTCTCAAATATGCAAATCTTCAGTAATATTTATATTTGAACCTCAACTCCAACAAACATGATAGAAGAAAGCACTATTATCTAAAAAGCACTTAATTTTTTTCTCGACTGAAAAGAAAGCAAATTCCAATGACCACCATTTAAACTCTTGAGTAAAGTGCTGGAACCTTTCTGGAAACAATGGTGTTTCACCCATGAAGTTCTGATAGTAAAGAAACTTTAAAAACTCATTTACACTGAGGTTTGGCAGCATTTAACTGTCACATCATCTTCCAGTAGAGTTTGTCATGTGCAAAATGTGACTGGTTATACCAGTTATGGCAGTTCACTGCTCAAAAGATCTCTACGGTTTGACACTAAATTCCTCCTTCAGTGGTATTAACATTAATCTTAAACCATTACATTACTCAGTTTAAACTAATAGCCTGTTCAAACAGCAGTTAAAAAAAACTGCTAAAGTGTAAATGAGGTGTTGCTGGACTCCATGCTAAGTACCAGTAAGAACTGCAACTCCTAGATCTGTGCCAGACAGATAGCACTGTCAAGGGTTCTTCCACTCCCTCTTTGAGAACCCTGGATAAACAAAGTGGAAAAAGAGTGGATTATCAGAAAAATCCGATAAAAGACCAGAACCCAACTTTGGCCTGCACTGCAGACACCAAAATCCAGCCCACCATTTCCTCTGTCCAACACTTTGGGAAAGTGATCAAACACAGTTTTGTCCTTACAAGAGTCTTGCTAGAGCAAAGCACAAGAACAGTTTATTTCCAAGAAGTCTACAGCAAAACACGAGTCACAGCTGCTTTCTGAGACCCAAATTAAATAAAATCTATCCAGAAACTGAAAGAAAGATGATAACACAATTAAACATCGGAAGAACCAAAGCAAACAAACAGGCGCTTCATAGAAATAAAAGGTCCTCTTGGTTTAAAGCAAGGCTTGTAGGCAGGGGGGAAATATTACAAACAACTAAACAGAAGAACAACTCCAATGCCAAGCTTCCAAAATACTACCACAACGCAACTTGGGGGTAGGGGGTTGAAGGATGTAACCCTGAGATTACTAGATTGTTTCACATTTACACCTTAGAACTAAGGCATGCCTGAATGACTGCTTTAAGAGAGGTCATGCAGACAGATCCTTGAGGCTATCAGCTTTACACAAAACAGTGTGGAACAGGAGACTTACTAACATATGGCACTGAACATGTACATAATGATACTGACAAACGGGAGAGCACAGTGCCCTCACCACTTTCTGCTACTAAAAACGGACCTGATGTTTCAAGTAATATCCGACTTCCCTTTTTTTCTTCTAAAGGACTAGAGCAGCTTTCACGGATCAGGTGGATGGATGTAAAATAAATCTGATTACCACGATGAACCTTTCACAAATTATAAACTTTAAATCGAAAATGTAGGGTTCTTGAATTGCGATTTCACCAGCTGTTACTGCCTCGGCGCCGGTTCGAGATTTGACATTACCTACCCAGAGGATGCCCTGCCACTCCTCTCCCCCCCAGACGGCCCCAGGAGAGCTCGGAGAGCAGCCGGGCAACCTGCGCCTCAGCCCGGCAGCCAAGCCGGAAACCGCCGAGCAGAACCGGCCGTTTCCCTCCCCGCTTCCAGCGGGCAGAGAGCCAAGGAGGATGTACGGGAGGCACAAACGAATAAATGCAATAATCATGGCGAGACAACCGCACGGCGGGAGGGGAAACACAAGGCAAAAGGAAGGGCAGATGCCATCTTGTGCCTCGGCAATTTCGCCCTGAACAGGTCCGGCCGTGGCTACAGCGCTGACGGGCAGCAGCTCCGCAGGCCCGGCGGCCGCGCCGCCTCCCTCGCCCCGTGCGGGCTGCCCGCGGGGGAGGCGGCACCCACCCGGGGCTGCCCGGCACCGGC